>JANAVB010002397.1:0-303774 GCA_029216955.1 Iris pallida
TATATATATATATATATATATATATATATATATATATATTGATTGTATATAGGGGATGAATATATATACATAGATATATGTTTACCCATAGATAGCTATATGGGAACCTATGTGTATTGACCTAAATTAGCCTATGGTCTAAGTTACTAGCCTATGGCCATTAGGGCTAAACCTAATTGACCTAGTGACCCCTTGACCTAGGTACCCTCATGACCCTTGTTTGACTAAAGTTGACCAAAGTCAACCTTAGGTCAAACTTGACCTAGTTGACCTAGATTGAACTCGAATTAACCTAGAATGACTACTTTGACATTGGTTTGACATAACTTGACTAGTAGACCTAGTTTGACTAGATAATTGACCATTGTTGACCAAGGTCAACTATTGGTCAAACAAGACCTAATTAACCTAGAAATGGCTTGGATGAAACATAAAAGGACTAGTGACTAAAGTTTGACTGAACCCTAACTAATTGATTTATGTTTGATATAGATTAGGATAGTCCTATGTAGATTAAGATATGTATGGGGTTAAGTGGAATACTTAGAGGTTGTGTCATGGTTTGAGTTAGTCTTATGGAGTATTGACTAGAAGTTGACCATTAGTCAAGATTGACCTAATTACCTTGTTGACTAGTTTTGTTTGACCCAAAACCTTAGTTGGTCTAAGTTTGACCTAGACTTGACCCAGATTGATCATGTTGACTAGTATTTGACTAGTTTGATTAGAATATTGACCAAGAGTTGACTTTAACCTAGATTTGACTAACCTTGACTTGTTTGACCTTGTTTGACTTTATTTGACTTAGTTTGATTCCATGTGACCTAGTTTGACTGTTGGTTGACCAAGAGTTGACTTTTGACCAGATTGACCTAGAATCAGTAGTATGCATTGTATACTCTATTTTTACCATTGTGGATACATTGTGACTTGTGTTGCTCTGATTAGGAGCCATACATCTTTCTCAGGCAGTATATCCTCTTCAGACATTCAGTTATCAGGCGAGTACATTCTCTGACCGTTTCATACTTGCCAGGATTTATATTCTTGCTCTAGATTACTTTACTTGATGCTGACACGATTGTTATCATGGATTGGTACTATATGGATCTTTTCATGAGATGTTATCCCCCTCGGGAGCATCAGATACTTTTGTCACGTGTGTTTCACTTACATCATGTATCTCATGCTTCTATTATCATGTATCTTCATGTATCAGCTAGTGACTCATGTACTCTCATGATCACCGAGCCTTCATGAATCTTCATGATCACTCACGTATCACCCAATTATGGGCTTATCACGAATCTTAACGTAACCTGAATGGATGCTTGTGTATTGATTGAGGAAAGGGGGAGTAGAAGTGGACATGTGAATAATTCCAAAGTAGTGTAATCATGTACAAACTCAGTAGTGTAATCATGTATAAATTCTAGCCATTCACATGCCTATCTTGTACTCTACATCACTAGCCACTTACGGTTCTCTATATACAGTAGATATTTTCTTTACAGCTATCTCTTTTACTACATGTATCTTCCTTCAGCAGTTCCTGTATTTTACTCTATTGCATGCTTTATATTTCCTATCATACTATGCACTGCGTGAGATGTATTGTGCTCGTTCCTGTCCTGACTGGACCTGTTGAAAATATTACAGAGGATGAGGATGAGGCCCTGGTGTCTACCTATTATGGAGCAGGACTAGATGATACTTATGTTGTGGACCCTCAGCAGGATCCACCTGCAGCTGAGAGATGTTGCCCAAGTAGTCTAGGCTAGTTTAGCTAGACAGTCTTTTCTGTATTATCATTTTGTCTCACATTCTGAGTTGTATTTTGAGATGTTGAGATATATAGACTTTAGACTTATTGTATTATGAGTTGACATTCTGGATGTTATGTATCCTAGACACTTAGACTTATTTCATCTATTCTACTATTCTCTTTGAGTTACTGTCTATCTATCTATCTTTCATTCTTCTATCCTAGATGTGATTGAGATGTATATTGGTTATGTCCCTCCATTCGGAGAGTATATACTGTACAGGTACCTTTATATTGTTAGATGATTGATCTAGGACAGCGTTCTACCGCCGACACTGCGGCGTAGGCTGGACGTACCCACTTCTCGTACCCTTACTCAGGGGGGTCGTGACAGCTGGGCGTTATCACGTACACGTGCCCTTATTGCGGGTGCGGGTCGTGACACTGTGTAATTCAAGAAATTTCGATATGAATGTGAAGCTCGAAACGCAAATCGTGAAAACTCATCGAAACGTTCACGAAAGCGCATTCACGAAAACCAAAGCCAAAGCCAAATCAAGTGCGGCATGAAAACCAGAGCAACGGGAGGTCTCCCGACTTAGCCGCAGAGTTAATCCTTAAGGCGCAATCCGTGAATATGGGACTTGGTTTCGAATTAGAAGCCATTCCAAACGGAGAAAGGATCTTAATTCATCCGTTTACGTTCGACCGATTCGGCTGATTCCGACCTATCGGTATAGTGACAGTGTCCTTTCTCGTGCACCCTGTGGACGAAAACGGGACACGATGTAGGGACGGGTGTCATGACCCGCTACCCAAATTGTTGGGCCAGGCCGAGTCATGTCCAGCCTACGTTGAGATAAAACGTAGTAAGCTGTTCTAAAGACAACAGGATAAGACTAAATGTACTAACAGTTCTATAAGTGAAGAAGAATCATAAATGCTCCAAACACAAAAGTCGTCGTATATAGTAAAATATCCAAGTACAAGTGAACTGAAATGTAAAACTGGATATATGTCCAGTTACAAAATGATGTAGTCTAATACATGTCTACTCTCAAAGTCTAAGTAAACAAAAGACAACTAGGCGAGGGTCCCCACAGGAACATCCTCGTAAAGCAGAGCCGGGTCCTCGGCGGTAACTCCATAGTATGAGTCGCAGAGTAACCTCCTCAGTAAGGACACCTACAATATTATCCTATCAGGACGGAGCAAGCACTAAATCTAGCAAACTAGCATATGAAACATGAAAATGAACATGAGAATGAACATGTGAGAAATAACTGAAAAGCATGGCATCACATAGTCTATCATGGCAACGACACATATGTCATAGAGATAGATGTATATGTAATGTTTAAAACTGTAGCAGGTACGTGATCGGTCAATAGATGTACAATGTGCTAGGGGCACATAATGAAATATACTTCCGTACAAGTGAAACGGCGACAGATGTACATACGTACAAATCCGCGTTGAGATAAAGCATAGGACAAGGTATACATATAAAATGTCAACCTTGCTGGTACAAACGTACGGGAGAAGGGGGCATAATCACGTACACTACTAACAGTTTCCCATAACCCATATTCTAATCATGTGAGAGATATCAAGAATGTTCTAAGCATGGTAGTAACTGGAAGTGCAACATGTAGAGATCTAACTTGCTACCCCAAGGATCAGCATATAACATGGTGGGATTTGCAGTTCATTTATGTGACAATATGTAAAGTTCGTAGAAAGTACTTGCCTCTAGCAAAGCAAAACAAAACAAGCTGCGATAACAGTGCTATGGCTGTCCAGCAACTCGTCACTGTAGAAATAAATGTAATAACTTAGCTTTTACACTAAGCTAAAATACTAGAACACTAACTGGTGCGACACGACTTATGACTGGGCACCTAGCCAAAAATGATGACTTGGCATAGGAGACCAATATGGGGTGACACACTATTTAACTAACTTTCTAGGGTCTTTACACTAGTGAGGGATGGAGTTCAATACGACTAAAACTCCAAATAACACAAAAAGCTATAAGTCATAATTAATCAATAAATAAATCAAAAGATCATTGTGTTCTAACAATTTTAGAGATAGACAAAAAGCCTAGTTTTTCTTAAAGTAAAGTACTAAAGTGATCCTTGTTAATCATAGAAATTTATTATAATTTTTCTGGAATTTACTATCCAGTACAAATATTTTATAAAAATCAGTTTTCCTAAGTATACAGAAAGTGGGTTTGGTTTCATATGCCAACCTAGTGGCAAACAGTAAATTAAATACACAAAATTATACTAAATTAGCTAACTTAACAAAGTATCTAAAAACTATTTTTCCATAATTTTAGCAATACTTTAAGTATTTTTAGAAAATCAAAAACAGCAATGCACACTAATTAATTATCTGCGTATTTTGTCCATGTATATAATTTGAACCAAAGTTCAAATACAGGACCCAAGGCCATGAATCAAGTCCAATGTGACTTGTACAGGTCTTGAATGTGTGAAAAATATTTGAGCCCAAATACCCATGCTAGGCTTGGACACCAAATGGTTGCAGTAATTTAAATACAATAAAAATACAGTTTGGTAATAGTCAAAATAAATATTATTATTTTAATAAGGTAAAGTTATGCATAGTGAAAATATGCATACATATGTTTTAAAAGTACATAATATATGTAAGAGAAAATACTTAATTATAAAGTATATATATATATATATATATATATATAGATATATATATATATATATTATATATATATATATATATATATATACAAATTAAATATATATATATATATATAAGAATACATAATAATATAGATATATATATAATATAATATATATACATAGGAAATAATAATATATATAAACATATATATATATAAAATTTACAACTAAAATTATACCTATATTAAATACTGTTAAAATACAGTATATATATATATATATATATATACTAATATATATATACATATTATATATATAAAACAAAAAAGAAAAAGAAAAAAAAATAGAAAAGAAAAGAAAAAGGAAACAGCAGCAGGGGCTCGAACTCGAGCCTGTGCTGTGGGGGGGTGTTTTAGGTCAAGTCGGGCTGGCCAGGGGGTCAGCCCGTTAGCTTTGTTAGAGTTAGGACTTAGATAGATTTTATTAGGTTTTAAGTGATTTAAATGATAAAAAAAATATAATAACACAGTCATGTGTCCTGACAATTAGGGACACAGGTATTAACGTGTCTGGGTCGATTCGACACGCACGACACGAATTTTACGTGTCCAGGTCCACGCTTGTGTTGCCAGGACACGGCGAACAACATAGACACAACACGAGATATGTATGACACGAAAGGGCACCGCTACTCACGTGTCCGATTTGGGGAGGGGGTTTCGAACGAGCTGGACGGCGGTGGAGGCGTCGGCGTCGCGGCGCTTCGGTGGCTGGGCACGTCTCGTCGGGACGAAGCTGTGGGTGGTGGTGTGGATGAGGGTGTCGGGATGGCGAGATCGAGCTTCGTCGGAGTTAGGGTTCCGGCGAAGTATTTTGGGGAAGAAGGGGGGTCGTCGGTGGTCGTGGGGAGTGTTAGGGTTAGGGTCTGGTCGAGGGGGGTGAGGGGATCTTTATAGGAGTTTGATGGCGGTGGGGGCAGCCGGAAAAGGCGGGAGCAGCGGTCGGGGCAGTCGTCGGGGGTGGGTGAAGAGCTGGAGGAGAGAGAGAGTGACGGGGGGGGGGGGTTGACAGGTTTGCACAAAAGTCCCCCATATTTAGGAATTTGCATAATGGTTTATATAATGGATAAGTGCAAATAACTATTTGTATTCCTTAATAAATAACAATTTATTAATTACAAAACAGGATTAAAACAATTCTATTAATTGCAAATTGATATTAAAATATTTAAATAAATTACAAATTGATATTTTTAATATATAAAACTTCTTTAAAATCATTTAAAAATTCTAGAAAAATTCCTAAAAATCTAAATAATTATTTTAAGACTAATTTGTCACAAAAAAATAATTAACACTAATTAAAATGAATTTTGAAAATCAGGGGCTTACAAGTCTTCCCTCCTTGAAAAATTTCGTCCTCGAAATTCACAAGGATGAAGACCCGACAATATTCTAACATAGCAAGCAATGAACCAAAAAGACTAAGGCTGCGATCGAAACTAACCTCTAAGGTATCAAGCGGGAACGGGTGGTTCCCTCGCAGCGGTTGGATCGAACAAGTAAGGGAATCTCTCCCTCATGTCCGACTCCCTCTCCCAAGTAGATTCACCTGGGGAGTGACGGCTTCAAGCTACTCGCACTAGGGGTATAACCTTGTTCCTCAGCCTCTTCTCTCTCCGGTCTAATATCTCCACTGGCTGCTCAGAAACTGTAAGGCTCGGTCCGACCTCCAACTCTGAATGATCTAGCACATGACTGGGGTCTGGAACATATCTCCTCAGCTGAGATACGTGAAAGACGTCGTGAACTCCTGCTAGATTGGGTGGAAGTGCAACCCTGTAAGCTACCTCTCCGATCCTGCCAAGCACCTCGAACGGCCCGATGTATCTGGGGCTCAGCTTCCCTCCTCGTCCGAACCGGATCGTCCCTCGAGTAGGTGATATCTTCACTAGCACCATATCACCGTCTGCGAACTCCATCGGCCTACGACTAGCATCAGCCCAGTGTTTCTGCCTGTCCTGAGCTACTCTGAGCCTGTCTCTGATCATCCCGACTTTCTCTGCTGCATCCGTGATCATCTCTGGCCCAAGCATAACTCTGTCTCCGACATCATCCCAAAAGAGCGGTGTCCGGCATCGTCGTCCATATAGCGCCTCGAAAGGTGACATACCTATACTGGCCTGGTAGCTGTTGTGTATGAAAACTCTACCAAGTGCAGATGGCTCTCCCATGATCCTTCGAAGTCCCGCACGCAAGTCCTCAGCATATCCTCCAGCGTCTGTATCGTCCTCTCGGACTGCCCATCTGTCTGTGGGTGGTACGCCGTACTGAACTTGAGCCTACTGCCCAACTCCTCCTGCAAGCTCCTCCAGTAGTGGGATATGAATCTACTGTCTGTCTGACACGATGCTCACCGGCACTCCGTGTAGGCGAACTATCTGCTGCATGTATAGCTCCGCCAACTTCTCGGTGGAAAGCCCCACCTTGAAGGGTATGAAGTGTGCACACTTCGTCAGCCTGTCTACGATGACCCAGATGGCATCCTTCCCTCCTTGGGAACGAGGAAGCCCTGAAACGAAGTCCATCGTAATATGTTCCCACTTCCACTCGGGAATGGGTAATGGCTGCAACAACCCAGCTGGCCTCTGGCACTCCGCCTTGACCTGCTGGCAAACTAGGCATCTCGAGATAAAACGCGATACATTCCTCTTCATCCCGTGCCACCAAAGATGTTCCCGCAAGTCACGGTACATCTTGTTAGCACCAGGGTGAATAGAATATCTCGATCGGTGCGCCTCCTGCAAGACTGCCTCTACCAGCTCTCCCTTCGGCACGCACAATCGGCTGCCATGCCTTAGGGATCCATCCTCTGCTATAGTGAAGTCATCCAGCAATCCAGCTAATGCCTGGGGTCGAAGTCTGCGAAGGCTCTCATGTAGACTGTGCCTCCCTGATCTGCTCCATCAAACCTGACTGAATGTCAAGTGCCATCATCTGTATCACTGATCCTGGCCGAACTAGCTCGATATCGAGCTTCTCCAGATCCTCCCGCAAATGCCGATCAATCATCAAGTACCATGCTGTGAAACCCGTAAAATTTAAATTAAATTTATACTGCATTTTTTTTTGTGTTGCTAAAATCTTGTGCTAGAATAATATTATATTTATTAATTTATGAGAATTTTTTAAAAAATAATTAAACAAGGATTTTTTGTATTTCTGACCAGACCCGAACCCAAATAGAATCTAAAACAATTTTGAGTTTTAAAATATTAGCTATATATTTTCTAAAAAGAAATTATTCATTTTGGCCGAAGCCGTAAAACTAATTTACTAAAGTTTTAAAATCCAAAGCCTTAGGCCCAAAGCCATTTCATTAAATTTTAAATCCATTGGCCATAACTAGCTTTGAAGCCCATAGTTAATTTCTTTCAGCCTTTTCAGTTAGGCCTAAAGCCGATTAGTTTGGAGCCCAAAACCAAAATTTACTAATTAAGTTAGTGGCCTATTTAGCCTTAGACCTTAAGGCCCATTAAACCAAACCCATTGAATGGGTTATAAACCCATTAGTTATTTTGTTAGAGTTCATTCTGTTGAATGAATGAATGTTTCATTCATTCCATTGTGAGCTTTAAAT
The DNA here is from genome assembly GCA_029216955.1 of Iris pallida. Taxonomy (NCBI): domain Eukaryota; kingdom Viridiplantae; phylum Streptophyta; class Magnoliopsida; order Asparagales; family Iridaceae; genus Iris; species Iris pallida. The sequence goes on from JANAVB010002397.1 coordinate 8,077, forward strand.
GGCAAGATTAGTGTTTGCTGTTGTGGGACTTTTCCTTTCCCAACCGACAATTCTCAGTCTCCTTTCGATCGAAACCGACGAACCCGTCGGCTCTCCGACTTCCTTGGCCGGCGGCGTAATGGCCAGGGGACTTTTCTCCTTCCTAAGTGGTAACTCCCCATCCCTATTTACCTATAAAAACCCTCTTCCTCCTTCATTTTTTTTACCACACCAAACTTTCCATTTTTTTTCTTCTTCCCTCTAATCTAGCTTCCCCACGAAATTTTCGGCGCATCCCAAGGCCGCCGCTGTCCCGATCCGACCGCCTGTCGCCACCCGATCGTTCGCCACCGCCCCAGGCCCGATCCAGGCCTTCCCGGCCGCCCTTTCCGCTGCCGCTGTTCCGCGGTGGGCGCCTGACCGCTGACCGCCGACGTTTGCCCCGGTGGCCGCCCCTGTCCGACTGAGTTCTTCCGGTTTGCTGTTGGACGACTTCTTTTGTTCCGTTACCGCGACGGTTCCCGTTCCGAGCTCCAATTTGGTTTCTGTTGTTGGTACACTCTGACCCAATATTTTTTTACAGTCTATGATGATATTCTGGTCCAACCGAATTCTTCGAGAATTCGGATTTTTCGGTAACGTTACGTTTACGTTATCGATTCGGTTTTCCCGAAGTTTCTTCGGAAATGTATAGCTGCTGGTTGGTTCTGTGAATAATTGGATTATTTAGGACAAACAATGTTCTGTGAATTCTCGGGATTTCCGAAAATTCTTCGGAGACGGTTCTGTGTTTTCAATTCTCGGGTTTTCTGAGAAATTTTCGGGAATAAATTCTGAGATTTAGAAAGTTTATGTTTATTTGGTTTTTGTTGGGTTTTCAGATTTGGGAGTTATTTTGCAGGTAAACGGAGCATTTCCCAGTTTTTGGGTTGACCGAAAACAGAGGGAATGCTGCCGAAATTTTCGAAAAAATTTAATAAAATGATTTAAAAATGATTTTTGATATAAAAATATTATTTTATAATATTTTTGGGCGAACCTAACGGTCACTGGGCCCCAGCGAAATGCAAACGCACCGGTTCGACCGGACGTTGAGCAGAGTAGCTAAACGTGAAGACTGGACCAGAGTCTGAGACTCACAATGTTATAATTTAAAAATTAGAAATTGTAGTTTTATAGTTATTTAATTTTGAGGCTAACCATTTTCGTCTTATTTAAATTCATGTAAATCGGGTTGTAAGGGCATAAGCCCAATTACTTATTCGTGCTGGAAGAATGTAATAATTAGATTTTATTTTATTATTTTCTGGATGTATTAGTATAATGCAAATGTTAGAATAACTATAGATAATATATATATATTAGTTGATTAATTAGTGATTTTCTCACTTATTAAATAAATATTAATTTTATGTATAAACTACAAGTTTTAACAACTTAAATGGTAATTACAAGTTTTCCTGAAAAGCAAAATAAAATTGAGTTTCTAAAGTACAACTCATTAGTAAATGTTGTGTTAGTTAGTTAACAATTAAAACTGACTAGGAAAGACAAATAGAGATTGCAACTAGACAACTTGTAAATGTTTCTGAAACAAGTTCCCGGAAATGTAGGATTTCAAGGAAGAGCGTGACTTACCAAATACCGAAGTACCAACTCTTCAAACCCGGAAATTAAGGCAAGTACATTTTGTGTAGATTTACAATTTTCTTAGCAATCTTTTCATTGCATGTTTTAACCACTGTTCAAACACGAAACTCCTTCGGGAGTACTGATTATACTGTTGGGGACTGGGGGAGTAGAGTAGTGGATATGACCAAATCCAAACTTAGGATAATGAATGTATTAGCTTTCCCCTCTTCACACGGGGACAAGCCATACCGTATCGCTAGGATACTATTGTAACCCAAACCGGTCATATTCATTACCTATTCACATCACTATATTGTATTATTTCAAAACTGTTCATCTTTAAATTGTTTAAAAGTGCATGTCATAAATTGTTATTTTAATTGTTAAAGTTTGCATGAATTGTACTTTGCTCCTTTCCTGACTGGATCCCCGTAGGTACTCCTGACACAGAGCTGATGATCAGTAGCTACTACGATCCCGACTTGTACCCGGCGGTACTTCCACCTGGAGGATGATGTGGCGTCAACTTAGATGCTACTTAGAAATTAAGAATTTTAGTTGCTCTTTTAATTCCAGTTTATGAGCCTTGTATTCAGAACAAGTTTTTAATTATCGCTAAATAAAAGTTGTGGCAATTATCAGTTTCAATCTTGTTGTTGATTTACCTGCAAATGGGATTACAGCTTACTGCCGCCGTCTCATCAACGGTGCAGGCTGGGCATGATCCGATTCGACCCAAGTATTTGGGGACCGGGTCGTGACATGTTTTTAGTGGTGGCCCATGCAGGTCTTTAATATCAACAACTTAGGAAAAACCTAGGAAACAGTTAGAACACTAGAACATCAAATTGCCACAACATAGGACCGATATATATACATATTATTATTAAATATTTTATGACTATGATAGGCTACCTTGCTTATGTTTTTATCCTAAAACTTCCAGAGAATGACCACTGATAATACCAACCCTGCTGGCGATAGGATGTCAACACCTGACCATACCCCACCTCCCCAATCAAGTCCGGATCCTACACCTCGGCAGCTGGCCGACCGTCCCCACAATACAACAATGGATCCATCATCTTCTCGGACGGAGATGCAACCCCCTGTGGTTACGCCTAATCCAGCTGCCCCACCGGTACCTGTGGACCCCACTGACCTCATCAGTCTGCTTAGAGGAGTAAGAAGCTCAGAGAACTCAAGCTGAAGCTCATCGCAGCAGACGGCCATTATGAAGGAAGGCATGGAGAATGCCCACAATGTGGCAATGGCTGCATTGGAAAGAGGAGAAGCAGCTCAACAGGAACCAAGACCTGCCAAGGTAAACATAAATTTAAGGATTGTTATGTAATAATAAGGCCATTTAATTAATGGAAATCATATTGCCAAGGTGGGCGATATTGAGAGCTTTAAGAAGCAGAACCCTCGACCTTTCAAGGGTACCGAGGGAATTGTCTATGCTGATGAATGGCTTGACAATATGGAGCGTCTTCTGAGCGTCGCTCGACTTCCAGAAGACCTCAAGGCTGAAGCAGTGGGACTTCAACTGCAGAATGTAGCTAGCACCTGGTATCGGAATGAACCCGACTCCAGGATAGACAGGTTGACTGGGACACTTTCAAGAGGTTGTTCCAGAGGAAGTTCTTCCCAACTTCTGAATGCGGGAGATGGAGCGACAATTCCAGAACCTGAAGCAAGGCAATATGACTGTTGGAGAGTATGCGGCAGAATTCGGCCAACTCAGCCGATTTGCCAAGAACATGGTAGCTGATCCTGCTGATCGTGCTGAACGATTCAAGTATGGACTTCGAGAGGAGATTCGCACTCATGTGATCTCTGGCGGAGCTAAGACTTATGAGAAATTCTGGAGAGAGCCCAAGACATAGAGAAGAGCCAACCTGCTCGCTCGAAGAGAGATTATCCTGGAACTGGCAACTTCCAGGGTAATCAGAAGAAGCCCAACAACAACAACAACCGTCCTCAGCACCAGCAGGCAAGGAACAATGATAGAGCACCCCAGAGCAGATTCCTATCTGCGACTTTTGCAAGAGGCCGGGACATCTGGCAAACATTTGCAGGAAGAGGCTAGGACAATGCCTGATCTGTGGGTCTTCCACCCATCAAGTGAGGGACTGCCCTTTGTCAAACAACAAGACTGGAGCAAATCAACAGAAAGGACCTCTGCCCACTCAGCAGCAACAATTTGGGCAGCATCAACAGAAGACGGGGCGAGCTTTTGCCCTCACTACAGAGGAACCAGAGCCGGAGCAGGAGCCTAATGCGGATGTCATATCAGGTTACATCTATGTACATTCTCATCCTGCATTAGCTTTATTCGACTCTGGTGCAACACACAGTTTCATAGCAACCAAGTTTATCTCTGCACACCACATAGTTACGGGCTTTAGCAAGAGAATATGTAGAGTTATGACTGGAGGAGGACCCCTACCCATAACAGAGACCTGTAATTGCCCCATTACAATTTCTGAACATAAGTTTGTAGCACCTTTGTTGGTGATGCCCTTGCCCAACTATGACATAGTCCTTGGAATGGACTGGTTGAGCAGCATGCGCTGATAGATTGTCACAGAGGATGTGTAATCTTCAGCCCACCTGGAGGGCCAGAGTTTGAAGTCTCTAGAGCTCCGGAGGTTATGGAGAGTATTGTCTACTCTATTACTGAAGAATCTGGATCACCCCATCCTATCATAGCGGAATTCATGGATGTTTTCCCTGATAGTCTTCCTGGGCTACCCCCAGATCGGGACATAGAATTCACTATTGATTTAGTCCCTGGCTCTCCCCCAATCTCTAAGGGATGTTATAGAGTCAACCCGAAGGAGGCCAAAGAGATGAAGGAGCAGATCAACGAACTGAAGGCTCTTGGATTCATTCGAGACGGAGCTTCACCCTGGGGAGCACCTGTTTTGTTTGTACCCAAGAAGGATGGAACGGTGCGGATGTGCATCGACTACCGGGCGCTGAACAATGTCACAATCAAGAACAAGTACCCTCTGCCCCGGATCGATGACTTATTTGACCAGTTGAGTGGAGCCAAGGTGTTTTCCAAGATTGATCTCAGGTCTGGCTATCATCAGATCAAGGTCAGGAAGGAAGACATTCCCAAGACGGCATTCAACACCAAGTATGGGCAGTTTGAATTCTTGGTCATGCCGTTTGGTCTGACGAATGCTCCTGTGTTCATGAACCTTATGAACAAGGTTTTCCATGAATACTTAGACCAGTTTGTCGTCGTCTTCATTGATGACATACTGATCTATTCAAAGACGAAGGAGGAACACGAAGAGCACCTCAGGAAAGTTCTGGAAACTTTGAGGAAGGAGAAGTTGTACGGTAAGCTATCCAAGTGTGAATTCTTTCTAGACAAGTGGATTTTCTTGGCCATGTTGTCACAGGAGAAGGAATTTCCGTGGATCCTAAGAAGATAGCTGCTGTGGAGAAGTGGCCTACCCCAAGCTCAGTTGCTGACATCAGAAGTTTCTTGGGCTTGGCGGGCTACTATCGGAAGTTCGTGAAGGATTTTGCTAGAATTGCTGAACCAATGACGAAGCTGACTCGGAAGAATGAGGAATTCATTTGGACGGAGGACTGCCAAGCAGCGTTCGAGGAGTTGAAGAAGAGGCTCACCACTGCACCAATCCTTGCGCTACCCGCAGGATCCGGTGGTTTCACAATTTATAGTGACGCCTCGGGCAAAGGACTGGGTTGCGTTCTTCAACAACATGGGAAAGTGATTGCTTATGCATCTAGGCAATTACGGACTCATGAGAAGAACTATCCCACTCATGATCTGGAGCTTGCTGCAGTCATCTTTGCGTTGAAGCTTTGGAAGCATTATCTCTATGGAGAGAGGGTGGAAATATACACGGACCACAAAAGTCTGAAGTATGTTTTCACTCAGAAAGAGTTAAACATGAGGCAAAGGCGATGGCTGGAGTTAATGAAGGACTTCGACATCGATTTGCAATACCACCGGGTAAGGCTAATGTGGTCGCTGATGCACTTAGTCGTTACCCAGTGGCGATGTTCTTAACCAAGGAAAGGCACTTGCTGGAGGACATCGAGAAGCTTGAACTGGAGATTGTACTGCCTGGACGGAAGGAGCTGGATGCAGATTCTGTGTTGATGAAGTTGCAAGTGAGCTCGTACCTGATGGACAAGATCAAGGAGACGCAGTATCAAGACGAGGCACTTTGCAAGTTGAGGGATCAAGTGTTGGCAGGAACACTTGAGGGTTTCTCAATCGCCAGCGATGGAGCTCTGAAGAATGGTACGAGGCTTTGTGTACCGTCTGGCGAACTGAGGAACGAGTTGATGAAGGAAGCGCATCAGTCTCAATATTCCATACATCCTGGAGAATAAGATGTATCGGGATATGCGCGCTATTGTTTGGTGGAGTGGAATGAAGAAGGATGTCACCAGGTATGTCGCTAGATGCTTGATTTGTCAACAAGTGAAGGCTAGTAGACAAAGACCTGCAGGACTTCTACAACCACTGGACATTCCGGAGTGGAAATGGGAGCATATCACGATGGATTTCGTGTCAGGACTGCCTCGTTCCCAAGGAGGAAGGATGCCATCTGGGTAATAGTGGACCGACTAACCAAGTCAGCTCACTTTATCCCTTCAAAGTTGGTTTATCCACTGAGAAGTTGGCAGCATTGTACATGCGGCACATTACCGGATTCATGGCGTACCGGTAAGCATTGTTTCTGACCGAGACACTCGTTTTACCTCACATTTTTGGAAGAGCTTGCATGACAGTTTAGGGACCCAGTTGAAGTTCAGCACAGCTTATCATCCTCAGACTGATGGGCAATCTGAGAGGACTATTCAGACACTTGAAGATATGCTGCGAGCTTGTGTCTTGGAGTTTGGAGGATCATGGGAAGACCATTTGCACTTGGTAGAGTTTTTTAATAACAGCTACCAAGCCAGTATTGGTATGACCCCATTTGAAGCTCTTTATGGACGTCGTTGCCGTACACCATTGGCATGGGACGACGTAGGAGAAAGAGTACTGTTGGGTCCAGAGATGGTGACCGACGCAGCAGAGAAGGTGAAGTTTATCAGAGACAAGCTCAGGATTGCTCAAGACAGACAGAAGCACTGGGCAGACTGCAGTCGACGACCACTGGCATTTGAAGAAGGAGATAAGGTCTTCGTGAAGATTTCTCCTACCAGAGGTACAATCAGATTTGGTAGAGCTGGGAAGCTGAGTCCCAGGTACATTGGCGTTCGAAGTTCTGAGCCGGATTGGAGAAGTGGCGTATAGGTTAGCTCTACCAGCTAATCTAGAAGGCGTGCATAACGTCTTCCACGTTTCACAGCTCAGAGAGTATGTACCTGATGAGAACCACGTCTTGGACCATTCAGAGTTGGAGATCGGACCGAGTCTCACTGTACCAGAGAAGCCTGTAGCGATTTTGGATAGAGGCGAGAAGAGGACCAGAACTTCAGTGACTCCCATAGTCAGAGTTATGTGGAGGCACGATTCCCCAGGTGAGTCTACCTGGGAGCGAGAAGATGAGATGCGGGAGCAGTACCCGTATTTATTTAAGATTTGAGGTAATTCCTAACCCTATCTCTTTAAATTTGGGACAAAATTTTCTAAGGAGGGAAGGTTGTGAAACCCGTAAAATTTAAATTAAATTTATACTGCATATTTTTTTTTGTGTTGCTAAAATCTTGTGCTAGAATAATATTATATTTATTAATTTATGAGAATTATTTTAAAAAAATAATTAAACAAGGATTTTTGTATTTTGACCAGACCCGAACCCAAATAGAATCTAAAACAATTTTTGAGTTTTAAAATATTAGCTATATATTTTCTAAAAAGAAATTATTCATTTTGGCCGAAGCCGTAAAACTAATTTACTAAAGTTTTAAAATCCAAAGCCTTAGGCCCAAAGCCATTTCATTAAATTTTAAATCCATTGGCCATAACTAGCTTTGAAGCCCATAGTTAATTTCTTTCAGCCTTTTCAGTTAGGCCTAAAGCCCGATTAGTTTGGAGCCCAAAACCAAATATTTACTAATTAAGTTAGTGGCATTTAGCCTTAGACCTTAAGGCCCATTAAACCAAACCCATTGAATGGTTATAAACCCATTAGTATTTTGTTAGAGTTCATTCTGTTGAATGAATGGAATGTTTCATTCATTCCATTGTGAGCTTTAAATGGCAAGATTAGTGTTTGCTGTTGGGACTTTTCCTTTCCCAACCGAATTCTCAGTCTCCTTTCGATCGAAACCGACGAACCCGTCGGCTCTCCGACTTCCTTGGCCGGCGGCGTAATGGCCAGGGGACTTTTCTCCTTCTTAAGTGGTAACTCCCCATCCCTATTTACCTATAAAAACCCTCTTCCTCCTTCATTTTTTTTACCACACCAAACTTTCCATTTTTTTTTCTTTTCCCTCTAATCTAGCTTCCCACGAAATTTTCGGCGCATCCCGAGGCCGCCGCTGTCCCGATCCGACCGCCTGTCGCCACCCCGATCGTTCGCCACCGCCCCAGGCACCCCGATCCAGGCCTTCCCGGCCGCCCCTTTCGCTGCCGCTGTTCTGCGGTGGGCGCCTGAACCGCTGACCGCCGACGTTTGCCCCGGTGGCCGCCCCTGTCCGACTGAGTTCTTCGGTTTGCTGTTGGACGACTTCTTTTGTTCCGTTACCGCGACGGTTCCCGTTCCGAGCTCCAATTTGGTTTCTGTTGTTGGTACACTCTGACCCAATTTTTCTTTACAGTCTATGATGATATTCTGGTCCAACCGAATTCTTCGAGAATTCGGATTTTTCGGTAACGTTACGTTTACGTTATCGATTCGGTTTTCCCGAAGTTCTTCGGAAATGTATAGCTGCTGGTTGGTTCTGTGAATAATTGGATTATTTAGGACAGAACAATGTTCTGTGAATTCTCGGGATTTCCGAAAATTCTTCGGAGACGGTTCTGTGTTTTCAATTCTCGGGTTTTCTGAGAAATTTTCGGGAATAAATTCTGAGATTTAGAAAGTTTATGTTTATTTGGTTTTTGTTGGGTTTTCAGATTTGGGAGTTATTTTGCAGGTAAACGGAGCATTTCCCAGTTTTTGGGTTGACCGAAAACAGAGGAATGCTGCCGAAATTTTCGGAAAAAATTTAATAAAATGATTTAAAAATGATTTTTGATATAAAAATATTATTTTATAATATTTTTGGGCGACGACCTAACGGTCACTGGGCCCCAGCGAAATACAAACGCACCGGTTCGACCGGACGTTGAGCAGAGTAGCTAAACGTGAAGACTGGACCAGAGTCTGAGACTCACAATGTTATAATTTAAAAATTAGAAATTGTAGTTTTAGTTATTTAATTTTGAGGCTAACCATTTTCGTCTTATTTAAATTCATGTAAATCGGGTTGTAAGGGCATAAGCCCAATTACTTATTCGTGCTGGAAGAATGTAATAATTAGATTTTATTTATTATTTTCTGGATGTATTAGTATAATGCAAATGTTAGAATAACTATAGTAATTATATATATTAGTTGATTAATTAGTGATTTTCTCTTATTAAATAAATATTAATTTTATGTATAAACTACAAGTTTTAACAACTTAAATGGTAATTACAAGTTTTCCTGAAAAGCAAAATAAATTGAGTTTCTAAAGTACAACTCATTAGTAAATGTTGTGTTAGTTAGTTAACAATTAAAACTGACTAGGAAAGACAAATAGAGATTGCAACTAGACAACTTGTAAATGTTTCTGAAACAAGTTCCCGGAAATGTAGGATTTCAAGGAAGAGCGTGACTTACCAAATACCGAAGTACCAACTCTTCAAACCCGGAAATTAAGGCAAGTACATTTTGTGTAGATTTACAATTTTCTTAGCAATCTTTTCATTTGTTTTAACCACTGTTCAAACACGAAACTCCTTCGGGAGTACTGATTATACTGTTGGGGACTGGGGGAGTAGAGTAGTGGATATGACCAAATCCAAACTTAGGATAATGAATGTATTAGCTTTCCCCTCCTCACACGGGGACAAGCCATACCGTATCGCTAGGATACTATTGTAACCCAAACCGGTCATATTCATTACCTATTCATCACTATATTGTATTATTTCAAAACTGTTCATCTTTAAATTGTTTAAAAGTGCATGTCATAAATTGTTATTTTAATTGTTAAAGTTTGCATGAATTGTACTTTGCTCCTTTCCTGACTGGATCCCCGTAGGTACTCCTGACAACACAGAGCTGATGATCAGTAGCTACTACGATCCCGACTTGTACCCGACGGTACTTCCACCTGAGGAGGATGATGTGGCGTCAACTTAGATGCTACTTAGAAATTAAGAATTTTAGTTGCTCTTTTAATTCCAGTTTATGAGCCTTGTATTCAGAACAAGTTTTTTTAATTATCGCTAAATAAAAGTTGTGGCAATTATCAGTTTCAATCTTGTTGTGATTTACCTGCAAATGGGATTACAGCTTACTGCCGCCGTCTCATCAACGGTGCAGGCTGGGCATGATCCGATTCGACCCAAGTATTTGGGGACCGGGTCGTGACACATGCCATCGGATGCCTGCTCAGCGCATCCGCCACCACATTTGCCTTCCCGGGGTGATACTGTAAATCGATGTCGAAGTCCTTCATCAACTCCAACCATCGTCTTTGCCTCATGTTCAGCTCTTTCTGCGTGAACACATACTTCAAGCTTTTGTGGTCAGTAAAGATTTCCACACGCTCTCCGTATAAGTAATGTTTCCATAACTTGAGTGCAAAGATCACCGCAGCTAACTCTAGGTCATGGGTAGGATAATTCCTCTCATGAGTCCGCAATTGCCTAGATGCATAAGCAATTACTTTCCCATGCTGCTGTAGAACACATCCTTGCCCCTTCCCAGAAGCATCGTTGTATATGGTGAAACCTCCAGAACCTGAAGGTAAAGTCAGAACTGAGCGGTCGTCAGCCTCCTCTTCAGCTCCTCAAATGCTGCCTGGCAGTCCTCAGACCAAATGTACTCTGCGTCCTTCCGCATCAGCTTCGTCATGGGTTCAGCTATCCTAGCAAAGTCCTGGACGAACTTTCTATAATAGCCTGCTAAACCCAGAAAGCTTCTGATCTCTGAAACTGACGTCGGAGCCTTCCACGTCTCAACTGCAGCAATCTTCCTGGGATCCACCGAGATTCCATCTCCAGTGACTACATGGCCGAGAAACTCCACTCGGTCTAAAAAGAACTCGCACTTCGGCAATTTGGCAAACAATCTCTCCTGCCTCAGAATCCCAAAACTATCCGCAAGTGCTCTGCATGCTCCGGCATCTCGAGTATATCAGGATGTCGTCGATAAACACCACGACGAACTTATCCAGATACTGGTGAAATGTCTTATTCATCAAGTTCATAAAGACAGCTGGCGCATTTGTGAGACCAAATGGCATCACCAGAAACTCGTACTGCCCGTACTTCGTGTTGAACGCCGTCTTCTGGATGTCTGCTGGCCTAACCTTCACCTGGTGGTACCCGGATCTCAAATCTATCCTGGAAAACACCTTCGCCCCGCTCAATTGGTCGAACAAATCATCTATCCTGGGCAGAGGATATTTGTTCTTGATGGTGATGGCATTCAAGGCCCGGTAATCAATACACAACCGGATAGTACCATCCTTCTTAGGCACAAAGAGCACTGGTGCTCCCTATGGAGAAGCACTGGATCGAATGAAACCCTTTTTCAACAGGTCATCAATCTGCTCTTTCATCTCTATGGCCTCCTTGGGATTCACTCTATAGCAAGCCCGGGATACTGGTGATGAACCCGGCACTAGATCTATAGTGAACTCCACATCTCTGTCTGGCGGAAGTCCTGGAAGATCCTCTGGGAATACATTCATGAACTCCCTAATGATAGGGTGTGGCGGTGCTGCGTCCCCGACTGTAGCACAACAGTTCGGCTCTAGGCTGATCTCCGGCCCTGTCCTCCTGACACTGAATGGTGCTGTGCCTGGGGGACTGAACACAATACTACCCTCATGGCAATCTATAGATGCATGGGCATAGCTAAGCCAGTCCATCCCCAATATGATATCATAACCGGGGAGCGGCATCACAAAGAATCGCCCTCTGAACTCTCTCCCGGCTATAAAAATAGAACATCTATAGATAGATCTAATAGGCACTGGTCCTCCTCCCGTCATCACTCTACTAATCTCCGCAGAAGGTGTAGCTACTAGATGATGTTTATGCATAAACTCTAATGATAGGAAGCTATGAGATGCACCAGAATCAAACAAACATACAGCTAGAAAAGTATGCAAATAAACATGACCTGTGATGACGTCAGCTAAGTAATCCGGCTCCGAAACCTGCTCCGGCTCTGGCTCAATGGCTAGACTATAAACCCTCCCCTGAGGTCCCTTCTGCTGCTGCAGATGCTGCCCGAACCTCTGCTGCTGAGTCGGGAGCGGTCCTCTAGTCTTCACTACTGGGCACTCTCGAATCTGATGGGTGGCAGACCCACAAGCTAAACACTGCTTCAACCTCTTCCTGCAGATGGTGTGATCATGCCTGGTCTTCCGCAGAAAGAACATATAGCTCCCCTCTGCTGCTGCTGCTGCTGCCGGGGTCCCGGGGCTCTAACTGCGGGGTCTGATGATGTGGTGTAGAGGGACGGTAGGTCTGCTGGGGTGGCGTCGGCGCTCTCTGCTGGAAAGCCTGACGCTTGGACGGACCCTCATGATGTACAGAAGCCGGCCTCTGCTTGACAGAAGACGCTCCTCAATACTCCGGGCCAACTCTAGGCTCTGGTAGTAGTCAGTCGTACCGTTCGCCACTATAAGGATGCCAATGTCTGGAACTAGGCCATGGCAAAACCTACGGGTCATCTTCTCTGGATCAGCAACCATACTAGGAGCAAAACGGCTCAGGCGACTAAACTCTCCCGTATAGTCATCAACAGAACGGTTCCCCTGCTGGATGTTCTGGAATCGTAGCCCCATGGCTACTCTAGCAGTGGTCGAGAAGAATTTCTTCTTGAACTGGGTCTTGAACTGGTCCCAGGTGGCTCTACCTCTCGCGAACAACGGCTCATTCCTGAACCAGACTCCGGCTAAGTCTATCAGCAGAAATCCTGCTGCCTCGACCTGAAGGTCATCCGGCATCCTAACTCCCAGAAGCTTCGTCTCTACAGAATCTAGCCAGTCATCAGCTACTACTATGCCCTCAGTCCCTGAGAACTCCTTGGGATTCAGACCCATGAAGTCCTTGACTGTCCCCGCTCTCTGCCGTGGCTCTACATGTGGTGGGACCACGGGACGTCCCTCAGAACGCTCCATGCTCTGGCGGAGTAGGGTAGTCTGCTCCTGATGGGTTGTTAGGAACCCCTGGATCAGTGTGAGCAGCTGGGTCCCGTCGAGAGTGACGGAAGCCTGGGTGGGTATAGTGATAGGGGGTGGTGGAAGTATCGGGGCCTGCTGGGACTGGGATGTGGAAGGTGGTATCTGGGTCTGTGGATCTGTGGAGTGGGGGAATGTGGTAGGTGGAGGTGTATCAGTCAACCGGTCAGCTGACTGGATATGGAGGGCCCCATTCTCGGGGGTAACATACTGGGACGAGCGAGTAAGCACCATCTAAATTACACATAAAAGACTTATAAGGACTTATTTAAAGCAAGTGATCATATGCAAGAAAATCTAATTATAATAGCAAACATGTGATGTATTTCCTATGTTGCAATCCTAGCATTCCTCTAGGTGTTCTAAGCGTCTTTCCTAATGTTGTCTAATTACCTTAAGTTCCTAATTGCAGGCATGCTTGGTACAATAACGTAACCAAACAGTTTAGTCAGGACCTGCATGGGCCACTACTAAAAATATGTCACGACCCGCTACCCAAATTGTTGGGCCAGGCCGAGTCATGTCCAGCCTACGTTGAGATAAAACGTAGTAAGCTGTTCTAAAGACAACAGGATAAGACTAAATGTACTAACAGTTCTATAAGTGAAGAAGAATCATAAATGCTCCAAACACAAAAGTCGTCGTATATAGTAAAATATCCAAGTACAAGTGAACTGAAATATAAAACTGGATACATGTCCAGTTACAAAATGATGTAGTCTAATACATGTCTACTCTCAAAGTCTAAGTAAACAAAAGACAACTAGGCGAGGGTCCCCGCAGGAACATCCTCGTAAAGCAGAGCCGGGTCCTCGGCGGTAACTCCATAGTATGAGTCGCAGAGTAACTCCTCCTCAGTAAGGACACCTACAACGTTATCCTGTCAGGACGGGAGCAAGCACTAAATCTAGCAAACTAGCATATGAAACATGGAAATGAACATGAGAATGAACATGTGAGAAATAACTGAAAAGCATGGCATCACATAGTCTATCATGGCAAGGACACATATGTCATAGAGACAGATGTATATGTAATGTTTAAAACTGTAGCAGGTACGTGATCGGTCAATAGATGTACAATGTGCTAGGGGCACATAATGAAATGTACTTCCGTACAAGTGAAACGGCGACAGATGTACATACGTACAAATCCGCGTTGAGATAAAGCATACGACAAGGTATACATATAAAATGTCAACCTTGCTCGGTACATACGTACGGGAGAAGGAGGCATAATCACGTACACTACTAACAGTTTCCCCATAACCCATATTCTAATCATGTGAGAGATACATCAAGAATGTTCTAAGCATGGTAGTAACTGGAAGTGCAACATGTAGAGATCTAACTTGCTACCCCAAGGATCAGCATATAACATGGTGGGGTTTGCAGTTCATTTATGTGACAATATGTAAAGTTCGTAGAAAGTACTTGCCTCTAGCAAAGCAAAACAAAACAAGCTGCGATAACAGTGCTATGGCTGTCCAGTAACTCGTCACTGTAGAAATAAATGCAATAACTTAGCTTTTACACTAAGCTAAAATACTAGAACACTAACTGGTGCGACACGACTTATGACTGGGTACCTAGCCAAAAATGATGACTTGGCATAGGAGACCAATGTGGGGTGACACACTATGTTAACTAACTTTCTAGGGTCTTTACACTAGTGAGGGATGGGGTTCAATACGACTAAAACTCCAAATAACACAAAAAGCTACAAGTCGTAATTAATCAATAAATAAATCAAAAGATCATTGTGTTCTAACAATTTTAGAGATAGACAAAAAGCCTAGTTTTTCTTAAAGTAAAGTACTAAAGTGATCCTTGTTAATCATAGAAATTTATTATAATTTTTCTGGAATTTACTATCCAGTACAAATATTTTATAAAAATCAGTTTTCCTAAGTATACAGAAAGTGGGTTTTGGTTTCATATGCCAACCTAGTGGCAAAACAGTAAATTAAATACTACAAAAATTATACTAAATTAGCTAACTTAACAAAGTATCTAAAAACTATTTTTCCATAATTTTAGCAATCCTTTAAGTATTTTTAGAAAATCAAAAACAGCAATGCACACACTAATTAATTATCTGCGTATTTTGTCCATGTATATAATTTGAACCAAAGTTCAAATACAGGACCCAAGGCCATGAATCAAGTCCAATATGACTTGTACAGGTCTTGAATGTGTGAAAACACATTTGAGCCCAAATACCCATGCTAGGTTTGGACACCAAATGGTTGCAGTAATTTAAATACAATAAAAATACAGTTTGGTAATAGTCAAAATAAATATTATTATTTTAATAAGGTAAAGTTATGCATAGTGAAAATATGCATACATATGTTTTAAAAGTACATATATATATGTAAGAGAAAAATACTTAATTTATAAAGTATATATATATATATATATATATATATATATATATATATATATATATATATATATATATATATATATATATATATATATATATATATATATATATATATACAAATATATATATATTTATATATATATATATATATATATATATATACAAATATATATATATATATATATATATATATATATATATATATATATATATATATATATATATATACAAATATATATATATTTATATATATATATATATATATATATATATATATATATATATATATATATATATATATATATATATATCTATATATATATATATATATATATATATATATAAGAATACACTTAATAATATAGTGTATATATATATAATATATATATACATAGGAAAATATATATATATAACATATATATATATATAATTTACTAACTATAAAATATATACCTATATATTTTAAATACTGTTAAAATACAGTATATATATATATATATATATATATATATATATATATATATATATATATATATATATATATATATATATATATATATATATATATATATACATATATATATATAAAACAAAAAAGAAAAAGAAAAGAAAATAGAAAAGAAAAGAAAAAGGAAACAGAAGCAGGGGCTCGAACTCGAGCCTGCGCTGTGGGGGGGTGTTTTAGGTCAAGTCGGGCTGGCCAGGGGGTCAGCCCGTTAGCTTTGTTAGAGTTAGGACTTAGATAGATTTTATTAGGTTTTAAGTGATTTAAATGATAAAAAAAATATAATAACACAGTCCTGTGTCCTGACAGTTAGGGACACAGGTATTAACGTGTCTGGGTCGATTCGACACGCACGACACGAATTTCATGTGTCCAGGTCCACGCTTGTGTTCGCCAGGACACGACGAACAGCATAGACACAACACGAGATACGTATGACACGAAAGGGCACCGCTACTCACGTGTTCGATTTGGGGAGGGGGTTTCGAACGAGCTGGACGGCGGTGGAGGCGTCGGCGTCGCGGCGCTTCGGTGGCGCTGGGCGCGTCTCGTCGGGACGAAGCTGTGGGTGGTGGTGGTGGTGGATGAGGGTGTCGGGATGGCGAGATCGAGCTTCGTCGGAGTTAGGGTTCCGGCGAAGTATTTTGGGGAAGAAGGGGGGTCGTCGGTGGTCGTGACTCGTGGGGAGTGTTTAGGGTTAGGGTCTGGTCGAGGGGGGTGAGGGGATCTTTTATAGGAGTTTGATGGCGGTGGGGGCAGCCGGGAAAGGCGGGGGCAGCGGTCGGGGCAGTCGTCGGGGGTGGGTGAAGAGCTGGAGGAGAGAGAGAGTGACGGGGGGGGGGGGGGGGGGGTTGACAGGTTTGCACAAAAGTCCCCCATATTTAGGAATTTGCATAATGGTTTATATAATGGATAAGTGCAAATAACTATTTGCATTCCTTAATAAATAACAATTTATTAATTACAAAACAGTATTAAAACAATTCTATTAATTGCAAATTGATATTAAAATATTTAAATAAATTACAAATTGATATTTTTAATATATAAAACTTCTTTAAAATCATTTAAAAATTCTAGAAAAATTCCTAAAAATCTAAATAATTATTTTAAGGCTAATTTGTCACAAAAAAATAATTAACACTAATTAAAAATGAATTTTGAAAATCAGGGGCTTACAACGGGACACTACATGTATTCTCCCAACTCTCTCCCAATTTTGCTTGTGTCAATAAGGCAGTGCCATGTGACGGAGGGACATGGAGGAGAAAGTTTTTGGAGGTACATATAGCATTACTCTCCAATAGAGATCATTGATATATCCAAATGAATAATGCTATTTGCACCTTCAAATTGTCCCTCCAATCTGTTCCTTCTTACATGGCAGCTGACGTTGCTGTTATTGTAGTTGTTGATATGGCAAATTTTAACATTAAAATTATATTAATATTAGCATTAATATTAATATTAACATTACACTTTTTTTGATAATTATTTTTCGGATTAAAATTTGCCATATCAACGGTAATATTAGATATTGCATAACCTTATTTAATATGCCATATCAGTTGACACATAAAGAGATATAGATTGGAGGGACAGTTTGGATGTGTAAATAAGATTACTCTATCCAAATTTATGTATTACGGTAAAACACAATCTCTCGATCCGGATATTGAAATGAGACATACTATGAAATATGAAATAAGGTGTGTATCCGTATGAATATCTATCTATCCATACGGACGACCGGTACAAGAAAGATTTGCAAACTTCACATCACTACTTTATTTTAGGCAAAGAACAAACGTTACTACTTGAGGAGGGTTTAGACTTATTTCCTCCAAGAACATAATCTGCCTGATCAATACTTCCTAGCGACTTCACCACTTCCGCCCTTGCCAACGTCGACGACCCCTCTCCCTTCCTCGCCGCCGCTGCCTCCTCTTTCGCTTCGGCAGCACGGTCTCTGACGGCCTTCCCCTCCTCCGACTCCATCACCCACCTAATCCTCCTCTCCACCTCCTCCGCACTCACCATATCCTTCTCGTACCCTTCCACTGCCACCGCCACCTTCGCCTCCTCCACCAGCAGCACCTTGTTCATGCGCTGCTCCGCGCCGCGCGGCCAAGCGATCACCGGCAACCCCGCGCTAACCGCCTCGAGGCACGAGTTCCATCCGCAGTGGCTCACGAACGCTCCCACCGACCCGTGGGTCAGCACCAGGCCCTGCGGCACCCACGACCTCACCACCATCCCCCGCCCCCGCGTCCGCTCCAAGAATCCTTCGTGAAGGAACATTGCGTCTACTGCTTCCTTCGCATTGGGCCGGTTACGCGCCACCCAGAGGAACCTCTGCCCGCTCCGCTCCAGCCCGACCGCGATCTCCCTGAGCTGCTCCGCGGGCAGGAAGCCGTTGCTGCCGAAGCACAAGTACACCACGCTTTTCTCAGGCTGAGCATCCAGCCATTCGAGACACTCGTGCCTCCTCGTCTCTCTTCCTCCTCTGCCCCCCTCGTTAATGTTCAACGGTCCGACGCAGTAGACGGGAGGATTCCTCCGGCCCGGGACGCAGCTCCCGTCCGTGAGAGCCCTGACCGCTCTCTTCTCCAGCCACTCGAACGTGTTGATGATGAACCCGTCCGCCCTCCAGAGGTGCTCTAGGTTGGACAGGAGCTCCCTGTTGATGTCGGTACGGTCGGGAATGTCGTCTGGAAGGTCGACGACGGAGATTGGCGGGAGACCCGGTAAGTGGACCTTGGCCCCGTCGCCGAGGTCTCTGAAGCTGCCTCCTCCCAGCTCGGATTGGAGGTTCGGAAGCGCGAGAAATGCGGCGAGAGTGACGGCGCCGCTGGGGAAGAAGAAGTACGAAGGGATGCCGAGCTCCTCGGCGACGTCGAGGCCGGGCATACAGAACATGTCGAGGACGAGAGCGCGGACGTTAAGAGCCGGTCTCCTCGACCTGAGGAAGTCTAGGAGCTGCGCGCTGGCCATACGGAGGGTGTCGAAGTTGTAAGAAGTGGTGTCCTTGGAGGAGTGGATCTTGGGGAGACGGTGGAAGAGGATGGAGGGGTTGGCGGGGGCGACGCGAAGGAAGAATGGGTCGATGGTGGAGGAGGTGTCGAACGGGGGATCGACGACGACGACGGTGACGGAGAAGCCGTGGGCGTCGAAGAGCTTGGCGAGCTCGACCATGGGGATGATGTGTCCCATGCCCACAGTAGGGAAGAGAACCACCGAGTCCTTGGGCTCCATTGTTTGGTTGTGGATTGAACTGACAAGGAGAGGAAGTGGTTGAAATTTCAAAATGTTGAGGGAACATATATAAGCAAACTGCAAGTCTCGCAAAGAGGAAGAGAGGATATGTGGTCTTTTATTAGCCGCGAATTTTGGATTCAACAACTACATGTCGGTCGGCCAATTACTGATTATATCTTAATTTTTAATACAAATCCTAAATATTTATCCATTTCGAACTAAACCTCTGAATCTTATATTTCGAAAGGAGCTCTCTCGTATCATCAAAATTATTACTGATTAAAAAAATTTAACGGACATCTGTTAAAATTAAAAATATTTTACCATTTTTTTCCTCTTTTATTAATCCTCAAATTTATCAAACTTTTAACCCATTCTTTCTCCCACTTGGGCGGAACCAAGGGGTGGTTGGGGGTGGGCTGGAGCCCACCCCAAAAAAAAATTCATTCTTTTTTTCTTATAATTTTTTATTTTTGATTTTTTTTATATGGGTTAGTCCATATCTAGTCCAGTCCACCCCAAAAAAAAAATTCATTATTTTTTTCCTTATAATTTTTTATTTTTGATTTTTTTATATGGGCTAGTCCATTTCTAGCCTATCCCAATTCATCGCCACTCCAGCTTCAATTTCTGGATCCGGATTCACTAGACTCTAGCCACTTGAGCAATTAAGCCTCGACGTATTAGTGTATAGTCATGACAACCGGCAATGCCAACGAACAATTCATGGACAATAGGGATGGCTACGTACCACAGAAATTTAATGTCATTAATTACATGAAACATCCTTAGAGGTTAGCTAGGTTGGGAGGTTGGGAGGTTGTGAGAGGAGTAATTGGCCGGATGTGGAACCCAGAAAACTACTCTAGCAACAAAATCCTACATTTGCATAAACTCCTTTTTTTCCTCCTCATTTTGCAATTTTACCAATTTATGGCTTGGGGAGCCAGACCCCCCTATATTCAACTCCTCTTCCGTGGATGTTCACCAAGCTTCCTCTCCCGTTCCTTCCTGTACTCGAGCCTCCATCCCCATTCAGACCCGACGACCTCTCGACCGACCCACTCGGCCAGGGCCCGAACTTAACAAGGGGAGATGTTGCCCTAACCATCACTCTGCTCCGCTAAGGCCTCGTTTGGTTCGCAGAAAGGAATGGAAAGGAAATTAATTCTCAGATATTTCCTTTCCTTTGGAAAATTTCAATTTCTATTGATTTTTCTTTTCGATGATGTTTAGAAATGACAAAGAATTTGAAGAAAAAAAATATACTTTAAGATGGAAAAGTGATTCCTTGTTTCGATGGATTGAATCACTTTTACTCCTAATTTTTCTTTTGTTGGAAATTATTTTCTTTTCCTCCTCAATTCCTTTGGCATCCAAACATAAAAAAATAATCACTTTTCTTTTCCAACTCCATGATTCCGCAAACCATTCAACGAGCCAAAGGAGGCCTAAGAATCACCTAGGACCGCCCCACTCTCCCAAACATCCCCGCCTACTCTCCTCCACGCGTCACCAGATCCAATTTCTTTGGGAACGTTCGAAATTGCATTTCTATACCAATTTATCCCTTCATATGTTCACCAGATCCAATTTCTTTGGGAACGTTCGAAATTGGTATAGAAATTGCATTTCTATACCAATTTATCCCTTCATTTCATATGTTCGCCGAAAGAATGTGGAGGAGTTCCTTAATCTGTAATGGAGAACATGGCAGTTCTAGAGTATAAAACTATACAAAACTATCCAAATTTGTCGATTTCTGCCTGCCAGATGATGTGACTCGAGCCTCCACATTTGAAGATGGTTTGAGGCCTGACTTACAAATACAAGTCATTCATTGAGTCGTACGAGAATGCTCTAAGATGGAGCCGCAATGGCGGTGGCCAAGCTGGGGTGTAAGTGCAACTCACTTTAGTTTGGTTTTGGAAGGATTACAAGCATACAGTTGTGCCTTATGAATGCAAAGGGGATGTCCAATGACCGTTTTGCTCTAAGATCGAGCCTACACCTTGTCGACAAGTTGTCCAATGACCGTTTTGCTTACTTAGCCGTATCGTTGCGATAAACGTTAATCGATTCATTCATTGCTTTGCATAGGCTAAGTGGATTTGCATAAAGAACATGTTTTCTATTTCCAATACCAGCAGTTGATAACAAGTGTTTCGTGAAGAATCGTGCTACGATTTCTTTGATTCTACACTATTATGACTAACATTCATTTTACTTCACATATTGAGTTTTGAAGTAGAGGGACAAGACGAAGGAGGTCAGCCACTCGCCTTAGGCTTGCTTCAAGCGAGCGACCGGTTGGCTGCACTGACGTCGCCTATGCGATCACCTGCAATCACATAACCAACTGATTAGAACACTGTATAATTCAAGGATATTCGATATGAATGCGAAGCTCGAAAACGCGTCACGAAAATCCATCGAAAACATTCACAAAAAATGCATTCACGAAAACCAAAGCCAAAGCCAAATCAAAGTGCAGCATGAAAACCAGAGCAACGGGAGGTCTCTCCCGACTCAGCCGCAGAGCCAATCCTCGAGGAGCAACCCGCTGAATATGGGACTTGGTTCCGAAAAGCTATTCCATAACGTGGAATGGATCTTAATTCAACCGTTCCCGTTCGATCGACTCGGCCGATTCCGACCTATCGGTCCCGACCGAATCGATAGCGACAGTGTTCCTTTCTCGCGCACCCCGTGGACGGAAACGGGGCACGATGTAGGGACGGGGCACTACACCATAACCAACTAATAAAAAGTTTCGTCCTCGAAACTTAAAGATAGAACCTACCTCTACGAGAATAACGAAGGAAATTTCTCCTTCATTTCCGATTCAAGCTCCCACGTCGACTCTTCGACCGAATGGTTCCTCCAGAGGACGCGGACGAGAGGGATCGCTCGATTGCGCAGCAGCTTATCCTTGCGTTCTAAAATTTGAACTGGCTCTTCGACGTAGGATAAGTCGGACTTTAGCTCCAAGCTGGCCAAAATCTACCACGTGGCTCGGGTCGTGCACATACTTCCGCAGTTGAGAGACATGGAAGACATTGTGTACACCTTCAAGCGCCGGCGGTAAGGCAATTTTATAGGCTAGTGGGGCGACCCGTTCAAGTATTTCGAACGGCCCAACGAATCTCGGACTCAACTTTCTCTTTGTACCGAACCGAGTAACTCCCCGCATGGGCGACACTTTGAGAAATACGTGATCGCCTACTTGAAACTCGAGGGGGCGACGATGAACGTCCGCATAGCTTTTCTGGCGACTCTGCGCGGTCTTTAATCTTTCCCGAATGAGCCGAATTTTCTGCACGGTCTGTTCTACCAGTTCCGGACCGAGAATCTGCCGCTCTCCGACTTTGTCCCAGCAAATGGGTGATGGGTGATCGGCACTTGCGCCTGTACAAGGCTTCATACGGTGCCATTTGAATGTTGGATTGATAGCTATTGTTGTATACAAATTCGGCCAGAGGTAGATGATTGTCCCAGCTTGATTTGAAGTCAATTGTGCAGAGTCGTAGCATGTCTTCGAGAATCTGATTGACGTGCTCTGTTTGGCCGTCGATCTGAGGATGGTAAGCTGAGCTGAACTGCAACTTGGTACCCAGCGCCGACTGAAGGCTACTCCAGAATCGTGACATGAACCGTGAATCCCGATCAGAGACGATGGATACTGGAACTCCGTGCAGCCATACTATCTCATCAAGATATATCTGCGCCAGACGATCAACGCTCCAAGTAACTTTGATGGCAATAAAATGCGCTGACTTGGTTAATCGATTGACGATGACCCAGATGGCATCATTTCCCCGCGGCGTCTTCGGCAGACCAACAATAAAATTTATGCATACGTGCTGCCACTTCCATTCTGGAATCGCCAGATTCTGCATCTCCCTGCCCGATCTCTGGTGCTCAGCTTTCACCTGCTGACATGCCATGTATTGCGACACGAAGAGTGCCACATCTCTTTTCATCCCGTGCCATCAGAAGTTTGTGCGGAGGTCCTTGTACATCTTCGTGCTACCGGGATGCAAAGTGTATTTCGCATAGTGCGCCTCCGACAGTATCTCCTTTCTGAGTTCTGAATCGTTCGGAACGCATAGTCTACCCTTCAATCGAAGCACGCCGGTTTTGTCTTCTGCAAAGTCGGTCGTCCTGTCCGTCGAGATTAGCTTTCGCACTTTCTTCAGGTATGGATCGTCCGTCTGAGCGGTCTTGATCTTATCAAGCAAGCTCGGCTCTAACTGCAACTTTGTCAACTGTACATTCTGGAATCTGACTCGGAGCTCGATGCCCATCTCTTCTAGGTCACGTAGCAGTCTGGGGTCGATGGATAACGAGGCAATGTACTTCCGACTCAAGGCGTCCGCCACAACATTTCCATTTCCCGGCGTATAGTCGATAGTCAAGTCGTAATCTTTGATTAGTTCTAGCCAACGCCTTTGCCGCAAGTTCAGCTCCTTCTGCGTGAATAGATACTTGAGGCTCTTGTGATCGGTATAGATCGTGCACGCCATGCCATAGAGATAGTGGTGCCACAATTTCAACGCGAACACAATCGCCGCTAACTCCAGGTCATGCGTGGGATAGTTCTTCTCGTGCGGCTTTAGCTGTCGGGAAGCAAAAGATATCACCTTGTTCCGCTGCATCAACACACACCCCAAGCCCTGACCGGACGCATCGCTGAATATCTGGAAACCCTCAGTCCCTTCTGGAAGTGCGAGTATCGGGGCCGAGACGAGCCTTTGCTTCAACTCTTGGAATACAGTTTCGCAGTCGTCTGACCATTCGAATGCAACTCCTTTCTGGGTGAGGCGAGTCAGAGGCGATGCGATCTTCGCGAAGTCTTTCACAAAGCGTCGGTAGTATCCCGCTAAGCCAAGGAAACTTCGAATCTCGTCGACGGACGCTGGCCGTTTCCAATCGACAACGGTTTCAACTTTCTTTTGGTCGACCGCAATGCCTTCAGCAGAAATGATGTGCCCGAGGAATGCGACGCTGCTAAGCCAAAATTCACATTTGCTTTGCTTCGCGTATAGTTGATTTTCTCGAAGGGTCTGAAGCACGGTCCGCAGATGCTCAGTGTGTTGCTGCCTATTCTTCGAGTAGACGAGTATATCGTCGATAAAGACTACTACGAACTTGTCGAGGAATGGTCGGAACACCCGATTCATTAAATCCATGAAAGCGGCAGGGGCATTCGTTAGGCCGAACGGCATTACCAGGAACTCGTAATGGCCGTATCGAGTGCGGAAGGTAGACTTTGGCACATCGTCCGGCTTGATCTTGAGTTGATGGTAACCCAAACGCAGATCAATTTTAGAGAACACCGTGGCTCCTTGAAGTTGATCAAACAGATCGTCTATGCGGGGCAGGGGGTATTTGTTCCGGACGGTGGCTTTATTCAGCTCGCGGTAGTCGATACAAAGACGCATAGAGCCATCCTTCTTCTTGACAAACAGCACGGGCGCTCCCCAGGGCGAGATGCTGGGTCGGATGAATCCCTTGTCGAGCAATTCCTGTAACTGTACCTTGAGTTCTTTAAGCTCTGTATGGGCCATTCTGTACGGGGCTTTCGAGATCGGTCGAGTGTCGGGGAAGGTATCGATAGTGAACTCAATCTCTCGATCGGACGGCATACCGGGCAGCTCGTCCGGGAACACATCGGGGAATTCTGCCACAATGTCGGTCTGACCCGCATTTGCACCATCCTGTCGCATGTCTCGAACGGAAGCTAGATAGCCTTCGCACCCGGAATGCAGCATCCGTCGAGCAGATATTACGGAGATCACCATGCAGGTCGGCGATGCCTCACCACACGAGTAGCAGAATTTAGGCACTCCAGATATGCGGAATATGACCTTCTTTTTAGCGCAGTCTATGGTTGCATTGCACGGACCGAGCCAATCCATCCCCAGAATGATATCGTAGTCCTTAATATTTAGAACTATCGCATCGAGACTGACCTTTTGACCACCTATACAGATGATTCCGTCTCCGCAGACTAGATTTGCAAGTAGTGGCATGCCCGACGATACGTTGACAGAGAGGTCGAGGCCTAGTGGTGTCAAGGAGAATTTGTGCTCGGCGGCAAAGTCCGCCGATATGAAACTATGCGTGGCACCTGAATCAAACAATACACGAGCAAGTTTATTATTGAATTGCAGTATACCTGTCACGACTGTATCATATGCGAATGCTTCGTCGCGAGTCATGGCGTAGACGCGGCCCTGAGCATTGGGGCGACGATCCTGGCCATTCGGTTGTGCGGTCGATGGAGCCCGAGGTGCTTGGCCTCGGTTCTGATGGTGTTGTTGGGGGCGTTGGTTCGTCCTAGCTTCCGGGCAGTTCTTCGCGATGTGATTTTTGTTGCCACAAACGAAACATGCCCCGTTCTTCAATCGGCACTCGACGGCCAAGTGCCCCTCCTTGTGGTAGAACTCGCAGACTACTCGATCCTTCGTTTGGTTGCCGCCTCCGTTGCCGCGGTTTTGACGCTTGTGTGCGTTGTTGCCTCTCGCATTACTATGGCATTTGTTATTAAAGTGAACAGCGCCGGTAGTAGTAGGAGGATACTCGGACTCCAGACGGATGGCGTGGTTGAGTGCCTCGCCTACAGTTTTGTATTCCGGTACCGAGACATGAGCACGGATAGTGGAACGCAGGCCCACTACAAATCATTTTGTACGACTTGCAGTGGTAGGTAGATAGTCTGTAGCAAACTTGGCCAGTTTGTTGAATTCGGTCGCGTATTGTCGTACAGTCATATTCCCTTGCGTCAACTGCATAAACTCGTTTTCTTTTTCCTGTCGCACGGCTGCAGAAAGATATTCGTTCTCGAACGCATCTCTGAATGTCGCCCATGAGATCGTCGCCGTCTCGTCTTCACGTCGAATAGCCCGCTTCTGCACAGCCCACCAATCGTGCGCGTTCATTCGAAGTAGAAGTTGAGCACACGCGACTTTCTTCGAGTCCTCGACACCCAGAAGCTCGAACTTGTCTTCCAGCTCCTCCAACCAATCGATCGCCACCGAGGGATCTTCTGTGCCGTTGAAGAAAATGCGGCAGCTTTTAGTGAATTTTGACACGTCGAAGTTAGAACTTCTCGGTGCCGCAGGTGAGAGCACGGGCGCCTCTGGTTCAGCTTCGTTGGATCGAACCGCAGGCTGGGTCACGGCAGGCGTCATCGTTGAATTGTTGTTGTTGCCCACGACCGACTGTACGATCTGCTGGAGGGTATTCAGCTGCTGCTGCTGCAATTTTGAATTGAGCCTCGAACCGATTCTCAAATTGAGTCTGACGAGCCTCCGCTTGCTGACGATGGAGCTCGCTTTGACGTTGCTGCATTTCAAGTATCTGCAGCATACGTTGCATCGGGTCGCCGGAAGGTCCGGCTACAGTAGGCGTCATTCCCGTTGGGTTGACGGAATGCCCGGGTCTAGAAGCACTCGAGCCGCTGGAAGCGCTCGTCTCGTCTTCCGCCTGAGCTCCCGTAACTGCAGGGAAAAGAAAGCAACTCTCGTTAGTTTCGAAAAATGTCCTGGGTTCAGCGTATGGAACAACTCTTCTCATCGACACGAGGTCAACAGTTTGAGACTAGAAACTCGATACTGGAGGCCAAGGACATAAAGCCGTGCTCTGATACCATTATGTCACGCCCCGATTCCGTCGAATCGATAGTCGTCCCCCGGACGTGATGCCGTGCGAACCCAATTTGCGATCGCATAAGGCCGAGTCATAAGGTAATCCGAGACACGAGATCTAAGAGAGTACGCAGACAAATTGATTCACACAATAAGTAAAGGAAACTTGATCTTTATTGATAATGAACATCTTTTACAGACTCCGATACAAGACTCATTGCCGCACGGGCTACAACATGACTCGATTACAAAAGAGTGCCGATGAGATAGCCGTTCCATACATTGCACGCATCCCTCAATATACACAAAGTACTCCAGGGACCTGGATGGGAGGGACGCTGAGTCATCTTCCTTGGACTGTCGAGAGCCTTCAAAATGGAGTCGCAGAGAAAGTCTTCGACGCACGGCCGAAGCTTCAAAATCATGAACGCCGCCGAGCTAGTTGGCACGTCCTTCCTGGTTCGCGGGACCTGCAAAGAGCGAGGATCAGCACGAAACACATGTACTGGCGAATGGCTAATTAAATCCAAGCTCTGCAATTGATTCAAGAAGTTTCGTAAACATGTTAGCTAGCTATTTCAATGATCTTTCTAACCATCCTGTTCAATTTACATGTTAACATATTTTGAGGCAAGCATTCTAACTGTATAACATTAAGCCACTATCATATTCATCCCGTGTCCCGTGCACTTGTTAAGCAGTGAAAAAGGGTGTGAAGGCCACTAGCAATGTCAAGCCATCGCGGACTATAGCATTGGTTAGACGACGCCCCTTTCGCGTCAGGTAGCGAGCCCTGTGCGAAAGTGCCCGCATAACTCACGCCGATGAAGGGTTGGCGCTTGCTATTCTCGTTCCTCCCGGGCCGAATCGGTCCCTTGGCCTAGGCAACCGTTCGAGGAAACTACACCTTGTCGACAAGTTGTCCAATGACCGTTTTGCTTACTTAGCCGTATCGTTGCGATAAACGTTAATCGATTCATTCATTGCTTTGCATAGGCTAAGTGGATTTGCATAAAGAACATGTTTTCTATTTCCAATACCAGCAGTTGATAACAAGTGTTTCGTGAAGAATCGTGCTACGATTTCTTTGATTCTACACTATTATGACAAGCATTCATTTTACTTCACATATTGAGTTTTGAAGTAGAGGGACGAGGCGAAGGAGGTCAGCCACTCGCCTTAGGCTTGCTTCAAGCGAGCGACCGGTTGGCTGCGCTGACGTCGCCTACGCGATCACCTGCAATCGCATAAGCAACTGATTAGAATACTGTATAATTCAAGGATATTCGATATGAATGCGAAGCTCGAAAATGCGCCACGAAAACCCATCGAAAACATTCACAAAAAACGCATTCACGAAAACCAAAGCCAAAGCCAAATCAAAGTGTGGCATGAAAACCAGAGCAACGGAAGGTCTCTCCCGACTCAGCCGCAGAGCCAATCCTCGAGACGCAACCCGCTGAATATGGGACTTGGTTCCGAAAAGCCATTCCAAAATGTGGAATGGATCTTAATTCAACCGTTCCCGTTCGATCGACTCGGCCGACTCCGACCTATTGGTCCCGATCGAATCGATAGCGACAGTGTTCCTTTCTCGCGCACCCCGTGGACGGAAACGGGGCACGATGTAGGGACGGGACACTATATTATCCTACTTGGCTTTGTACTTTAAGAAGATTTCTATCCTAGTTGGAAGAGTTTCTACATAGAAATTGTAGACATACAAAAATGCTCTCCAATGATTCTCCATTTCTATCCTATGTGTCACATAGTAAAAGGACCAATTTAATAATGTGGAACCCAATAATAATTGTCATGAGAGATAGGAGAATTTCTATGAGAGTTTCTACATGTAGAAACCATCCTAAGAAGTTTTCATCCTACATCATTGCTACCTAGGATAGAAATGGTGATAGAAATCACCATTGGAAAAAGTTTTTTCTAAAATGGATTTTTTCCATAGAAATAGAGAAGATAGAAACCCCCATTGGAGATGGTCTTAGCCCACAAGATCACTTAGCCCACGAGACCACTAATAATAATATTGTATACAGTTCAACTTGTTATTAAATAAATATATTTTTGTATGTGAATATTATTTTATATACTTAGCCCACCAGATCACTTTGATATATGATAACATTCAAAGAAATTAAGTATTCCATGTTTAGTTTAACTTATTATTAAGCAAATAATATTTTGTGTTAAAAAATATTCAAGGCATTTTAAGTTATGTCCGAGGTAAACAAAAATACTGGCTCCGCTCTTGGATGGAGGTTTACTTTCCTCTGTGTACTCAAGGAGCTGTGCAGAACCAAAGCCATAGTTTCAACAAGCACATGAATAATAAAAGAGAGTACAATGCACCGAAACATCTTAACAATGACGACTACCAAGGCAATAATCAGGAACTACGTTGTGTCAAATGCAACAACAACTGGCACGTGGAAAATGATTGTCGTGTTTGGAACGTGATGCTTCAATTGTGGCCACATGTCATGAGAGTGCCAAGTAGAAGAATAATTGAATGTCCTCTGCAACCTCATTAGCAGCAAAATTATGGAAGTGTGCCACGTACAGGCTCCACATGCGATTTCGATGTATGTCCAAAACCAACGACTCGACGAGCAAGACGAGTCCTTTCATTGACTCAAGAGGAGGCTTTTGCCTCATATAGTACTGCATGTGGTCACACGATATTATGGTTTAAAGAAATTACTGATATAGTTTTATTTGATTCTAGCGCTACTCATATTTTATACACGTTAATTTTGCATAGATAATAAACTTTCTCAAACAGAATTGAATGTGAATCTTAGTTTTAGTGCCCTATTAGGAGAGTGAGAATAAATACTAACAAAGGTTTGTAAGGATGGATATATTTGCAGGGGGTAAGGAGTTGTCTTTCGATGTGATAAGTCATGATATTAAGAATTTTGACATCATTATTGGAATGGATTAGCTCCATGCATGTAATGCGAAGATTGATTGCGTGAAAAAAAAAATCGTATTTCGCCTACCTTGGAATTCAAGTTCTTCTACTTATGGTTTGACGTCAAACGCATTTGCGATGATGTCAACAATGACGGCTCGACATATGATATGTTCTGGATGTGAATGGTACATACTTTGGTTTATGTTCGAGACACGCAAAAGGAAAGTGCAGTCGCAATTCAAAATGAAGTCATGACAAAAAATTTCGATATATCCTCCAGACGAGATACCAAGAATGTATCAGGGTCGAGAGAGAGAATTTCCCATTGATATATTTTCTGACATCCGACCCATTTCAAGGGCTTTATACCAGATGGCACCCACCAAATTGAAAGAGCTCAAGGTGTAGATACAAAATTTGCTAGAATGAGGATATATTTGTCTCGACATTTCTCCATAGGAAGCTACAGTATTATTAAATCAATATCCATTGTCAAGAATTGACAATCTATTTGATTAACACCAATGTGTAACAGTACTTTTAAAGATAGATTTTTGCTTTGCTTACCACCAACTGAAGATTAAGCCATATTATATACCAAAGTCGACGTTACGCACAAGATATGGTCAATATGAATTTTTGCCTTTCTGGTCATGTCGTTCGATTTGAAGAATATCTTAGTTGTTTTTATGAACATGATTAATTTTCAGATTGTTTCTACCTATATAAGTTTGTGGTTGTGTTTAAGGATGATACCTAATCTACCTAAGGGCTTGTTTGGTAAATGAATTTGGATTTTAGATTTGGATTTGGAAATCCAAAATTCAAATCCAAATCCAAATCATGGATTTCAAAATCCAAATCCAAGTCCAAATCCAACTACAACCAAACATAGGATTTGGATTTATGATTAATAACTAAATTATAGTCATGATCAATAATTAAGCTATTAATTATGATTAATTATAGCCATTATTAATTATAAAATTAATAATTAACGATTAATAATTAATGAATAGTTATTATTAATTATAAAATTAATAATTAACAATTAGTTATTTTTAAAATAAATAACGATTAATAAATAACGATTAATAATTAACGATTAATAATTATAAATTATAATTAACGATTAATAATTTTTTGTTAACGATTAATAATTATAAATTATAATTAATGATTAGTAATTATAAAATAAATAATTAACGATTAGTTAATTTTTAAATAAATAACCATGAATAAATAACGATTAATAATTATAAATTATAAATTATAATTAATGATTAATAGTTAATAATTAACGATTAATAATTTTCATTTAATGATTAATAATTATAAATTATAATTAACGATTAGTAATTAATAATTAACAATTAATATTTTTTAATAATTAACGATTAATAATTTTTAAATAAATAACGATTATTATAATTATAAAATTAATAATTAATGATTAATAATTAACGATCAGTTAATTTTTAAATAAATATTAGTTAGTTTATAATTAACTATAAATTAAATATTTTAAAAATAATAATTATACATTAATATAATGATGATTAGTAAATTATTAATTAAATTATCATAAAATATGATTCTAATCGTGATTAAAATATTATTAATTAAGATTATAATAAAATAGTTATTAACAAATTATTAATTAATATTATAAAAATACTAATAGATTATTAATTATGATTATAATTGGATATTAATTAATAAATTATTAATTAAGATTATGGTTATGATTAATAAATATATTATAATTATGATTAATAAAGTAATAAATTATTTGTCACGCCCCGCTCCCAAAATAAGGCGAGCCGAGTACGTAACAACATCCCCAGGCTACGCGACATATGAATACTCCAGTACCCATATTCGCGATTGTCGCCCGTAGGGTTCTAGGATAGGTTGATCACAGGTCACATGATGCATAAAAATATAAATGACAGTTTGATTAAAGGATATTCTAAACTATAAATAGAAATTTTATTATTCTACCCGATTACAACCATTAACCCAATACATATATTACATTACCAACTACCAAGTTTTACTAGTTGATACCAAGTCAACCTCCTCTTTGTCTCATTCATAAAGCTTCTCTTCAGTGTGCATTTGCATTATCTCCTGACCTTCATCAAACCTAGTGAACAAAACTAGGTCGTCAATACGACGAGCAAGCCCTCAGTCAAAGGAGTAAAGTAGGTAAGGTAAGATGATAAAATTATCGAAATTGAACTGAAGGAAAGGATAATTTAAAAGGTATATTCACTGATAAAAAAATTATCGTATTAACATCTTTTCCTAAAAGAATGTAAGTGTGTCAGGTATAAATGTGTAAGCAATCAAACAAATCTTGTATGAAAAATGCAATATTTAGAGAAACACTTCTGGATCACACAAGTTCTATTTTCTCAACAATAATCCCATTTACCCAGGATCAGGTTTATACTAAATGGGCGGTGCTTAGATTTATCCGTCCCATTAGTATCAGGATCACATATTGATGTGATAAAATCAGGATAACACATGAATGGTTTTCCGAGCTATCGGAATCAAGTGTTATAACAATTGTCGTATGACTTGAAATTTTTCAAGAATATTGGAGCAGGCTACATTGGATATTACAGGGCCGAATTCGGGGATTCGGAATCCAATGAAAAACAGGAACAGGACAACAGGAAGTGAGCTAAGCCTCACCCCGACAGACCCGTATGGCCATACGAGTGCCGGTAATAGGAACTGATCAGTTTTATAAAATATAATATTGCAAAGATTTCGAAGGTGTGATCCAAAGTTTTTTCTTCCATCCCAAATGCAATTCTTACCAAAATGTAACTTAGTTAAAGTACATTTCAATTTTGTATCTCGTTTTTCGTGTGATAGAGAACACACATTAAACGAGAATAAAGTTAAGCAGGAGATTCCGTCTTAGCGGAAATAAAATGTTAAACTAGAATTTGTGTGCCTAAGGCAACACTTTCAAAGATTTCAGGGTTATGTTTGTACTAGAAAAATTTGGTAAAAGTAAGAACTGTGGTTTAAATCATTTCGACTTTCTAAAATGGCTAACTCTGAAAATTTCTCAAAAATTTCGGCAGAGTCTCCTTTGTATTTTGGAGCCCGAAATTTCACAAATAGACATTAATATAAAACATAACCCCGGGTTCGCCGACCCCTTCGGTGGAGCAACCCTCAACACCGGTACCACGCAATATATAAAATCTCGGGTACGCCGACCCCTTCGGTGGAGCAACTCTCAACACCGGTAACCACGCAGTATAAGTATATACATAATTCAAGAAAGAAAATCTCTTTATTACCTTGATAAGCAAGCTATTTATCTTGACTTGGCTATTGTCAAGAATGCTATGTCAAAATCAGAGAACCACAATTATTAGAACCATAAAGATAAACAAATCCAACATCTAAAATTTTATACATATTAGATGACGTTCTAATTTTTTAATAATATTGTAAAAATATTCTTAGGAATCTCTAGGTAATTCTTTTTATAAAAATTTCCAAGTAAATAATAACTATCGAAGGATATGGAAAGCCTTGATCCTTTAGTAATTTCTAAAGTCTCTAGTCCTAGAGTAAGTAATTGTAGAAATTATAAACTAATTTGTTTATATCATAGTTTATAACTCATGGGTCCAGAATAGTCTATATTGGGATAAAGTTTCAAGCCAAAATTACCTATGTATTGGGGGCCTATAAACACTAATTTTTAGCTATTATTGGTAAGGATTCACGCTAATTTAATCTATTGTACATTCAGAACAGAATTTAAATAAATTTAAAATATTTTGAATAATATTTTATTCTATAGTAATTAATTTTTTTTTTAGGCTAAGTCAAAGTTATCAAATATGTACAAGATTGACATGAATTAAGTTACTCTTTTCTTTTCTTTTTAAAAGAAACTATATTACAACATTTATAAGTTCAAATTTGAAGATGTGTATACCTTTCCTTTACTCCGTAACAACTATATACATCAAGGTTGGATTTCCGTATTGGTTATAAGCTATTACATATAAAAATTCATACCAAGTTATGGCTAATAACCATAACCATTTAATAATCATACTCGTAGGTGAAACGTTAAACATTTTTGTGTACATGTAAGATGAATTCCCATTTTATCTAAATGCCCTAATATCATGCCAAATTTTTTTATGTGAAATCAAAATATAATTCAAAATTGAACTATATTATGTGATTAAGAGATAATAATAAATAATTGAAAATGAAATGAATGAAAATATGGAGGAATTTAGGTTGAGGACTTGCCTTGAGAAAATTGATTTGAAATTGGAACTAGGGTTTGAGCCTTCTTCTTCATCATCTTCCAATTTCTTCTTCTTCATCATCTTCTTCTTTTCCAATTTCCCTTTTTTTTTGTTTGAAGAAAGGGGTTAGGGCTTTGGTGATGGAAATGATGATGAGTGATGAAGAGGATGATGGTGGAGATGTAGGAGGTGGTGATGGAGGTGAAGATGATGGTGGTGATAGAAGGGGGCGCCGGCGCCGGCGGCCAGGGAGGACGGCGCCGGCGGCCAGGGAGGACGGCGCCGGCGGCCAGGGAGGCCGGCGGTGAAGGGGCCGGTTGGCGCACGTGGCCGCCACCGCTAGCGTCGGTGAGAGGAGTGAGAGGGAAGAATTGGAAGGGAGAGAGAACAGGTGAGAGAGATGGAGAGACCGAGAGAGAGAGTGAGCCGAGAGAGAGAGGGTGAGCTGAGAGGGAGAAGGAGAGGGGATCGGTTGAGACATTAGGGAGAGAGGAGGGGATGAAATGAATTCCTCTCCCTAATGGTTAAACCAATATATATATATAAATAATTACATTTTAATTAGGAAAAGACTATATTACCCTTACCTTTCATGCAACCATGCCACCTATCTCTTCCATTTATGTTTAGATGACACATGGAATTCCTATGTGTCTATGCATTAGTGCAATTTGCACAATTAATCCAAGGACCAAGGTGCAAAATAAAATAAAAATTTAATGGTTATTATGGAAAAATAAATAAATAAATTTGGATTATAAATCATAAATTTTAACAATGATTATTGAAAATAATTTGAATTAAGAAATAATATAAATGGAAAAAAAATGGCTATGACACTATTAATTAGGATTATTATAAATTATTAAATAATAAAATTATTAATTAATAAATTATTAACTTAGAATATAATTATGATAACTAACTATTAGTTAGTTTTTTATTAATTAACTAATATTTAACGCAATTATTAAAGAATAAATATTTTAACAAAATTATTAAAGAATAACTAATTTTTAATTTACTAATTTTTAACAAAATTATTAAAGAATAAATATTTTAACAAAATTATTAAAGAATAACTAATTTTTTTCTCCCAAATCCAAGTTGTAGATTTTGTCATACTTTTCATATCCAAATTCATCTCCAACCAAACGTAGGATTCTATAAATTTCTCTCCAAATCCATAAAATCTAAATCTTACCTCCAAATACAGTTTACCAAACATGTCCTAAAGCAAAAAAGATATGTTGAACATTTGTGTACGGTGCTGACAAGGTGTAGATATACTTTCTTTACTCCTGCAACTGGAATATGCATGCAGCTCTTCAAACTCTTGTTACCTCTACTTAACTATATTCTCTCACCATTGACTATTCTCATGCAGAACCCTCATGTTTATATACAGACATCATGGATAATAATGAGATTACAAATCATGACTTGTGGTTCTTCTCATTTTACTTTAACGTCATATGTTCAATAAACTTCTCTTCATCTGTGTCATGGTACTCCATTATCTAGATATAGGAATCATCATTTGGCCCGAAGTCCATGGGCGTCCGAAAAGTCCGTCCAGCTCGATGGGTTAAAGTCCGATAGAACACGGTCATTAGGGTAGTTCGATCCGATCCATATTAGTATAAGGCCGGACTTGGGCTATGCATCCGTCCGCCAGAGTCCGGCCCAAAGCCCGTCCGATAGTCAATGAGGAATAAAAGAAAATTGGTTAAAAAAATGGAGAGGATAAAAAGTTAAGCTACTTTGGATATCCAAAAAAGAGTAAGGGGTTGATTGGTTGGATACAATTAAGTGATGTTTCTGCTACATTTACAATAATTTTAGACAAATTGTTTTGTGTTTGGTTGGCTGGTGTTGTATTAGTAATTTGGTTTTGCTTTAAATGATGTATTTACTGTATAATTAAAAAAAAAGGTTCCATTAAGCATCTCATTTGCTACAACTTTTTTTTGTTGTCAAAATGACTGCAGTATCATGTACAGTAGCAAAAACCTTTTAACAGTTTTTTGTTTACAGACAACCAAACACGCTCTAAGGTTCTCGGGTCCAACAGATTTTTTTTTTTGTATTTTAAAAAAGTAAAACATGCAAATTATCAATTTTTATAGAACTAGTCCGGCCCGATCCGACTTGGCCCGAAAAGTCCGACTCTTGTGGACGAGTTTGGGCTTCATAAATAATAATTAAGCCCGGCTCGAAATTTCTTTAGGGCCAAAAAAAATCCGGTCCGAGTCCGACCTGAGCCCATACTTTATGGACTTGGGCGGCCCCGCCTGGCCCAATGTTGATCCCTATCTAGATATAGTCCTGATCATTTGTTGGTTCTCCTTCAATTCTCTGTTTCTCTTGTTTATTATGTTCCGCAACTATCAATAAATCTAGTATTCATATTCAAAAGACTACCCCTAAATTCCTAATCAAAAAGCAAATTTCGCTATTGATTTATGTCTTTCCTTCGATCCTGATCGGCAAATAGATATCAAAAGCTCGTATGTAAGTAGATGAAGAGCCGATTGAAGAGTACGGGCCAAGGACGGAACTTAAGATGGGCTCTAGCCCACCCCATCTTTGTTCTTATGTTTTTTGTTTTTATTTTCACTCATATCCACTCCAGCCTAACGTTTTCTCCAATTGGAATTTCTCTCTCTACTATTTATATGTTAAATTTTTTATTTTTTGGAAAAAAAAAAAACTTCTTTCAAAGTGATTTTTATTCTATCCAAATTTTCATCTTATGTGAGGATGATGTAGGATGAAAAAAACAAAATCTATTTTCTACATGTAAAAGCTCTCATAATTTTTTTTAATCTTAATATTGACTCCACTTTCAAAATAAATCATAAAAATTTTAATTTAATATTCTATATCTTAATATTAGACTGGGCCACTTAGAATAAGAATTGAGAACCATCAGAAAATATGTTTTTACTGTATTTTCTATATAGATATTCTTCCAACTATTATAGAAGTTTTTATAATACAATAACAAGTAGAATAAAACCTTAATTTTAAAAATCTTTATGTTGGGAACGCAGTGTAATCCGAACAGAAGTTAGTCCATGAGGTGTGATATTGAATTGGGTCCATATACCTTTAAAGATAATTCTCCATTTAAGACGTGAACCAATCCCAATTATGTATACCACATTATCCCACCTTCTAATTGATGTGGAACTAAATTACCAACTATAATGTCATCTCCCATTTGAGCGCTTAACCCGAAATGAGATACAATCCAACACTTTATTGGATATGGTATAACCCAGTCAAATTCAGTTAAAAACTTTTATTCCTACCTTGGGATGGAGAAGATCCTTTACCAATACTGCCATTGCAAAAGGCCTCTACAGTGATTCTTCAATCCCATAGAAGCTGCTTTCCACACGCATGTTAAGTCGCTAAATCTCAATATCCATCTCTATTGCCATTTATACTACTTTAAGGCCTCGGTTGATTCATGGAAGAAAAATCAATTTTTTTATATTTTTTATGGGGATGAGAAATTAAAATTTAATTAAATATTTCGTATTCTTTTTATGGAAGTGAGAAAGTAGAAATCAATAAATTTTCTCGTATTTTTTATAGGGATGAGAAATTAAAATTCAAGATATCAGATTTTATTTTCTATTTTTGGTAAAACAATAAAATGTTTAAGAGAGACTATTTGATTTTGCTACCGGTGTCTGGTTGGTGTGGAAAAGAAAAGAAAATATATATTATTATTTCAATACTATTCGATGTCAACATAATTTTAATTAAGAAAATACAAAAAAGTTAATTGGTAAAATAGTAATTAAGTCAAAGCTAATTTTATCATAATGTTTGATAATTAATGTTAAAAATGGAGGAGAGAAAATAAAATACACGATGGACCGTGAGAAACCATTTTTTTTTTTCCTATTTACTCCTATATTTCTCAGATTTGGACTAACAAACTAATAAGAAAAAAACCTACTTTTTTTTTTTCTTCCAGATTGCTTGAATTCGTGAACCAAACTAGGCCTGAGATTAGATCATTTAGATCACCTACTTGTAATCTCTCTCATTAGTCAACTCAGTTCTCATGCATTTATGTTGCCAATGGTCAAACGAGGGAGACATGTCCCCAACTCCCAAAATGAATCGAACTTTTCAAATCCCATGCACATTATATGGAGCGGTCCTCCACTCTCTCCCATGCATGCATGCATCCTCATTCAATTGCGTGGATTTTAATGGCGACTTTCTCTTCCCTATCCGTCATAAATGCATTTACTGGGGAAACCCACCACCACCACCACCGCCACCTCATCATCAAAGTTCCTTTCCTTCGCAAATGAAATATACAACAAGCTATAGCCCCCTCCTCCCCCCACCAAAATGCCATCCTCCCCCACCCCGACGCCCACCATCGTCTCCTCGTCCCCCGCCACGTCAGCTCCCTCTCCTCCCTCCTCCCCCTCCTTCCTCCAGAACCTCACCAGCCTCGGCCTGGGCTACGCCATCGCCATCGCTCTCGGCTCCCTCGTCCTCCTCTCCTCCCTCCTCCTCGCCTCCTACATCTGCTGCCGCTCCACTCGGCACGCCAACCCCAGCCCCAACGGCCTCGTCCTCCCGCGTAGCGTCTTCGTCGACGACAACGACGACGGCGACGAGGAGTCCGGCGCCGGGCACCGCGGCGCCGTCGGCCTCGACCCCGCGGCAGTGAGCTCCTACCCGAAGTTCGCCTACTCGTCCGCGAAGGAAGGAGGGGAGAGCGTGTGCTCCGTCTGCCTCTGCGAGTACAGGGAAGGGGAGACGCTCAGGATGATGGCGCCGGACTGCCGGCACTACTTCCACGTCGCGTGCATCGACGCGTGGCTGGCGCTCAGCGCCTCCTGCCCCGTCTGCCGGACCTCGCCGATGCCGACGCCGCTGTCGACCCCGCTCTCGGAGCTCGTGCCGCTGTCGCAGTTCTCGGCCGATAGGAGGAGGAGGTGAACAGCTTCTGGATCTAGCTCTGACTGATTTATTTTTTTTTATGTTCTTAATTATGTAATTATCACTTGTTAGTTTATGCTTTTAGTGGTAGAGATGGTGCTACGGAATTGGAAATACACATGAAAGTTTTGAATTCTTTTTATACTTAATATTTGCTGAAATTGTAGTTTTTGTTTGCAAATTGCACATTCGAAGCACATATTTGTTCGTTTGTAACCTAATTAATTCCTGAAAAAAAACTAATGGCTAATTAGCAATTAGATTCTAAGTTTTATATTATATTAGATTTTAAATCCTGACATCCTAATTTTCTCATTATATCCTAATTTTCAGTTTGTGTTGTTTGTCGTCTTGGTTGTATTCATGTCGAGGATACAATGAGAAAAAAGAAGACCCAAAATAAAAATTCAGATTCCAAATTTTTCAAACGAAAATTTTAGAACTTACACTCTAAACTCATATAAAATCTAGAATCTAAACGCTCATTAGTCCCAAAACTAAATAGCAACATTTGTAGCATACATTGTGTTTGAATTCTGTGTGTGTATATATAGACTAGCAAAAAGT
The DNA here is from genome assembly GCA_029216955.1 of Iris pallida. NCBI lineage: Eukaryota > Viridiplantae > Streptophyta > Magnoliopsida > Asparagales > Iridaceae > Iris > Iris pallida. Next base: position 47,677 of record JANAVB010002397.1, read on the forward strand.
ACCTTGAGGGGAACCAAATGAAACAAGGAAAATGCTAAATAGCCTACGGTCTGTGCCCGTCAACTGTGACCGCAGGCTGATGTGTCGCAACCCGTGGGTCCCACCTGTCGGTGCCATGCCGATTAAAAGCCGTCACGAAGACGGCGGGCCAAAACTGTGGGGCAAAACACGGACTGGTTGGCTAACCTGGGCTGTAGCCCAGTCAAGAAAAATATATTAGCATATACTTGGACCAGTTAGCCCACTTTGCATATCTGAACAAAATAAAGCTCCCCATTTCTCTTCTTTCACTTGCAATATCATTGGTCCATTTCAATCTCCCGGATAGCCACTCCACTCCATTCCATCTCCACCCTTCATTCCAAAAAAAAAATTCCAAAGAATAGAACCATCGATCCGAGGATTCAATTCTCTGCGCCAGGCTCCAGCACTATATAGTCCCCCGCTCTTCATCCAACCAATCGTCATCTCAAGCACCACCAAGAAATAAAAAGGAAACCTAGCCTTTTCCAATAGACGAAGGCGAAGAAAGGAGCCGGCGGCCCGAAGGAACAGCAAGTCTCCCGCTCCGGCCTCCAATTTTCTGTCTAACATATCGGTCACTACCTCAGGAATGGCCGCCATGTGCAACATGTTAGCACTGGCACCCCCGTTTACATCGTTACTGTTGGAAACGAAACACGAAAACCGTTCCCCCAAACCATAAAGTTCTGCGAGAGAACCGAGCAAAAGCACACAAACAAAAATCGAAGTCAAACTCTGAAGAACCTCCACTAATGGAAAAAAGAGAATACACCCTCTACAAGCTCCTCCCGATCCAACACGGATCACCACAACGCCGAAAAATCATTTGAAGCAATCTCTCCTTCAAAATAGTCCTTAATCCTCTCTCTCTCCCAAAGATTGTAAAGCACTCTTATTTTGAGATGAGTTTTTAACTAGCATGCATCGCCCTTTTATAAGCCCTTGGTAATCCATACATGAAAGACTAATATATATGAAAACTTCCAATATGCATCAATCATATTAGGGAAGATTTATGAAATGTCCAAAAACTAAAAAAGTTTTATGTAAAATCCACCGCTAAAAAAACTTTCATCGCGTGCCCAGAATTAGAGAAACTTATCCAAAGCGGGTTCCAAATGACCCTTTTGCCCTTCCTTTTAATTTATTAGAAACACCCACAAAACTGCTCTTAAAAAAACGTTTCAATACTCCATCTTCTTCCATACGCTGCTCACTTTCGAATCTAGGTTTTCTCCTCAAAAATCTTCAAAAACTCGTCGAAAAATTTCGGAAAGACCGGGACGAACGACAAAAGTGCTAAAACGGAGGTCCAAACATCATTTTTTTGCGAATCTAAAGTTTCAAAAGGCCGTCTAACGATGAAACTGTTACTTTCAGTCTCCTCGACGATACGCTCATTTTGCGACAAACGGGACCTCATTTTGACCTCCCAGTCAAAAGTTATGGCCCTCCAAAGTTTCAGCTAACCATAAAATGCAGGAGAATGGCATTCTCCGTCTTAATTTACACGGAGAATGACCATTCTCCGTCTTAATTAGGACGGAGAATGGCATTCTCCGTCTTAATTTACACGGAGAATGACTATTCTCCGTCTTAATTAGGACGGAGAATGACATTCTCCGTCTTAATTTACATGGAGAATGGTCATTCCAGTGTTAAAACGCAGGAGAATGACCATTCTCCGTGTTAGAAACACGGAGAATGTCATTCTCCGTGTTAAATGAAACGGAGAATGTCATTCTCCGTGTTAAATAAAACGGAGAATGGCATTCTCCGTCCTAATTAAGACGGAGAATGGCCATTCTCCGTGCTAAATTAAACGGAGAATGACCATTCTCCGACTTAATTAGGACGGAGAATGCCATTCTCCGTGTAATTTATTACGGAGAATGGTCATTCTAGTGTTAAAACGCAGGAGAATGACCATTCTCCGTGTTAGAAACACGGAGAATGCCATTCTCCGTGTTAATTAGGACGGAGAATGCCATTCTTCGTCTTAAATAAAACGGAGAATGCCATTCTCCGTCCTAATTAAGACGGAGAATGACATTCTCGGTCCTAATTAAGACGGAAACGGAGAATGTCATTCTCCGTCTTAATTAGGACGGAGAATGGCATTCTCCGTCCTAATTAAGACGGAGAATGCCATTCTCCGTCCTAATTAAGACGGAGAATGGTCATTTCCAGTGTTAAAACGTGTAATTTAGTTTTTTCAGGAATAAAGAGTTTCGTTCTTCTTTCAAAGCGATGATAATTCTTATGGAAAAGAAGAAGAAAGATCTTCTCTCCACAATTGAAGATCTGAGTTCAAATGTCTCCACGATGAAGATGATGATGATGGTGATGATGATGACGAGCGATGATCTGAGTTCGACTGAAGAAAAACATACCGAACTACGAACGATCTTTACGATCTCTGCTGAATATGAGAGCAATGGAGTTCAGATTTCCCGTGAAGAAGAAGAAGACGAAAATCGCAATCCAGATCTGAGTTTTTTGAATTCAAATACATATAGATGACCAATTCGCGCGGAGGGGTAGTTTCGGTATTATAAAAATAGCAGTTTCTAGCGGGTGGCATCTAAAAGGGAATCTTGGAATATTTAACGTGAAAATACTTAATTCTGGGTATTTCATAAAACTTATCCAGCGGGTGGGCATTTCATAAAAGCCCACCCCGAAATTGGGTTTCTCAGCAATTTCCAGTATATTTAATGGTTGGCTTGCCATAATTGGAAGCCCAATTATATGAAAAACTACTATATGAAGGATTCAATCATAAATATATGATCAAAGTAAATATGGAAATCCAATCATATATTTTCTTACTATATATATTTCAAAATATGATTCATGCACTCCCTGAGCTTCTCCGATACACAGATGTCGCTTATCGCTCTTCGAGATATTCTCCACATAGGTTGGGAATCCCACCCACTCCAACAGTTACAGTCTCCAAGAATGGCCGTTATGCGCAATGCGTTAGCACCGGCGCCCCCGTTTACATTATTACAGTCCTCGAGTAACTTTGTCACTGAGGTATGTAGTTTGGGAGTATTTATGTTCAGCTCAAGATAAACTAAAATCATGGCTCCGTCTCTGCGTAGCACTATCAATTAAACAAATACAGTTATATAATCTTAGAAGGATTTATATATAGCAGTTTGGATATAAAAAGTCTGAACAAATTGCGACGTAACAAAAATTTTCGACGCTACATTATTTAAATGTTTGAAGGGATGATTTTGAACCACTGTGGTCGTTGATCGTCGGAGCAATCAGACTCATCGGCACAGAGGCACTTCCGGGTCACTAGTGCAGACGAGTTCACTGAACCCCTCTCCAAGCATAACTCCCTTCCTTCCTCGTCCGTGCCGACCATTCCGAAGCCCGAGCTCGATCCCACCCTCCATGAACTCAGCATGTCGTCGCACTCTTCCGACAGCCGCACCGCCTTTTCCTCTCCGGCCGCCCTTAGGCAGAGAGGCCTACCGCCCCCTGACGACAAGAAGAATGGCGTTCCGTCCCCCGAGTGGTTCCACTTGGCACGCTGCTCGCAGTCGCTCAGCAGCGCGTTGTTTGCTCCGTCGACGGTCAAGCATTGCCCACTCGGTGGATGGTAGATGAGCTGGTAACTCGCCGTCGTCGATCTAGGATCTGCATATAAACTTGTATGTGAGTGCAATGCAATGAATAATCAAAAGTTTTACATTTCATAAATTTAAGGGGAAAAAAACTATGTCGACAATCTATCCCAATATTAATTTGTATGCATGTCATCAAATATATGGACCGACTCTTTGTCACCTATAACTAGATTTGTCAATTGGATCGGACTGGACCATTCTAGCTTGGAACGAGTTTGGTTCGAAAAATGGGCCCATGTATTGATCTGGTCTGATTAATCTTGGATCCGGACTAATTAGGTCCAGTATATCGAAGCGCGTTGGGTTTATGTCTCGGCCCACAACGGAGGTCCCATCCAATTGCCTGAAGTCTATGTCCATTCTGGCCCAACGGCTGTTTCCAGTCCAAAGTTGAAGATTGACTAATTAATCACTTCGATATAGTAAAAAATATTTATTTTTGTATTGATAATAAAAAATATTTTTATATTCACCGATTAATTACCTATATATAGTAAAAAAAAAAAAAAAATTTAAGTAAAAGTGTTATTTGTTTGATAGAAACTAATTAATTACATATATACGGTAGAAAATAGATTTTGTAAGTTATTGTAGAAAATATTTTTAGTTATATTGATTTATTTTATTTTATTTGGTTCAAGATCGAAGTTGGCCATGTCGTGAGCCACGTGTCGAATTGGACTAAAATTTTCATTCTTAAATCCAACCCAACCTGCTATAATATATGGACCCGAGGGGTATGGGTCAGACCCGACCCACCAAAATTTCGTGCTGGACTGGTTCACTCGACAAATATATCTATAACCGTAACAAAGCCCTGATAGAGATACCTTGTAACATATGTTGGATGAGACCGAACCTCTCTCTAAACCTCGGGTTCTTGGGCCTATCCCAACTGACATCAAGCACGCCGTACGTCTCCTCGAAGCCTTCCACACCGTTCCTCCAATAATAGTTTCCCTGCAAGGCCCAAAGGGCCCAGTCCAGGTCCCTCTCCGCCGCGAACGCGAGGAAGCAGCTCAGGAACTGGTTGTCGGCCCGACTCGTCCCCCGCTGGTCGACGCCGAACTCGCTCACGAACAGGGGCACGGGGTGCTTCGCCCTCCTCGTGACGAAGCCCGCCCGTGCGTCGAACCTCTGGGCCGCTCCGGCGCAGAATTCCGTCAGGGGCCTGTCGGCCCACTCCTGCCGCTTCCCCTCGCTGAAAGCGTACCAGTGGGCCTCCAGAACCAGCTTCCTGTTGTAGTGGTCCTCCAGGGGGTGCTGGGCCAGAAAGCTGAGGTCGGTGTCGAAGCTCATGCCCGAGACTATCACGAGCACGTTCGGGTTGGCCTTGTGGATCGTTCGGGCACCGAGGGCTATGTTCTCGTACCAGGCCGGCTTGTTCTGCTTCGGACCGCGAAGTTCGTTGCGCATGCTCATGCCGACCACCTGAATTAATTAATGTTGACAAAGAAAGAAGCATGACTTTTAGTTTAGAAGTGTGAAAATTAAGAGGGGGGGGACTTTTTATTGCCCATAGCTGCAAAGGCCCATTTTCAATATGATGGAAGCCCACGTAACATTGCCAGTAATATTTTTAATAATTTATCTCAAATGGGCTTAAAAGTTATATAAATAGAAATTTGCATACTATCAAAAGGAAAAGGAATGAAGTGTAGTTTCTTGGTGTAAATCAATTGATGGTGAAAGCAGTTCTCTGTATTAATACATTAACATCAAAGCAACAACCATGTTTAACGAAGCAGGAGATTTGCCCACAGGCGGGGACAACACTAACGTGACGACGTCCCATTGGCGCGAGTGGATCCTGACAGGGACGAACTAGGTTTTTTAACTCATCGTTTGGACCGGCATTTTCCTCAAAACAAAGTAGTTAACTAGGTTTTAACTCGTATGTCCATCATTTATCAATTTATTTGCGTATCTCATCGTGTATTGCAAATCATATTATGCAGTTTCTCAACTCAAAATTGTAGGATGAAAAAAACAGACTTTCTATTGATAACAACGAAGAAGTTGAGTCTTCTTCGTTACTTCGTACTGAAGTCTATCAGACGGTGGACATTCTTTTCAAATATGTAACATATTGACTATTGAGTACAAATGACAAGTTCTTCTAAAGCTGCTAAGAAAATCAATCGTGTGTACTTTTTAGTGTAGGATTTGTTTGCATAACCGGTACGACTAATGTTAGATTTTTTACATGATGTTAACCAGTCAACTAGTTATTGTGTTGATAAAATTCAACACACTTTGTCAGTAATATAAGAAGAAATAAAATATATATTTTAGATGTTCGATGTTATGCACAGAATTTTGTGTACACTGTATCGAATGTCTTTTTGGGTCCACTACCCCCAACTTCGACTACTTTTGTAAATGAAAGAAATAATACGGTCACGTGACTTGATCCACTATCCTCCGCCACCAAGATAGGTTCTTTTGCACATCTCTGGTAACCACAATGGTCACTCGAGTTCAAATAAACTAATAGGTAATACATAAAGGCAATTTATAAGGGCACATAAGAAGTTGATCAGAGCTAGGCAAAAGTAAATTTTGATTTATTTACAAGTTTGCCATTGAAAAAATTACTCAGGACTAGCCAACATGTGAGTATATAAGTCAGCTTTTTATTTTATTTTTTGCTCTCATCTCTTTCCTCACAAGAAGAAGAAGAAGAAAAAGAAGAACAAGAACAACAAGAACAAGAACATCAATTTTTGCAAACCTAGTTTATTTTAATTTTTTGCTCTCTTCTAATTTCTCAGATCTCTTTCTCCAAACCCTACTTTATTTTTCTTCTCCTTGTTTGGACATTATGGATGAAACCCTAGTTGTAGAAGAAATTGGTTTATCAAATCTATCAAATCTATTGATCTATTAGTCTATTAACCAATTTTTCTTTATTAATAGAAGAATTATGCATGAAATCCTAGTTGTAGAAGAAAACTATGGAAGAAATCCTAGTTGTAGAAGAATTGGATACATATCAGGACTTCCACAATTTTTGATAGTCCTAAAAGTATTGAGTGCTGCCAGAAATTGTGGCAGTCTTGAAATAGACTCGATGTACAACAGGACTGCCACAATTGCTGGCAGTGCTAGAAGTAATGATGACTGTCAGAAATTGTGACAGTCATGAAAGGGACTTGCTCTACAGCATGACTGCCACAATTTCTGGCAGTCTTAGACATATTGGGGACTGCCAGAAACTGAGGCAGTCCTGAAAGATACTTGTTGTACAGCAAGTTCCTTTCAGGACTGCCACAATTTCTGTCAATCCTAAAATCGAAATTTTCGAATAAAAAAAACATGTTAGGGTTTATTTCAATCTTGATAATAGAGTGAAATATGCATTTTAGGGTTTATTTTCATGCATTTTTTGTGAGGAAAGAAGTATTTAAGCTTTATTTTCATGCATTTTAGGGTTTATTTAATTTTTTTGGTGCCATCGAAATTGGGAAAGAGAAGGAAATAGGATTTTGATGGAGATGGTGATGATGGAAATGGTGGAGAAGAATAATTAAGATGATTAGAAGAAAACTAGGATTTTGATAGAGAGATGAGAATAGAAATTGTAGAGAAGAAGAAGATGGATAGAAGAAGAAGAAGAAGAAGAAGAAGAAGAAGAAGAAGAAGAAATGTAGGGTTTGTGAAGAGAGAGTAAAATTTAGAAATGAGATTGAGTTTTGGGATTTGGGGGGATGTGGGGTTTGGACAGCGCCCTGAGTGAAATATTTGGATAGTCCGAGTAAAATCTCCTCAAACATTAGCTAGCCCTAATCCTGGCTAGCCCTGGTCAAATTATTATGTGCCCTTATAAATTGCCTACATAAATGGCTAATTTATAACTAAACATCATAAAAATTTTACATTACATATTGCTACCATGAATTATACTATCTTCGACTCAATACCCTAAACTTTCAAGTTTTAAATGTTAATACCATAAATTATTTTTTATTTTGTAAATAAATAAATATATTAGTGTTGTTTGTAAGTTATTACAGTGAAATTCTATACTAATCAATATAAGTTGCAGGGCCGGTAGAGTAGCCAGGACGACCGTCCAGAACCCATATATCATAAGGGCCAAAATATATTAGTTTAATCTCAAAAAAATTAGTTTAAACATAAATATATTAATACTTTGATACAAAAAATATTTTGATGTAGTGGTCAATACGTTAGATTGTTAATATTTTTACATTATGTATGGAATACTATTTTTAAACTTCATCTCGGACCCCAAGTGCTCAGGGCCGGGCCCTGATAAGTTGCAAAGTACACGATAGCTTATGTTGGGGTGACAGTTCACAACACTAACTTAAAACTAAACTAACGGTATAGAAAGTCCAAATATTTTTTTTTTTTTTTTTTGAAATCCCACTCACACACACAATTGGGGGACTCGAACCTTGCCGATCCCTCCTGGTGTCCACTCTAATACCACTAGGCTAGAGAGCTTGGACTGAAAGTCCAAATATTGGAAAGCTGAAAGAAGCAAGTTTTTAAAAAGTGTAATATAGTTCAGTGGTTTAGGTGCAAACTAGCGTAACAAAACCATAGGTAACGGTTTCTCTATGCTGATTACCTGACGGGAACTCCTGTACCTCTCGGCCACAATCTGCAGCCCTCGCACCCATTCATCCGTATCGAAGTACGTATCCCCGAAGAACCCGTTCCCGTCGTCGCGCCCGCAGCACCACTGCGGCCGGCTGACGTGGTTATCGAGCACCACCATCACCCGAGCCTCCCCGAGCGCGCGCACCACCGCGTCGTACGCCTCCCTGACGGCCAGTCCCAGCATCGACGGGTTGTTCCTCGCTATCCCCTCGATCGCCCCGTGCAGGCCCAGCGAGCCCAGCGAGCCCGCAACCGTCAGCCTCCCGTACCGCCCGTCGTCGGTCCACAGTTGCGTCGCCCACGTGAGCCTGACGCAGTTGAAGCCCAGCGAGGCCACCGCCGCGGCGATGGCGTCCAGGGGCCTCCTGTCGAGCCCCTCGGGCAGCACCGCGGGCATGTGCGCGACCCAGTTCACGCAGCGCAGCTTGACGCGCCCGCCCGTGGCCGCGTCCACCACCCACCTCCCGTTTGTGGAGAGCGGCAGCGACTGGGCTCCATACGCACTGAGCAGGAACGCTAGTGCTGCAAGCAGGATGAACGATGGCCGTTGTTGCATTCTTCTGCAGATGGAATTGGAAGTTAAGAGGAGGGTTTTATTTGTTTGACGTTTGGTTGAATGGCAATATTTGTGGTTTGGTTGCACCTAATTTTTGTTATAATTTTTTTTAATTTGTATGGACTTTGAATATTTATGCAGAAGTGAGTTTGTTGAGCTCATTCTGAATGCATTTCCAGAGAGGCGATGATAACATATATTGTGTGAAGATGAGTGTGTATGAATTTTATATTGTGTGAAGATGAGTGTGTATGAATTTGAGATTGGGTAAGTGTGAAGCTCTGGAAGTGTGACTTTTTCCTAGCTTTATCCTATACTTCTGCGAGAGGGTTTTCTTTTCATCTTTTGTGAGGTGTGTTAAAGCACGATAAACTAGCTTTCGGAAAAAAGAGAGCGTCGCATTTATAAAATGTTTAATAATAGAGTAATGTTATTCGTACCTCCAATACATCTCTCCTTATGTGGCAGTTAACATGTCATATTAAATAATATTATGTGACATCTGACATGGTCGATGACATGACAAATTTTAACCCAAAAAGTTAATTATCTAATTTTGTCCATGTTAATGTTAATATTAATATTAATTAATGTTAATATTAATGTTAATATTAACTAATATTAATATTAATGTTAATGTTGATATTAATATTAATTAATGTTAATATTAATGTTAATGTTAATATTATTGTTAATGTTAATGTTAACGTTAATATTAATTTTTAATGTTAATGTTAATGTTAACATTAATTTTAATGTTAATTTTAATTTTAATTTTAAAATTTTTCACGTCAGCTGCCACATCAACATGCCACGTCAGCTGCCACGTAAGGAGAGACGGTTTGGAGGTACAATTTGGAGGGACAAATAGCATTATTCTTAATAATAATAGTTACAAGAAATTGCAAGGAAACAAAAAAATGAATACAAAAAATTAGGAAATATAAACTAAAATTTAGAAAATATAATACTTATTTATTAACATTATTAATTTTAATTTCTAATACATCAGTAACATTCTTAATTAGTAATATAGCTAATATTAATTTCTAATAAGTTAAATAATTAGCAAGGACATAGCAAAATATTTTCTAATAAGCTACAAACAATGCAAGAATCCAAACCAACAAAAAGTGTAATATTAATTTCTAATACACAAAATCCGGATTTTGCAATAATAATAATAATAATAATAATAATAATAATAATAATAATAATAATAATAATAATTTTCACTTTTAAATTACACTTCTTCAAAAGATTCAAATAACGGATACATTAATTGCTACTTTCAACCTTCATCTCCACTTTTTTCAAAGAATCCAAACATAAGAATTATGAATATATGAGTATGCATGACAGACGTATACAATACCTAGGCAAAATATTAATTTATAATATCTAATTTTGGCTTAATTTGCCGAACCAAACAAGTCTTTGGAAGAGTTGAGTGAATTCACTTGTAATTCTTGTCGTTCAACCAATCAACCGGATTTTAGGAAAAATTATAACTAACATCCAATATCATCTATTGGTTATGTTCCAAAATATTTCATGAATTGTTCACCAACCAAAAGACAAACAAATGTAAAACTGTAAAGTGTGACAAACGAGCATGTTTGAAGGTTTAGCGATTCCATCAATTTTATTTTATTTTTAAAAAAACAATCAACTTGTTTGGACTGCTGAAGTTAGATTTAGACTGGATACGTTCACTTATTTGGGTTGCTTCAGCTTGTTGTTTGAAAAAGCAATTATAAAAGATATAATTGAAAGTCGATCTCAGATCAAACTCCGAATTTTAGTTCCGACTTTAGAATTAATGGAGGGCAAAAAAAAAAAAAAAGTTCATGTACTTTTCAACCCTTTTGAAACTCAAAATTCAAATCTCCTACTACCCGTTATCAACAAATCCAGTAAAAAAATTTGATTTACTTTTTACGCTATAATTGTAAAATAATCGGGTTAATTAGTGGAGGGCAAAAAAAAAAAAAAAAAAATTGAAGTTCATGTACTTTTCAACCCTTTTGAAACTCAAAATTCAAATCTCCTACTACCGGTTATCAACAAATCCAGTAAAAGTTTTCGATTTACCTTTTACGCTGTAATTGTAAAATAATTGAATCGGGTTAAATATGGGTTACAATAGTCCTACTCAGGCCCGGTCCTATACTTTATGGGACCTAGAGCGAAATATAGAAATGAGGCCCTTTTCACCTTTTTTTTTCCACAACTCTATAGTCTTTCACACTAAAATGCTTTCAATCTCTACATCCTTCATTAGTTTGGTTCGACTCATTTATTAATTGAGTACATCTATTATTGTGGACAAAATGCTAAAAAAAACTGGTACGCCAATTAAAATTAGTAATTATTAAATTATATACTAATTTAATCCAAACTAAAAATGAACAGATATAAAAGAAAGCAAGAAGTCTACAGTGTAGTTCTTTGTTGGTTTTGGTCACGAAAATTAAGTAATCAACTCACAACCTTTTCTTTGGCAAATCTTGCAACAAAAGAAAAGGAGAAGATAGTCCCTTCTCCAAGGACCAGGACAGCAAGACTAAAAAATGATGACCCGTGATGTGACTACTGACTTGCTAATCCACTTGTTTGTGTCAATGCGTATATCATTAACCAAAGGTCCAAAGGGACCAAAGCTTGCAATCAAAACGTTTATAGGAAAAAAAAATCAAGTAATCAAAATGTTTTTGGTCCTTCTCCAACTCCAAGAGTCAAGACCCACGTGACTCTACTGTCCTACCCTACTGTGTCTCTACACACAACACTAAGTATACATATATTTTCACATTGCTAGTGTAACATAATTCCTCTTTGAGCCTTTCATACCTGGTAGTGGTCCATCGCAGGAGTAGATGGCCGACGCCAGTCGGAACCTCGGTCCGGGAGAGAGAGCAAAGAGTGTGTGTGAGAGAGAGAGACTAAGGAAATATTTATGGCAATTTTCTCTGTGTTTTTCAAAAAAAATCAGCTATTTGAGGCGGTTTCCATTTTTTTCGGCCGTTTCAAATTTTTAAGGCAATTTCATTTTTTTCCGGAGACAAGAGACGTAATACTTATGTGACTTTTTTCCTATCCAGAAGTTTTTAGATCTGCTTTGATTTGCTATAATTTTTTGGCCTTTCTTTCCAAAAAAAAAAATTATTTGATGGTGATTTATTTATATTTATGTAAAAACCGGGGGCCTTAAAAAATTGGGGGCCCAGGGCGGTCGCCCGCCTCGCCCTTGCCCTGGGCCGGCCCTGGTCCTACTATAGGAAAAATATTAACCATGTATGATAATGGTCAATGGTATGCTAACACATGATTAATATTTTATTAACAAAAAATGAATTTCAGATGAGGCTAACTTAGAGAGAAAAATATTAACCATGTATGATTATGAGCTTTGTTATGCCTACAACCAAATTTTTACAACTTTCTTACAACCGCCACGTGTCGGACTTCGACCCATGTAGCAGGAGGGGGTGAGAGAGGAAGTGGGATCCGGTGGAACCCATGAGTAAGGATCGGAGAGAGAAGTTGTAAAAAAATTGTAAAAATTTGGTTGTAGACTTAGCATTTTCCTATGATTATACCATTAGATCTGCTCAGCATTGTTCACTGTTGAGTTGACGTGGTAAGCCCGGCCTGCTATCGGTGCACATCATGGTCTACCCAAACCGGGCTGCACAAGGGGAGCAGAAAACTTCAAACGGCCCAGCACTCGCACTGGCTGGTGGGCCCTGGTATTCTTAACAAACCACTTCCCCACAGCATATTCTCCGGCCATTGCACTGGATATCCTCCGAGAATATTTGCAACAAACTCTGTAGCCATTGTTCACCCCCTCTCCTGCAAAACCCAACAAAATAATATCCCCATTCTCTCTCCAAGTCTCCAACCCAGGGAGCAGCTGCTGATCCTGTAGTTCGTCGAAGGGATGGGTGCATGCTACTGCCTCTCGGAGAAGAAAATATCTATGGTATGGACTATTTGCTTTTGATTTTTGTTGCAGCTATGTGCAATCGAAGTGTGTAATATACTTCCTATACATATATGTCTGTGTGTTTCTTTTTCATATGATAAGTGATGGAAACAGTCTGTGGGTTGTGGCCTAGTAGTAGCAATGCGTTCCGGTGGGTTCCGGTGCGAAAGACGCATGTTCGAATGGTCCCTTGACATTTGTCAAACCGGAAAAGATAGACACTTAAAAAAAAATGCTGGAAACAGGGCTGGAGCCAGAACATGAATCGGGGTTAGGTTGCCAAGAGCCATATCCTTTGTTTGTAGTAGTGGCCACTGCCAGGGTCTTTCCCTATTGTATCTACACTTCTTTATGACAAAACCATCTTTAACTATTTCTCTCATACACCATTAACTTCATTTCATGCAAGCACAGGCACTGCAAGAAATGGATTATACGTATACTGTCTCCATGTTCTGTACACAGGGTGTTTTATTCCTATTAGACAATACAGACAACACTCCAAAATATACTTGATACATTAAATTTGATGTCGTGTGACCAGCGCAACATAGTTTTTATTAGGCCATCTCCAATGCGGATTTCTAAAATTAGGTTCTATCGTACTTGTCATTGCATTTTATGAAGAAATTTTTTTTCTCTATTTTCTAGTTGGTAGAGTTTCTATATAATTGCACACACACGAAAACATTCTTCAATGGTTCTCCATTTCCATACTACTTAATTTAATGATGTGGGATCCAATATTAGTTGTCTTTTTTGGGGGGAAATAACTTCATTCAAATTATAGCAGAGTTTAGATTGGCCATATCATTTAAAACATGGACCAATATACAAGAAGGAGGTTCTTCAAAGTAACTTTCAGAACCAGGTACATCATGAATCAAAAAAATGAGTTGACAGAGAATGAGCAACCTTGTTAGCTTCTCTAGAAATAAAATTGAAGGAGATATTCATATTGCCATGGAGACTGCAAGTCCCTCTTCAATTATATGTCTACACGCCATGGTATATCCAGTTGTTTATGATTGATGGAGTCAAATAATACTTTGCAATCCCTTTCAATAATAAGATTAGAATACCTTCTTTTCCTGCCAAGATCAATAGCTAGAGAAATTGCCACACCTTCAGGGGTTTGGTTCAAGTTTTTGTGGTTTGAGAATGAGTTTTGAATTCCTTATCCACGTTTGGTATGTTTAGGATTGGAAATGAGGAGGAAATAGGAGGGGCTTAGGGGGGAAAGTTATTCCCATTGACTTGGGAAAACTATTCCCAAGTTCCCCCTTGGGAATAAATTTGCTTTCCTAGGAATGATGATTGGCTATTTTGTTTCAACGGTTATACCCTCTTTTTATTTTCAAATTTTCAACCTCTATCCCAAACATGTAAATCATCATAAAATTAATAAAAGGGTATTAAAGGAAAACTAAATAAATTAATATTTCTATCCCTTTGTAAACCAAACATGGAGATGAAATTTTTAAAAATTTTGAACTACCTACTCCCAACCTAACCAAATATGGGGAATTGAAAACATATTCCTAGGATTACAAAAACTTGATCCAAACGAGCCCTCAGCTTTTATAGGAGACCATCCTATCTTGCTCGAGGCTAATGCTCCTTGAAAATTGTCATCGTTGTCTCGAAGGATTGCTGCTGCAGGCATTTTGTTGTCATAGAAACCGCCATCAAAATTTATCTTCCACGAATTAGATGGTGGAGGAATCCAGGAATCTGTGAAGAATTCGCTTGAACTCCCAACAAAAGATGAATTGAGATATGAGATGCTTCCTTCATATTTCTCTCTGTGAGTCTTCTTGCTTCAGATGGACCCAATATTAGTTGGTATGAGAAATGAAGAATTTATATGAGAGTTTAGAAACACTCGTAGAAACTCTCCATCCTACATCACCGTCACATAAAATAGAAATTGTTATAAAAAATTTCATTAGCAAGTGTTTTTTTTTTTTCTAAAACGAATTTCTACCATAGAAATAAGGGAAATAGAAATCCTAGGGGAGAGAGAAATCCCCATTGGAGATGGCCTTAGTACTCTGAATATTATTTTATCTTTGTCTGCATTGTGACCCAACCATCCAAAATTAAAACCTTATACCGTCTTTGTTTGTTTTGAGGTACAACCCCCGACTCTGGACCGACTCGGCTCTCTTTCGGCCAAGAACGAATATACAAGAAGACTATAACCCGATCTGCCTAAAAAAACGATGATATTGAAAAACTATTTTTCCCCTGTTTTATGCTTTCCCTAGTGGTAAATCCAATTTACATAAAGAGAAAAAAAACTACTCCAGACATAAAACCCAAGTTCCCTCGCAATTATTATTATTAGTACTAGTAACAACGTTTACAACTAAAAACTTGAGAGAAGTGGTCATGCTCTCATGTAGCATGAGAACATGCTACATAGAGATTAAATCAAACATGATAACGTTATTATACATTAATAACATAAGCTAAACTTAATTATTTAAAGATAAATTCAGCAATTTCTATTGTTTTTCAATATATTTCTCACTGTTTGATGCCAACGTTCATTATGGGAGCCAGAAGATGTATTAAGTCTATTTTTGTATAAAGAGACGCCGTTTTGTTAAAATAAAAAATAAAACTGAAAACATTTCCAGGAAACCAAATTTCATGATACTATATCTTCTTATTGAACTACTACTATGGATAAAAAAGTTTACGTTGATTCTTTTTATACCATCTTGCCTTGGATAAGGACTCCAGGGTTGTACTAATGGCAAATGGCAGAGATTGTTTCTTCAGTAACCGTGCGAGGTTGGAACTGTTTTTCTCGGAACAATTTTTTTTATTACAATCCACACACACTTACACGTTCTTATGGTGTTCGGATTTGAATCCTCACGATCTCGTCTGGTGTCGTGGTACTTTTCACGTGAGCTACAAGTGCGGGACCTCAAGACAAACATAACTTGCCTCTTTCCACAGGCCACATCATAACCTTCCGTTTGATTTTAATGGTTTAAATATAGTGATATTTATTTAAGATATCGCTAGGATGATGTCCATCATTGGTCGGCGATTGTTTGGATTTGAGCATTCATCATCCATGTAATTGATCAGTGGGTTAATGATGAACTCAGGGAAGGCCATCCGTAAGCATTGCATTAGTCATTGCTCATGCATACAGGGTTTGTCAAAATATAAGGCTTAATTTGGGATTGCTGCTTATTTTTAGAAAAAGCGGCAGTCCTATTTGGTTTCAAAAATTCCAAATTTGTACCGACTTGTCGGGGAAAAAAAAGTTTGATAAGCAGCTTTATCAAACATGTTTTGGACTGCTTTCAAAAAATAAGCAAACCGAGCATAGATGTTCTTCTCTTTCGCACTTTCATATACACCTTCTTCTTCTTTTTTTCTCTCCCTCTCTCCTCTCTCAAACACGCACATCTAGACATGCTAATTGTCTATTATCTTCTTGAACTTGGGCTCCAACTCATCTATTTTAAACAATGGAAAACCACTATCTTTCATTTACTCGCCAAAAGAAGGTCGTTTGAGATAACAAAGATGGTACAAAGAAAGGCTATTTTTTTTTGTGGAAGGGTGTTGGTGTTGGATGAGGTTTCCAACCTATATGGAGAAGGTCCCAGAGTATGGCGAGCGTCATCCATTGTCAGAGCAGCTTTGGAAGTCAATACAGAGGATGTACGTGTTGGCGGTATATACTGACAGTACACTGTCCGGCATAGAGCAATAGTATACTTATTCAACGATGGGATCCCCAACGATGTTTCTTCCGCTAGTTCCGTGTCCGTTCCCAACGATGGGATCCCCACTTCACGAATTGTGAGCACCATAAATGGTCTCACTGTACTAATCAGATTTCCAAAAAACCAATTCTTGCTGCATGATGCGCAAGGATGATAGTGTGGGCCTCTTTGGAAATAGTCATTGAGCGTGTTAGACAACATCAGTATTCTTTTGGGGAAGAAACACCTTGCGTTTTTTTATGTGCATGGAGTTCTGAAAATAAATCTTTTGCTGATGAGCCTATTAACTTGCTGATTTTGCATGATGAGCTTCGGATGACAGTGAGTAGTGCCTTTTGCAAGATGAGGAATCACTTCCACATTTTTCGTGTCGGAAATTTCATATTGCACTAGTTTTTGCAACATTCGAACAAGACATCATTTGGATTTTGGAGCATATCTACTCTTTGCCATCCATTGCTGATACATTTATCTCACACAATACACATACCTCATGCTCTCTGAAAGGAGCAAAGTCTACTACCAGTTTGAATTTGTTGACTTGTTCATAGCTGTTATCAAACATGTTATGCCCTTTATAGGAGCCTTCTTGATTTGGGAATAATTGGGAATAATGCTCTATAGTTAATTGGTTCCATTTCGACGGGAAGGTTTTGTTCATCGAATGATTTATGATGAATTTGACTTATTATCCCAAACGCCCAATTTGTCTGTCTTGATTCTTATTTACAATGGCGAATATATCCGGGTATGCAGTCTCACAGTTTGCTTTCTATATAGGATTTTTTGCATTATACCATGACTATTTGCCACCAGTCTGGCCATGTCTCTCACAATCGACTTCAATTCAAAATTTTGGTGTCTTAAGAAGGGGATAATTAAGTTGTTGCTGATATGTTCACCATGGATAATTAATCCATCTTTCTTCGGTGGCCAGATTCATAATTTTCAATAACCCATATTCCTTGCATCAGTTTTAAGAGTATGGAAAGCTTCTTGAGTAGTATTTATATATGTTGTCAGTCCCGGTACATGTTTTTGATAACCTGTCGCATCTTCCTCTCCAAGGTTACACATCGGTTCAAGTACATGCCTTCTGATGTTCCAGATTCATAATGTCACACCCCCTAGATTCCTTGCATCTGTTTGACGAGCATCGCGATCTTCTTGTAGACATCGAGTATTACTTCATTTTTTTCATACTTAAATTAGCGCAGGCTTGTGCTGACATGAGGTAAAACCAGCTCCACTCATTTTTCTTTGAGTTGGAAGGCTCACATTTCGCCTATATTTTGTTCGACACCAGTATCCTCTGAATATCGTTCAATTGGAGGATAACCTGTCGCCTTCAAAATTCATTGCTGATACCTCACGATTATGAGGACATGGTTCATTGTGCCGTGGCCCGTAGGCACTTGATGCCTTTCCTTTTCCGGACAATATTGGTCCAACAGACCTGATGATTTCTTTTAATCAGAAATAAGGGTAAAAGACGCTCAGTATCACAATGTTCCTAAAATAAGTTTCTCTGACAATAACACTATGTTCTGTCCAGGAGGATATCAGTTATCTTTCAATATTTCCCCAATGAAATACAACCAAGGAACTGATTCTATTTTTTTTCCCCCTTCTCTTCGTCCTCTTTTGGGAGTGTTGTCAATCTCATATTAGGTCCAGGGCCGGCCCTGTGGTAAGTCAGACAAGACTTGGGACTTGGACAACCACCCTCTACTAGGACAACCCCCCAAATTCAGCGTGATCCCACCAAAGACCAGAGTTACAGATGACCATCAGGACTGACTGACACTAAGGATCAAGGGGCAACCAAATATTAACTCCAAATAGGGCAACCCGACCCTCCGGGCCGGCCCTGATTCATTTACTTGTTGCATATCTATATCTACATCCTTGGTTCGTTGTCTTGGTCATTCAAGCCTTTTGCAATCAAAATGATATCAGCCTCCATTGGGTTCTTATCATGATCTATTACAATAATTGTAGTTGCTCAATGGACTACTAGTATAATAATCGGAGGGCAGTAGATGTATAGTTTAAGAATGATATCAGCCCCCATGGTGGACTCATTTCATTTACAATTGATCTCTGTATTGAGACTCATGAGACACTTTTAACTGATCTCCGTAGCTGGCTTTGGGAAAATATTGCCAACTTCTCATCAGGACATGTTGTAGATATGCCAAAACCTGATATGTACGCAAACATCACCCAAGACAAGAGGATAGAGTCAGGTTTTCCGGCCAAATGGATCAGAAGATACAGTAATCGGTTCTGACGTATCGATGCGGTAGGCACGATGTATATTGCAAATTATTTGTAAAAAACAAATATGGTACAAACATGCTTCTATCCAAGATCCCGTCATCACAATTTCATTTCTGTCTAAATTACGGAGTAAATGAGCTTCTAAATGTGGTATTTTCTTAGTGATTCTTTCGGGGACGCATGGGTAGGGAAAAATCCAGAATTTCAAATTGCTGATTTTGAAGAGAAAAATACAAAAAAAAGGGGGAAAAACAAACAAAGAAAATTTTGAGTCATGAATACAGGACGCTTTACATGTAAGACCTATTGCTCATGCAATTTGGGACCCTCATTTTGGTCAACCAACAGCGCCTTTACTCGAGGAGGTGCTATCGGCCAGTAAATATCGGGAGTCGATGACTATTCATAGGTATTACTTTGACACCACTTGACACCAAAGAAGAGTTCGACCCAATGCTTTATTTATGTCCTAGTTGATCTTGATTCGAAGTTATTTCTATTTAGCTGATGGTTGTGTTGAGGGAAAAGCTCAAAAAGAATGATCCGGGGTGAATCAAGAAGATTTGAGGGGAGTTATCGGAGTATTTACAAACTCTAAGAAAAGGATACTTCCTAATTCCTTCTTGGCTAATTACACTTTCTTATCACATTTTGTTTATACGATTTATGTCACAGAACTTAACCTGGAATTCAAATAGTACTCTTCTTTCAGATCATTATTAAATTTTCTCCTCACTTCAGTACTAACTTTTCACTAGCAAATTGAATGAGTAGTGGCAACCTTACTATTTTGTTAGTAAGGGTTAAGTTCTCATCATCTGATCGTCATGGTATTTTTCAGGAAACTTTCTTTGTGCCCTTAATTTGGCAATAATGATAGCATCCTAATCCGAGGCCGTGGAAGTCTCTGGTTGTCAGAGTTTGGTTCATGAGTCGGTTTTTCTTGAGCTCGTGAGTATCGTATTTATTTCCCTTATTGCATCAATTTTGATTCAATTTCATCATGAAAGTACATTTACTTGCAATTGTGACTCTTTCTCAATCATGCAGGGCACCTGCATGTTGTATTTACTGTGCATTTAGAATTATCCCAAATGTTACACTGTCACTTCCTCGTAACATAATTTCTTACAAAGTTTTCATGACGTTTAAGAGAGTATTTCCTAGACATCTCCCAAGCAACTATGTAAACAAACACTTGGGCAGTTCGCAGAAAAGGAAAGAAAATTGATGATTTGCTCTCTTTTTTTTCTTTAAAAAATTATAATTTCAATCAATTTTTCTTAGATGGTTGAAAAAATATTTGTCCTCCATGTTTTTCTCCTTCTTGAAAATTAAATTTATTTTCTACTCATTTTTTTTAGCATTCAAACACAATAATGGAAAGACTTTCATTTTCCAAGTCGGATGCTGTCGACGGAGTCTAATAGTTGCTCTATTATCAGTTCTTATTGAATTCTTCAAAAGAACTTTTTTTCCCAATACCGTCCTTGTCTAGAATTAAAATTGTAATGCCATTGCAATGCTCATGCAACTCTATATATATATATATATATATATATATATATATATATATATATATATATATATATATACTGGAAAATTATACTCAACTCCCCCGTCTTAATCTCCATTAAATTATTATGACATGCTTCACCACGAAAGTCTATGTTGAACTGTGACTTAGAATATAATGCTTCCACAATTTATATAAAAACTATTTTTTTTATTTAAAGCCGCGGCGGAAGAATGGACTCGATTCAAACTGTCGCGTTCTAGATTACCACCCACGTGGCAGGAAGAATCTCAGCGTTGAATGAGGTCCGTCCCTTCTTTGATTCCACCCAATTGTTCCTTCAAGTCGAAGGCTTCTTACGCGCCGCATCCGCACGCGCATAAACAGTTTTAAGCGTGCGACCCATAAGGATACCATACGTGCTTCATGCCTCGTGGTATGAGTGCGAGCTGTCAGTGTCATGCACTACGTCCTATGTCGGTCGGGCTGGCCAACGCTGACCATAAAATTAAGTACATGACGTCATCTTCCGGCGGGAGTTCCTATGTAATTTTGTATTTGCATCATTGTTAAATAAACAGAAATTTTCATATAGGGTAAAGAATTTTATCGAAATTTTAAAAAAAGTAAGAAGTTTAACAAAATTTAAATTTGGGTAATGGAGCGACAAGTCCCATGGCGCAGTGACGCGGACTCCACCAGTGGAACATAGAGGGGGACGCGCCATCACTGATGGCGCGCTTGGTGGACGCTCCATCAATTCTGTTTCTTGCATTGGCTATATCATAACTCATGCAAGGAGGGTCAGCCGGAATTATCTGGCGATAACCGAATTGTCGTAGAACACGGTCTGTTGGATGATACATAGTGTAACGATCATATATAATAAAAGATTTGTGTATGCTTAGCTCGAACCCTGTCCTTCTTATTTCTGGACCGTTTTCATCATCCGAGTAGGGTATCCACATAACCTATTGGATGACAATTATTCACGATAAATTTGTACAAATTTATTAACTGGATTGACTATACTAAATTTAATAGTTACCTCATTCCATTGCAACGTATCAAATTCTTTCCGATACAGTGAAACATCTCTGTGTAAATTATGATGTGGGTCCACTACATTTGTGGCCCATCGCGTAGCAAGCGAAAAAATTCCAATATCACTTGGAATGCTGGTTACAGGTCGACCAATAAAAAATGTTCGTAGCACCATACCTACGACAGAAATAATTCGATATTCAAGAAAATGTATAAAATTGAAATCAATTTAGATATTGATTTTTCATTACCTGAACCAGCGTCGCACACCCACACAAATTTTTTGAACCATTCGATCTAGCAAATTTCGTCAAGCTGGCATATAGATATACTAATGCAGCAGCTGTCACGCCCCACTCCCGTAGGAGCGATCGTCCTCGCTAAGGCGTGATGCCGCACGAGCCTAAATTGCGCTCGTGCAAGGCAGTTTCATAACGGCCGATTACATCGGCGACGACAGGGTCGTCGCACAGAAGTCCCAAGCAGAAATATTGAAACATGCAGCGGAATTTAAGAACAAATACACATGAACACAAGTCATTCAAAATAAGCTCTTTATTGATATTGAATACAAGATTACATTTGTGGGCGCAAGGCCAAATTACAAGTTTCTCGTGCTCACTTTTCTCTCATTTACAAGTCACTCTGCTCTCTCTCATCTCTCGATTACAATGCTTGAGCCAGCGGAAGCTTCGGAAGGCGATGTCCATACATTATGTCATGTATAAGTCTTCAATCAACACGGACGCACGCTTCAAATCGCCAAGGAACTCCGTGCCTCGACGCATCCAAGCGAGCTCCGCGCCACGAGCTTCTACCTGTGCTTGCACATGAACACTGTGTGGGTGTCAGTACTCAACTATACTGGTGGAGTGAGCTTCTCGCCCACCCATACATAACCGACACGTTCATTTACTTTGTGCAGCTTAAGTCCCTTTCGATTGTCTTTCTAGTCTTGCCTTAGGATCAGTTTTAAGACCACGACGCCTAACCAACTCGTTATGCGACGACATAGTCGTGCTATCATGTCAACGTGTAATCCGATCGAGGCAGTGCCTCATCGTGCATGTACTTGACCCAACTGGAACTCGGGACGACATGGTCGTGCCATACTCTATTCGCGTCTTAGACATATTCGAGACGGTGCTACGCCGAGGAGCAACTTACACAGACTCGGCCGTGCCAAGACCTTTACTTGAACTCAAGTGCCTCAAGACTATTCTTGTGCCAACGACGTCAAGGGGACGACTCGTGCGGGTCGTGCCGCTAGACTTGATTTGTGCCTTAAGACCTTGCTTAGACATGTATATGCTTCAAGATTGAGGCCGCGCCTCGCAACTTATCAAGACTTTATCCATGCTGCCGCCTAGCGGCCTTCCTGATCGACTCATTTGCTAACTTAGACAAGACTTGTGAAACATAGTGTTGATTCCATGAATATCCCGATGCCATCTATCGTGCCAAGCACGGTGCCTATGCTGCAGCCCAATCTTAGGCCCAGACCTTGTGTTACCGACTAGACCTGCATTCAAGCTCTAGACCCAAATCCAAAGGCATACACGCGGTGTGCCGCTATCTGTCGACACATCTACATGAGTGGTCACTAGCAATGTCAAGCTATCTTGGACTGGCTCGTGGGATATTGTCACGCCCCAGAACCAGAATACTGGAGAGCGGGGGCAGACATAGCCAGCTACGTAATCTCAAAGTACGTTAATACTCTGAAATCACGTATAACCTGTCAAGACATGGGGGTTACTCTACAAGCCACCAGTCAATCCTATGGTTTAACAATCCTAGGTATCTCAATCACAGGCAATTATACAAGAGCAAAGAGTACGATCATCATACATACAATAGTAAGGCGTCCCGAACCATATATACATGAATGATCATGAAGCCATTACCACAGAACTGATAACTAGCTAGAATATTAGTCGTACATAATAAGGACTAGCTATAGTCTAGAGTACACATATCATGTTTATGCCCGTAGGCTACAATATCAAGAAAAATACCAAAATACGAGCTAAACACGTGCTCGGGGTTAACGTTACAAGAAGAGAATTTACGTATCAGTGGGAGAATGAAGAAGAATCCCACTGAGGCACTCTGGTGCTCCGGCTGGTCACCGTCGAGTAGATGGTGCGGTAGATCCTTCGGGCTCTTCTATTAGAACCTGGCCATGCAAAACCAGTGGGGTCAGACCCCAAATAGCAAGTACCACAAAGGAGGCCGAACTATGAACTTAAAACCAGCAATCATTAGCAAACAAAGCAGGCAATAAGTAAAGGAAGATCGAGATTCGTGCAGTACCAATGCACTTATCACGAACATAGAGTGACTGTAAGTAAAGCATCATTGAGCATAAAGTAAACTGGAGAACATGTTAAATAAATAGAACTGGACAATATACGAAGAGAGAACGAAGGCACTGTTCCGAAAGCCAGGTTACAACCCTTAAACCAAACAAGGACCGGGATTGTAACCCTTCGTCTGAACGGAACTTGGTTTCTCTCACCATTTATCGGCAATATAAAATGAGAAATCAAGACATGTAACAATCATGTACAAGATCAAGACAAGACAAGACAGACTGAACTCCATCCAACAATCACGGCCAAGCAACAAGTACGGCTTGATACTTTAACTAACTAGGATTATCACAGCCTAGTTACTAACAAGATGCAATGAGAATTCCAAGTCCGGTTACCTGTTTGTTACTACCTGAGTGATCCCAGCAAGAAAAGGAAAAGATAGCTGGATATAGCAGACACACTGTAGTAAGATACATGTGTCCTAAGGTACCACGCTCGACGGCGGGCTGGAAGTGCGCTCATCTCGACGGATAGCAACAAATCCCATGTATATATATATAAGGTCGGGACCAAAGGGGCAACAGGTAACTGGGAAATTCTCCATGAACTATTTGATCAATCTAGTCATTAATCCTAGCCATATTCAGTATGAATCCCTGACCGTGGGAAACCAAAGATTCATGTCCTAGACATGATGCAAGACAAGACGGGTTCATTTGTACAAATACAATCACCCACGGTGTCCAGGCCATTTATTTATACAGGTCATGTCAGGTGGCCGTCGCAACAGCTATTCAAGATATATCAGGCCAGGTCTACTTGTCAGGAGTGCGCCACGACGGGTCACTATCATGTCATTGTCATGTCAAGTTTACTGGTCGAGAGTGCGCCACGACGGGCCACCATCAGGTCATGTCAGGTCAGTAATCAGGAGTGCACCACTACGGGTCACCATCAGGTCATGTCAGGTCAGTAATCAGGAGTGCACCACTACGGGTCACTGTCGTGTTCAGGGGACAAGTGTAGGACAGTATAGTGCAAGCATTCAATCAGGGGACTCAAGTTATGCTGAGGTTACAAGGCACAAGTCATCATTAAGATCAAATAACAATAGAGAAATAATAATAACAGTAATTTAAATAGCTGGTCAAGGCATAGGAAGGAGCCCTGCGGCTCAGGGTCACTATCAAGTCATGCTAGTTCCTTGTCACACCATGTCATGTACAATAGTCATTCCAAACATATTAAGTAAAATCAAGTTCATGACAAAAAGGCGTAAGGATATAAAATGGACGTTAAATATCTAATAAAATATCAATATACAGGGCTATAGAAGATCCAAGCTTAAGGAAAAATAAAACCAAACTGACACGCTGACATAAGACCAAGTCAGCCAGAGGCCATACGCTCAGTGCAAAAGTCATACGCTCAGGTCAGGGTACGCTCAGACAGCATACGCTCAGGTCAAGCTACGCTCAGGTCAGGGTACGCTCAGGTAGCATACGCTCAGGCAGCATACGCTCACGTCAGGGTACGCTCAGGTAGCATACGCTCAGGCAGCATACGCTCACGTCAGGGTACGCTCAGGTAGCATACGCTCAGGCAGCATACGCTCAGGTCAGGGTACGCTCAGGTAGCATACGCTCAGGCAGCATACGCTCAGGTCAGGGTATGCAAGACATACGCTCCAAAAGGCAGCGTATGAGGTCCATACGCTCCTTATCAAGGCAGCGTATGAACTCCATACGACTCCTCATCACCCAAGTGAGCGTATGCAAGACATACGCTCCCAAAAGGCAGCGTATGGGGTCCATACTGCGCTGCGCTAAAGAGCGCGCACAGCTCAGTGACGCAAGCTAAAAAGCTCGCGCACTGCTCACTGTCTTCTCCAGAACAGCAAGAACTCCATGGTTGAACCTAAAACTTCGAAAGTCCATAACTTGGTCAGAATAAGTCCAAATCCAACTTTCAAAAGGTCAAAATTGGGTAGAACGAGCTACTCTACAACATGGAACCATCAAACTTGAAAATAACAAAGTTTAATAGATCAAAACCCATGAAAACCGAAATTGTTTCAAGTTAGATCTACAATAATCTAGCCATCAAAATAGAAAACTCCAAGTTCTAAACATGCTTAGAATGTAACAATAAAGAGAATGGAACAAATGAAATTAAAATTGTCCAACATTCGACAAGGTGTACTTGCCTCTCTCTAATGGCTAGGGTTTGGTGGAAAAAGAAAATGAATGATGGTGAATGAGGAGGGAGAGAGAAAAAGTGGCTTATATAACAAGTCCAAGCAATCTCCACCATTCATTCCTCTCCACTCAATCTAAACCATACACCTCATCTCATGAGAAACCAAACCAAACCAAGTCAAAGTGGAACCGAACCAAATAAAACCAAATCCAAGTTAAACCAAGTCATGAAATCCTACACTTAGGAAATTTTTTAAAATATCACGCAAATCGATAAATATGAAATACGGCTCAAATAAACATGTATCCGTATAAATTACCGATACAGTGAGACGGGTCTCACAGATATCGGTCTCGTCCCTACGCGGGTAGCTAGCCCAGAGGCGCCGAAGTCTCCCATGCGGTTATCCAGCATCCTACTTTGAGCCGCAACGCGCTTCCCCCAGGCCAAATGATCCCGGCGCCCCGGTAATCATTCGAGAAGACTACACCTTGTCGACAAGTTGTCCAATGACCATGCATACTCAACTCGATCTATCAAATCCTTCCTTAACATGACCATGCTTTCCTTTAACTCTCTCGAGACTTGACGAGACTCCCAAGCCGCAGGACCGATCTCGTGTGCGGGACATATCATGACTTAGCGAGATTCCCAAGCCGGGGGACCATCTCGTGTGCGGGACATATCAAGACTTAGCAAGATTCCCAAGCCGGGGGACCATCTCGTGTGCGGGACATATCAAGACATAGCGAGACTCCCAAGTAGCGGGACCGATCTCGGCGACAACAAGTCGCGTGGACTTTCTTTGTTCGTGGCAAGCTTTTCACTAAACCGACCGTAGCTCGTGTCTTAGACAGACCTGGTTCTATAGGCGACGCTATCGCTCAAGTCATATACTTATACGACGAGCCTTGTTCTCAAGGGGCTACGCGACTTGACAACCGCAGATAGAGCAGAACAGTGCTAGAAATGGCTTCGATAGTCCAGCACAACTCTCGTCTACTTATTCGGGCAACGAGTCGACGAGCAAAGGCTACGCCGAGCTACGCATCGAGAGAAACATGCCGTGCATGCGTTCGACTTGAACAACCAAGTTCTCGGGTGCCTAGACTTAAGCCAACAAGCCGTGCAAGACGACTTAACTTGCGGGACGTGCGAAGGCTATGCCAAGCCTTGCGGGACAGGACCGTGCATGCTTTATCAAGCATTCATGCGGGCGGCGCCTATGACTTAGGCTAATTCGAGTGTTGGGACAAAACGACGGGACCGTGCATGCTTTTCAAGCATTCACGCAGGCGACGCCTATGACTTAGGCTATTTCAAGTGTCGGGACAACTTAACAACTTAAGCCAACGTCCTTCTTCCAAGCCACGGGATTGAAGGATCGAGTGTCATTTGAAAGCACGCTGAGCCGACTTCTATGAAGACCGTGGGACCATTTTCCATGTTCTAAGACATTCCGACGGGTCGGGATTATTCCCTTAGCTATGTGCGTTCGTAGCTTTTAGATTAGCCTACCAGTGCAAGTTGAAAACATTGCGAGTTATTATGTGAAGGCTAAGATGAGGCAAGTTCACCGAAACTACCCCACCTGTGCGAGGAGTCGCCTCGGACGAGCGAGCCTTCGAGCAGCCGTTGTAAGGCTAAGTTCCAACGCCGTCGGCGTTTCGATTCCTCCGATTGACTTTGCGGGATGGGGCACTACATCATACACCACTCAGAACAAGTCTCGTCCTCGAGACTTTCCTGGTGGCAAGCCATCCTACCATTTCTATGGCCAAGACTTAATCGTACACATTTTGCCTACGCGTTCCTTCGATTTCGAGCCACGCTCGCATGACTATCAATCTTTCCGTTAACATGATTTCAATATCTCGATACTCTTCCATTTTTCAAGTCTTGCTTGAACTCATCGTATCACTTGGCTGGATCGTGCACGCATTCCAAGCGTCCCCAAAATACATGCATTCAGCCAAACCGTATGATAGAGAATTTGTCATTCTCACTCGAGTCGCATCGTGCACATACCCAGGCGTCCCTGAAATATATACATGTCAGCCGAGTCTCGTGAGCATGGTTTCCTATTCTCGATTCACTCTTTCAGTCCATGCCAATCCTCAAGATCAATCTTTTCGATTGCTAACACTTGAAACAGGGCGTCTCGCCTAACCGCTAGGCTATTTCTTTTCGAGGCTAAGTCAATGTCAGGATTGGAATCATAGTTCTCAAACAATAATGCCAACACTGACCCCAATCCTAGGGTCAAACCATAGTCGGTAGTACGAGATTTTCTACCCAAGCTCGCGTCACTCAGATTCCTAAACATCGAGCACGATCACCTATTTCGTGTCAAGGCATTCGTTGCGCAGCGCAACGAAATCGAATCCATTCAGATCACCAATTCTAACCAATTCATGTATTCGGTCACGAGGTCATCTAGCTCGACAATACGTTGCGCCCCAATCTCACGCGAGTTCGATTATCCACTGCGGTTCATGAATCACCATGCAACGCTTCCGCGGAATAATCATTCTCATCGGGGCGTAACTCATGTTTGAGTTTAGACTAACTCATTCTCGATACGCGGATTGGACCTACTCAATCCTCAAGTTCGATTCTTCAAGCACACAATATTCATTCTCGAGTCACCTTCGCGTCAAACCACAAGTCAAAGCATACAAATTGCCACACCATGCAAGTTCAATCACCCCCGCTATATGAATCATCATACCAGCGCTCACGCGGAGTGATCGCCCTAATCGGCGCGACGCATGTGCGAGGCTGGAGTTGCGCTCGCATAAGACAAGAATGTCAATGTTGTGGTTATCGACGAAGCAAATTCAAACATATCATTTTCATCCAATCCAAGTTCGATAGTCCGACCGTCATTCATTCAACTAGAAAATCCTCGAGCCAAGTTTATCTTTTCCTTGACACGTTTCAATATCCTGAGTATAGCATCCATCGAAACAATAACATTTGCACGATCATCATTCGCCGAGTCAGAGTACCCCCGAGTTATCGCATATCTATCTTCGATACGCCTCAATACCATCGACGATATGCATAACCTGACGATCTTCCTTTGTAACCAATTTTGAGTCGTGCGACTGATGCTATTGTCCGAACTGGATATTCCATAATTTTCTCGATATTCAAGATCAAGTTCGATCGCTATTCCTCAAGCTCGTTGTTCGAAACTCAAGTCACATTTCATTTGAATCAATCCGATATCGTACGCGCGATCCTTTAAGTTTCCTCGATCAAGATCATTCATTTTCATTCATCGTTCCGAATCATTTTCTAACACGCGTTGCCCGATCACAAGTTGTCCGACAATATCTCGTTCGGGACATTCGGAGTCACGACCAACTAAGCGTGACGCGTTCTAAGACTTTGCACGATCGCATCGCCTCGCCGACGTACTCGTTATTATTTCTAATCCTCAATTATCGCTCGAATGATTTCCAAGAAAATCCATACACCACTCGGATTCGAGCCATCCGATCTAGCCCGCAATCACGTTCGCGTCATTCGCTAAGACATCCTTCGGATTCGTTCGACGAATCCCTAGCGTAATCGCTTACGTCGCATCGACGTACTAAGTTGTTCGCACTATTTCCTCGAAATCCAAGTCAATCCTCCGTGTACGCCTAAGCGTTAACTCGATAGTATTCCTATCGATAGACACTCTAAATGCAGCTTCGTTCCCGACCGAGCGGTACTTGATATCGCTCGCGACTCGTTTGCACCAAAAGTCAAGGTGCGCGATACGCGACGCAACTTAGCCAAAAGGCCGTTAGCATGACTATCCCGTGCGGACTATATTCGAGTTTGCACGCTCAATTGCTAGGGTCAATGCATGACTAGTTAGGCACGCACGCGACATGTTAACTTAGCATGTGTTCTCTATCGAGTCAAGTTTAACATCGTTCGGCACAAAGGCCTACAGATGCGTTCGGCGATAGCCTACCGATGCGTTTGGTTGAATGCTTGTACGAGCTTTTGAAAATATTTAGACTTATTGTATGGACATGCCGAGGGACAATCGAGAGAGAGAGCGCACACTATTTTCCAACAACGAGCTTTCAAAACTGAAAATTCGATTTGAAGTCCAAGGACGTAAAGCCGTGCTCTGATACCATTATGTCATTTGAAAGCACGCTGAGCCGACTTCTATGAAGACCGTGGGACCATTTTTCATGTTCTAAGACATTCCGACGGGTCGGGATTATTCCCTTAGCTATGTGCGTTCGTAGCTTTTAGATTAGCCTACCAGTGCAAGTTGAAAACATTGTGAGTTATTATGTGAAGGCTAAGATGAGGCAAGTTCACCGAAACTACCCCACCTGTGCGAGGAGTCGCCTCGGACGAGCGAGCCTTCGAGCAGCCGTTGCAAGGCTAAGTTCCAACGCCGTCGGCGTTTCGATTCCTCCGATTGACTTTGCGGGACGGGGCACTACAACAGCTCCCCATGCATGACGAGTAGGTACTTTAAGATCATCTAAGAAAGGTAGTAGTTGTACGTTTATTCTGTTTCCCTGTCCGTCGGGAAATAACATTGCCCAGGTCAAACAGAACAAATATGCTCTAGTACAGAAAAGTATCTGCAAATTATGAAACTAACATATTAAAATTAACTCGCTATTAAAATTAATAAATATTAGCCAAAATTAGCAAAAAATTACGTACCCTGTAATCATCGACCGCGACTGGACCGTCGATAGTCTCATTTAAATCCATAAAGTTACCCCGAAGCCAAGTTATCGTGACAAAACTCCTTGCTCCTAGGTCCGTAGGGGGCGTAATGCCTAGATATCTCCTGATTATTTCACACGGATTTAAATGTGTATCAAAATATATTGGTTCACCTGTAATAGGTAATCCTAAAATATTTGCGATATCCTAAAGTGTGATTGTCATTTCACCAACATGCAACTGAAATGTGTTGCGTTAAGGCCACCAACGCTCAGCGAGACTAAAAATGAGGTGAACATCGTGGACAAAAATTTGAATTTCATCCAGATATTGAAACCCAAATGAACGCACCAACTGCTTTTGAGCAGCATTTAACTCTCATTTCCGATACCTTCTCTGAATCCTCCAACTTCCATGCTCCCGTGTTCGAGTCTCGGGAGGATAATCATATAACTACAAACGAATTTTATTTGTTACATTTATGTAAAAAAATAATAACAACGAGAGTTACCATTTTAAAATTTACCTTCCTCTCAAAAACCAACTTAGATATATGAATTTCTCTTTCCTGTTTGACGACTTCTGTAATCGGTCCCCCGGGAATAAATCTGTCATTCGGTTGAGCCATCTGTTACATTTTTTCAAAAATACGATTAGTAATACAAATATTCAAATAAAATCAAAATTTTATTTTGTACAAGAGTTACTTACATGAGAAAGAGGAGGATGAAGATGAAGATGAGGATGAGAATGAAGATGAGGATGAAGATGAAGAACAAGAGGAAGAGGTTCGGTCAAAAAATGTGAAGAAGAAGAAGAAGAAAGAAGGAGGAGTTTATGAAGAAGGGGGGAGTCTCCAACGTGGTCTCCAATGCAGTCAGCTTTCCTCTCCCCAAAGCATCATTCCCTTCCCAATGCTACTTTCTTCCCTCCCAAAAACTTTTTTTTCCGCCCCAACATGACGCAATAGTAGAGGTTTCCCTCCCCATCAAATCACTCCTGTCAACTCAACCCGCGCGCCATCATTGATGGCTCTCCAAACCACGCACCATCATTGATGGCTCCCTCCACCGCCGCGCACCATCAGTGACGGCTCCCCGTGTCGCACGCCATCATTGATGGCCCCTTCTCCCGTGCCGCGCGTCAAACTGTCCAAGTGCTCCGCCGTGTCATCACAAGAGCGCCATCACTTATGGAGCGTCCACCAAGCGCGCGTCCCCCTCTATGTTCCACTGATGCCCATAGCGCGCCATTAATGACGGAGTCTGCCTCACCGCGCCATGGGACTTGTCGCTCCGTTACCCAAATTGAAATTTTGTTAAACTTCTTACTTTTTTTAAAATTTCGGTAAAATTATTTACCCTATATGAACATTTCTGTTAAATAAAAGGGAAATTCAGAAAATTTTGAATTTTATTTATATACAACATTTTGTATTTGCATCGAATAGCGGAGTCCGCGTGGGGTCCGCGTCCGCGTCTGCTCGGGAGCTCCTGATCC
This sequence comes from Iris pallida, assembly GCA_029216955.1. Taxonomy (NCBI): domain Eukaryota; kingdom Viridiplantae; phylum Streptophyta; class Magnoliopsida; order Asparagales; family Iridaceae; genus Iris; species Iris pallida. The sequence goes on from JANAVB010002397.1 coordinate 79,846, forward strand.
GGACCCATATATATATATGATGTTATTGGTACTTCTAAAATATCATCTTGCACTCCTCCCTCTAAGAATGTACAAATTAATATCATATTTTTAATGCATGGATAGATCTGGATTCTGAATGATAGAAAATAAAAAGAAGTGCAAATAATATTTTAAGAGTGTCAATATATATATATTTTTTTGGAACCAGGTAAATAGTTTCTGGAATCGCTCCCACTGGGATTCGAACTCCCGGCCACTCGGGTCGCATGCATCTCTCCTAACCACTAGGCTAGAGGTCATTTGTGTATATATATATATATATATATATATATATATATATATATATATATATATATATATATATAAAAGAAATGGATACTTTATTAACTGACAAAATGGCTAACTTACATTGCCTTTGCACCCTCAACACCCTCCCCGTCTTACTGGCCCAAACTGGCTTGTATGTCACTCTCAATGTTATTCATAATGTCATTAATGGACATTGTCAGTCCGTCGAAGATCCTTCTGTTTCTTTCCCTCCAAACATGCCACACAGCTGAGAGAAGCCTGATTCTGGCTATGTCTGTAAAAGTGTATCCCTCGTGTGTGTGTGTGTGTATATATATATATATATATATATATATATATATATATGCAAGCCTAGTGGTTAAGAGAGATGCATGCACCCCAAGTGGTCGGAGTTCGAGCCCCAGTGGAGGCGAGTTCGCCACAATTACCCATTGCTTCAAAATATATATATATATATATATATTATATATATATATATATATATATATATATATATATATATATATATATATATATATATATATATATATATTTTGAAAGAAGGTAATTGTGGCGAACGCTCCCACCGGGAATCGATCTCCTGACCACTCGGTCGCATGCATCTCTCTTAATCTCTTAACCACTAGGGTGGAGGTTATTTGCATATATGTGTGTGTGTATGTGTGTGTTACACGTGTTTCAAATATTATTATTATAAAAACTGAAAGGCAACTATTGTAATTATTCTAATCTCTAATAAGATTGTTTAGGAAGACTAAAAATGAATCCTTAACTATTCTAAATTTATTATTATATTTTTATATATGTACGCAATGCTATTTAAGAAGACAAAATGACAGCTCCTGTGTTTACTTAGTTGCCTCTATTAGAATGAACAACTTTAATTAGTAGTATATGCAAGGATATGTCTGAAAAGAAAAGGTCCAATGTTAAGTTAAACCTTTTCTAATTATATAGTAGTATAGACGAATAATTTTAATATGTAACGTACGCAATAATATATATGGACTAAAATATGCAAGTATATTAATGGACTGAAAAGTTACACGATGAAGCTAAACGTTTTTCATTATATAATAGTATATATGTTTTTTTTTGTACATGTGAACAAAATTCAATATTATTTTCATGCAAAAATTCATTCATTCAACTTATATCGACTTCTTTTTTTTTTTTTTTAATGTAAAGTTACGTATATTTGTGTTATTTGTCATGAGATTAGATTTTTAGCAGAAGTTCCTTTGCAATTTGGTACTTGCATCATTGTTGAATAAAATTTTCATACATTTTGTGGAGTTTATATATGTTTATATTTGTGTACATATGTAAAAAAATCAATAGCTTTTTCGTAAAAAAAAATTTCATCCAGTAAACCTATACCAACTAACTTTTTTTTTAATGTAAAGTTGTGTATATTTGTTTTTTTTTATGAGAATAGACTTTTTCAGTACTAATAATAGAGTTATGATTTTGAGTCATTTACCCCTAATTTAATACAAACAAACAAAATATTTCTATTTTTCATCTTCTTTATCCTCTCGCTCAACCTTTTCTTGTTCTCCCTCTTCCCCTCTCCTCCCCCTTAGGAGCGATGTGACGAAGGAAAATGAAGAATTGTTACGATAGACAAGAGTTAGTATTAATGTTGCAAGAGTAGTTAATTGAATGGATGAAATAAATTATGGCTAATTTTAATTGTAGTTTTATTTTATTTTCTTTGTTCAAACGCCAATTTTTGAAATATTCGTTGGGGTCACATATCGAAAATGTACAAATTCCAAAATGATGATACATTTTAAAAATATCATTCATGAACGAAATTCGTTTGTGTTCTTCCATAATAAAATATAAGGTTAAACAAAACTAGTCCTTAATAGCCACTATAACTATAACGGGAAGGGAAAAAAATAATTATTTGTATTTATCTTCATTTCATAACTATTTTTAACAACCATGCCCCTATTGCAGTTTTAAATTTAATTAGTTCGGCCTCCCATTTAGTGTTAAATATTGTGGGAGTAAATTCAATTTTTTTTTTACTAATGTACGAATTGAGGGGTTGTAGTAATTATATTAAAGGGGAGGGGGTTAAAAGAGTTATGAACAAGAAAAAGGGTGGTGGGAGAGGAGGTAAATACAAATAACTCATAAATAAATGAAAGAGCGTGTATTAAATGGTAAGTAGATGAAGGACGGAAAAATAAAATTTTACTTTATGGAGGGTTAGTTTTTGACTTAACATGAATGGAAGAAACATTAATAAAAATATATCCAAAGTAGGGTATAATTAAGAAACTCATTTGATGAGATACAATTTTAATACAGTTTATAAAATTTATTAGGTAACTTTTATTTTTTAGTTTAACTTTCAATTAAATTATAGTTTATATTAAACATGATTGGTATTTAGAATCAGCTGGGGATTTAAATTATACTTAACTTCATATGTTTTACTTTCACATAATGAAGGTTGTGACACTTGAATAAATTAGCCACCATTGTTGGGAAGTTATGAGTTATAAATTGAGAATCAAACTCAATAAGTTATTTGGTTTTGTTTGAAGAAGAAATCGTTTGATTTTGACTTTCAAAATATTAAAAATGTTTACTCTATTTCATTTTTGGATTTCGATTTTGGTTCAAAATCGAAAATCAATCAATTAAGACTTATGCATTTTTTTATTACAATTAAGACTTATGTAAATGCAACTATATAAATACCTTCTATTCTATACATATTTTATAATTAAAAATATATATATAATGAAAATAATAATTCTACGTAGATGTTTTATATTCCAGCTTTTGACAATTAAAATGTCTAACTTTAGATCATATTTAAAATACAACAAACATATGTGTAAAATTATATAATTAATATAGTTTAATTATAGTTATAATTTTGCGCTTGATTCATGACTTAATCGAATAGATTATCGATTCTATTATGACTAATTTTAGTTTGATTTCGAATTTGGATTGTCAGGAGTTCGATTTATTCTTGTGACTTTACGGTGAGAAAAATAAAATAAGACAAAACAAATCAAATTAAATATTAAAAATTGAAACTAAAATAATCACATATAAAAATAAAAGGCAAATGTTAAAGGCCACCCCCTTTTTACTAAGGGCCACCAACTTAAAACTTTAAAAAAAAATTATAAGTTTGCCATTTTGAAAACACTAAGGGCCACCCCACTTCTGTCAATTGAGGACTACATGGCTTGCCTGCAGTCCAAAGTGAAGACAGGACTGCAGTGCTGGCCTGCAGTCCTCAATTGACATTTTTTTTTTTTTTTACCTACAGTGACTGCAGGGCTTGCCTGCAGTCCAAAGTGAAGAGAGGACTGCAGTGCTGGCCTGCAGTCCTCTCCGTCGATCTGGGAAAACAACCATGAAGAGGAAGAAGAGGGGAAGGATGGAGAGTAGTGCGCGCGCCGCAACGCGATGGGGGCTGCTGGCCCGCGCCGTCGATGACGAGCTCGAGCGCGCAGACTACTCCCAATTGCCACTAAAATTAGCTGCTGCTGCTGCTGCTGCTTCTTCTTCTTCTTGATTTCTAGGTTTAGGGTTTGGGGAGAGGAAGGATATTGGTTAAGTCCTGGTACCAGCCGCAGGGGGGAGGGGTCGTCGTCGGTCTGCTCGTGCTTCTCCTCCCGGTGATCTTCCCCGACCTCTTCGCTCCGCTCGGCCACGCCTCTCCGTCCACTTTCTCGGTGAGTTTCCTCCTGCTGTCCTCTTTTTTGTTTTCTTTTTTTGTTTTTTCTTTTCTTTGGTTCCTCTTGGTGGCCTTAGTAAATCACTTTACATTAGGTTGCTCTTAGTAAAAATTTGAGAGGATCATGGTTGTCCTTAGTAGGATGGTTGCCCTTAGTAAAAAAGGGGTGGCCTTTAACATTTGCCAAATAAAAATGTGCAGCGTTTTTGTCAAAAGAAAACATCCAGAACTGCCGTCAACACTTTGACGGCCGTCTGTCTTGGTTCTCCCACTGACCATGTCATCGCTCTCCTATCTCACCATCCATCTCAGATCCAACGGCCACATACCACGACCGACCCATAAAACCTATATAAAATCACCTGCGTCTCCTCTATCATCCACATACAAATCTCATCCTTCATTTTCTTCAGCAAGAAAAAAAGGAAAAAAAAAATCGAATTTTTAGTGCGACGATGGCGGAACACGTGGAGGAACCGAAGCACCACGAGTCACTGATGGAGAAGATCACGGACACGATCCACGGACACGGCGACTCGTCCTCCTCCTCTTCCGACTCGGACGACGACAGCAAGAAGAAGTCCGCTGCTGCCTCCTCCTCCTCCTCCACGAAGGCCAAGATCTGGCGTCTCTTCGGGAGGGAGAAACCGGTCCACCAGGTCCTTGGCGGCGGCAAGCGTACGGATCCATCCGATCTAAACCCCTAACTTTTTTTTTTCAAGTACTATTTTTTGTTTTTTGTTTTTGTTTTTGTGTTTATTGATTTTTTAGTACTTGTTGTAATTGTAGATCTCGATTAGATCGGATCGGCATAGGTTTGATTGATTTAAAGTTTGAACTCCTCCTCGACTAATTCAGATCTGTTTATTAATTAACTAGTGATCTATTTTTCTTTTTTCTTGCAGTTCGTAGTTTAATTTTCTATTTATTTTTCTCTAATTTTTGTAGTTATTTTGTCTATTTTTTCTTGTTTAGGATTTTTTTTTTCCCTTTTTTTGATTCTAGATTTCTCTGTGGATTACTATAATTATCTCTCTATAATGGACTATTCCTCATCTTCCCACCGAAAGGAGCTTTGCTTTTTTTACATGGGAAGCTAACCATTATTATTAATTAATTAGTTCCCTTCAGGAATCTTTCCGCTGTTATTTATCTTCATAGATCTTCAAAAACCTCTTTTATATTTTTTTTTTGTTAGAGTTATTTGTATTTACCCCCCAATTGCTAATCATATATCCCCTTCCTAAGCACACCCCATATAACTTAAGTTGAAAATTAGATTTATGTTAAAAGACTCATATACCCATATGACCTTCCTATCACACCCTACCATCCTCCTTCCTCCTCCTTTCATTTTCACATTCTTCTCCAACCCTTTAACCCCAAAATCCTAGAAAAATTCTATTTTGAAATTGTAAAGAAGACAACATGGAGGAAGGAAGTCCACTTCAAAGACACAATCCTTCTTTCTCGGCCAAAAAAAAAAAATAATTCGCGATAAGCACGATCAACACAGGTCGAACGGAACACTATCTGCTCGACATGTGTCGGCAGAACATATATAGTGCAGTTCGACCTGTAATGGTCGAAAAATAGAGCTTTGTCCGACTAGTTGTGGTCGAACATTGTGTTTTTTCATTAAATTTTTCGTTCGACCAGCTTTGGTCGAACGTTAGCAAAGAAATTCGACTGTCGTGGGTCGAACTCCAGTCCGAGCGCTCGACAAACCAGGCTTGAACAGAACCGTGAAAACCCAATTTTTTTTTGAAATTTATTTCGTTTTCACACGATTGAAGGGATTCGAAAAACCGTAGCAGTGATCCTAAGCGAAAACCTCTGGCAGTGATCCTAAGCGAAAAACTCTAACAGTGATCTTGGGATTGATCTTGAGAGCAGAGGGGATCGAAGAGGAGAGGGGGTCGGTCGGTTGGAGAGAGGAGAGGAGAGGAGAGTAGAGAGGTTAGAATGATTTGGGGTGTGCTTAGGAATGATAGTTAGGTTTTAGGTTAGAATAGAAAAAGATATTTTGGTCATTTGATGGAGCATACTTAGCATCTATGCTATTTTTAATCAATTAAAATGTGGTGTACTTAGCACTTGGGGTATGCTAAGTAAGTCATGTGGTGCGTATAGCCGCACCCTTATTTTAATTAGTGTTACCCAAACAAACCCTTCTTAGATTTGCTTTTTTGCATTTAAAGATTCCTTCTTTAAAAAAAATATCCTCACATTTTTATTTTTGTTCAGTTTGCACCCATGCCGTTAACGGTCATTAAAATACGTCTAAAAAGACGATTTCACCTCTCCCGCTACTCTCCTTCCTCTCTCTCCGGTGGTGGGGATGGGTCAAGCGGGGCCGACCAGAGGAGAGGGGAGGGTGGCCGGCCAACGGAGGGAGGAGGGGGCGGTTCGAGGGGGGGGGCGGCCAGCGGAGGGAGGAGGGGGGCGGGTCGAGGGGGCCGGCCAGCGGAGGGAGAAGGGAGGGGGGGGGGGGGGTCGAGGGGGCCGGCCAGCGGAGGGAGGAAGGTGGGTCGAGGGGGGCTGTCTATTAGCCGTTAGGAATGACCGTTAATGACTTTAAAAATAAAAAATAAAAAAAATTCAAAATGTCCTCCCTTCCCTACCAGTGGTGGCCAGTCCCCTCCTCCCTCCGCCGGCGGGCGGGGGGGGGGGGGGGGGGGGGGGGGGGGCGGCCAGCGGAGGGAGAAGGGAGGGGGGGGGAGTCGAGGGGGCCGGCCAGCGGAGGGAGGAAGGTGGGTCGAGGGGGGCTGTCTATTAGCCGTTAGGAATGACCATTAATGACTTTAAAAATAAAAAATAAAAAAAATTCAAAATGTCCTCCCTTCCCTACCAGTGGTGGCCAATCCCCTCCTCCCTCCGCCGGCGGGCCCCTGACCCGCCGCCCCTCCTCCCTCCGCCGGCCGACCCCCATAGACCCGCCCACCTCCTCCCCCCGCTGGCCGGCCACCCTCCCCTCCTTTGATCGGCCCCGCTTGACCCGTCCCTACCACCGGAGAGGGGGGGATAGTTGGTGGAGGAATAAAATCGTTGTTAACGGCAGAGGTGCAAACTGAAGAAAAATGAAAATGTGAGGGTTTTTTTAAACAAGGGGTCCTTAAATGCAAAAAACGCAAATCGAAGAGGGTTTGTTTGCACTTTACCCGAATGATTGGGGGTAACCCTAATTGAAACAAAAATAGGGGAAAGTGGAGATATGAATCATATGATTAGCAATTTTTTTTTGGGGGGGGGGGGGGTAAATACAAATAACTCTTTTTGTTATTATCTTTTTTCTATTCTATATTCCACTGCGATTGTTGCTTTTGGGGAATAGTACCAAAAAATTGGAACAGTCCCTAATGAAACCCTAACTTTTGTTCGATCAGGAAGAATCTATCCAGTGTTTACTTAGTTTCCTGATTGACGCTTTTGGGGATTAGTACAGAAAAAATTGGAACATTCCCTAATGAAACCCTAACTTTTGTCGATCAGGAAGAATCTATCCAGTGTTTACTTAGTTTCCTAAAGGAATCTTAGTAATGGTCTTTAATTAGCGTCTGGAATCTTTCTAATATGTATTGTTAATGTGATTTTTGAATGCAGCTGCTGATCTTTTCCTATGGAGGAACAAGAAGGCCTCGGCCGCAGTCCTTGGCACGGTCACGGCCATCTGGGTCCTGTTCGAGCTCCTCGAGTACCATCTCCTCACCCTGGTCTGCCACTGCCTCATTCTCTCCCTCGCCGTCCTCTTCCTTTGGTCCAACGCCACTACCTTCATCAAAAAGTCAGCACCAATCTTCCTTTTTCGTCAATCTTCCCCCTGCCAACTTTTGCTTAATCTATAATTTTCCAATTTCAGGTCCCCACCGCACATTCCCCAAGTGAGCATCCCTGAGGACCTGACCGTGAACATTGCCCTCGCATTGAGATGCGAGATCAACAGGGCCTTTGCTGTTCTTAGGGAGATTGCATCTGGGCGCGAACTCAAGAAGTTCCTCGTGGTATGTTGATTGGTGATCATTGCCATTTTGGATTACGGTTTGGGTTCCTTTTTAGTATGCTAATTGTAGGTTGTCCATTTGGGGTCTGCAGGTGATTGCAGGGTTGTGGCTGTTCTCGATCCTCGGAAGCTGCTTCAACTTCTTGACCCTGCTCTACATAAGTAATGATGTTTCCACTCATTGCTCTTTTGCTGTAGTGGTTGGAGCTTTATTGTTTGGTTGGCTAATTGTTTTGTTTATGAAAACAGCCTTTGTGTTGCTGCACACGGTGCCTCTCCTGTACGAGAAGTACGAGGACAAGATCGACTCCTTTGCAGAGAAGGCGACGGCAGAGATCAAGAAGCATTATGCTGTGGTTAACGAGAAGTATCTTAGCAAGATCCCCAGGGGTCCTTTGAAGGACAAGAAGCACCAGTAGTGGGAAGAAGGTATTCTGGAGTCGTAGTGGGTCCTGATTGTGTGCTTTGAGTGTTGCTACGACTTCTAGAATCTCCTTCCTATTGCTATATGAAGTGTCATGACTCATGCCTCCTAGTTTGGATGAATCAATTATGTTTGTTAGGAATGGTTCCAAGATTTTGTCATGTGGAACGGATCTGTGTTATTTAGTTTATAGATATAGTATGTACTGTTGATGATTTTATGCTATACAACTGAAGCCTGTCACAGTAGCCTGCATGTTGATGATATTGAAACTGGATAGTCTGCACCTCTGATATACATTAAATTAGGATTTATGGTTGATCTTGCTTAGTGATGAAAGTATTACGATATATTCATTTCCTCTTTTTTTTTTTTTTTTGTCAGTTTTGCTTAGTGATGATATTATGATATATCCGATATCTGCACTTTCTCGTAGGCATAAAATTGAGTAAAGGGTGGTTGGGTAGAATAACATAGTTGGGCTTCCTCATTTGAAAGTCGAGTCGTCCAGGTCTCATGGCAGGTCAGTGAATGGCCATGGTCTGGATTGTGTATATTGATATTGTAGGTTATGCATTGTACTTCAGTGAACAGCAACAATCTACATTTACATCTCTCATGGCAGGTCAGTGAATGGCCATGGTCTGGATTGTGTATATTGATATTGTAGGTTATGCATTGTACTTCAGTGAACAGCAACAATCTACATTTTCTTCCTCACCAACCATATAATACGCTGGAGATGATAATATTTACATCTCTTTTAGGTTTTCACCAGTGTGAGTTCTTTTCCATCTGTTACTAGTGTGGTATTTTGTCTCACAGCCACAATATGGGATCTCCGTCGCTACATTAGATGTTAACATTCATTTCTTTAGTTACAGGGCCAGTCATTTGGTGATCGATCTTCTTATAGAGGTTGGATAAGGTGACATTGACCATTTTATTGTATTACCACTAGTTGTTTTATGTACAGATATTTGGAGCTTTATAATGAGCGTACCAGTTATAGCAATATGCGAAACATTGATTATTAGAGTTAAGCAAGCATGTGATTAATTGGGGGGGGGGGGGGGGGGGGGGGGGGGGGTGATAGCAATGAATTTGCTAGCTAAACGAAAGAATCCATCGTCTTTGTTTGAGGGTGGGGGTAGGGTGTGCAACTTCAACACGACCAGAGTTGCAAAGATGATGCTGATTTTGTGCCTTCCCTAGTGTATTTTGTAGTATTTGTGTCTTGTCCAATGTGTCTGACATGGATAGGACACTAATGGGACCATTTCAGACATGCTTTGTAGAAATGAGAAAAGAAAACATGGAATTTCTGGACTGATGTCCTCCTTATGCTAAGGATTTAGAATTGCAATCTAGAGCATTATCGGAAGGCACAGAACTAATGTGAGGATTTTGTTTACATGTGCCACAAGCAATATTGGAAAGCAAGTGTGGTGTGGTATTATTAGTTCGGATTTCCATATTTGTGCAAAGGAAGACATGGAGTTGGAGTACTTTATCGTACCGAGGAAAGCATGGATTGATGGTGTTCGTGTTATAAAATGGTTCTACTTTTGCTATCTCTCTGGCTTCGATATATATATATATATATATATATTTTGGGTTTAGGTTGATATTTAACAATTTGATATTTAACTATTGTTGTTCATATATCCTGACATGGTAAGTTTTGAATCCTTACAACAGTCTTAGCATCCTTACAATAGTCTAAGCAATGCTCATATGGAGTTTGTGCAGTAACCTTAGAAGCACGGACACTCCAAAACTCATGATGCTGCATTGTGTTGGACACATGTATCAGACACTCCGGAATACACCAGGACACACCAAAATAGGTTCTGAATCAGTATCACGATACGTCTGAAATGTGTCGTGTTGAATCCATGTCCGTCAACATAGGCTCCAGTAATAGATTTTAGTTTCAATTTGCTAGTATATATATATATATATATATTTTTTTTTTTGACGTGGATATGCAGTTTATGTTTCATATATATAGTGTTTTATGTGTATATGCAGTTTATCTTATTAACCAGTGCCTCGACTGAAACAAGGGTGTGTAAACTGTTTACCAAATCGGAGATTTGTTTGTCCTAATGGACGACGTTTTTAGTCATCTAATACGACGTGGGCGTTAAAATTTAGGATTGTGGTGGGCTCTAGGGTCATTAGTGGTCTTTGCCAGTTGATCAATTATGTTCGGATATGATGACCAGTATGTTCCCCTGCATGCATGGTTTTTGTTCTTTAAGGGAGGTCCTAAATTGGTTTCCATTTATTGTTCGTTTTGAATGTTTTGAGTAGCTTCTGCTTGAAGGAAGTTTGATAGTTCAATCTGATTTCAATCAATATTGGGACTGAGGTTTGGAAGTTTTGGTAGTTAAATCCAAGTTCTAGAAATATTGTTAATACGCCATGAAGATTATTTGCACTTAGTGGATCAAACATCTGATTTTCTTTGATATGATTAAGGAAGTTTTCAAGTATATTGGATTCCATTTTTGATATTGGGCCTTCCTGCAATCTATGATAAAAGCCAGTGGCATGCTTGTTTTCCTTTTTAAAGAGTTTGATTATCATTTGCTATATTGGTTTCAGTCTTAATATTGTTAGTTTTGAATGTCTGAGTAGCTTCTGGCTGAACTTGAAGTTCAATCTGATTACAAGTGGGAATGAAGGAAGTTTGGAAGTTTTGGTAGTTCAATCTGAGTTCTAGCAATATTGTTAATGCTCCATGGGATTGTTACTTGATAGATCAAAGTGTCTTATTTTCTATGATATGATTAGGGAAGTTATCAAGTATATTGGATTCTATGTTTTACATTGGATCTTTCTGCCCTAAATTCTGTTATATGATAACTCCAGTAGCGTGTATTTTTTTTTTTCCTTCAAAAAGGAGTTTCCTCATCATTTTTCATATTGGATTCGATACGAGTTATTGTTAATTTTGCTGAACTCAGAGGTCGGTCTGATTATAATAGTGGGAGTGAAGTTAGTTTGAAAATTTTGGTAGTTCAATATGAATTCTAGTAAATATGTTAGTTCTCAATTGTTTGGACCGTCAGATATTTTATCTTCTGCAATATGATTAGGGATACAGTCAAATGTTCTGTTTACAATATGGTTTAGCGTATGTTGAGACTACTATTTGCTTTTGAAGAGCCACCAATTTTATTGGGTGTTATTCCCAGCATTCTTGGTGATTATTAGGGTATCTCAAGTATTGGGTGACCTCCAAATGATTGTGTCTGATTGCCATTTTTGACACTACATGTTACACTCCAAATGATTGTATCTGATTAAGGACTCACGTTTTCACTGTTACTAACCTTAGGTTGCTACGGTTCCCCTCAAATGCGTAGGTTTCTATCTTTTGGTCCATTACCTGTGTAAGTTCATTCTCTGTTTTCATGTCTTGAAGTTTCATCAGGTCTACTTCTTGCAAAATTTCTGCTATATAGTTAGTCTAATCATTCTGGCTTTTGACAACAAGCTCAAGTCTTTATTTTGTTAGGATCTTCAGCAGGAGCCTCTCAAGTCTTTATTTTGTTAGGATCTTCAGCAGGAGCCTAGTTGTATGCCCGAAATTGTAGCAGTCGATCTTCTCTCGTCTACTTAGTAGATCTGGGATGATCATCACTTTGAAATTACAAGGTGTTAAGGTAACCCCAAAGTTCCATTATCTGATCTCTTTCTCCAGTAGATTTCCAATAAAATTACGGACCTCCCTTCACCTGCGTGCGTGCAGACGCACACACACTCACATGAGAACACACCGATATTAGCTCTTATGCATTTACGAATGTATATGAAAGGAAAATGTTCCAAATTCAGGAACCAATTGTTAAAGCTCTTATGCATTTACGAATGTATATGAAAGGAAAATGTTTTAACAAATGTTGACATTAAATGAAGAGTTCAGTTTAATGAAATAAAAGCCTCATAAAAAACACATGATTGATATCAAAGATCTAAATGAAGTAAACTTGGTACTTATATGAAGAAGTAAGCATTGAAAAGGTGTTTTTTTTTTCCTACAAAAGGCACATAACACGTGGACATCACATTGTTTAGTTTTGTGTTTTCAAAATGGTGTGAGGATATTATACAAATTTAACGGAAATAATAACTAATATGTGCACGATCATAAAATATGATAACTGTAAACAATTTTAACTGAAATTTTATGTCCTGCAAAGTAAAGCAAGTATAGTGTCATCCATCGATTTAAGATTAAATAGAGATTTCTTAAAATATTAGCATAGGGATACTCTATTACAAAAAAGGATTCAAAGAAAATCTGGTCATAACAAAGATAACTAGCTCATCATAAACAGATTCCACATTTAAAAATATTCACAGCTACATGGATCTAGATGAGCTAAAATCGGTACTTAAATGAAGAACATTAAAAATTTAAGTTCTTTACTTGAGAAAAAACATACACAAAATATGGGATCTTCTTAACCGGGAAACTTGCAGCCTAAAATTTTGTTCACCCTGTTGGTATTAGGCACTCTCTATGAGACATTTCATGAAAGAAAAGAAGGATAAAGGTGCATATTGAGGAAAAGAAAGAAGAAACCTTGAGGCACTGGAGCCATGAAGCACTATTTTGTCCACACCCTCCCTTACGTATTGAGTACTTCCTCAGCGTTGCACCACCATCGTCTCCATCTTCCTCCGTCTTGAATATATATGAAAATTGAAGAAAAAAAAGATAGAAGACGAATCCCTCATGCCTTGAACCTATATTAGGCGATAAGAAAATAAGTTTGAAGATTAATCGATTCATCTTCTCTCTAAAAATATTCTTCGAATGGATAGACCCAGAATATATAATGATGCCCATAAACTATTCTTCTCCGCATACCTAAAAAATAGGGGCGGTTTGTAAGAGACCCCTCGCTAATGTATTTATAATTAATTATACCAAAATTGTGTCCATATTTGATTTAACGAACTTGTTATTATTTTCCGAATAAAATTTGCCCCGATAATGTCATCATTACTAAAATCGTAATTGAATGACGATTTCATGTTCATTTAAATTCGTATGTTTATAATATTTAATTGTATTGGGCCTAGGCTGGTATATACTATATTTTTGTTAAGACTTGGAAGTCCATAATTTTATATATGTAAATATCTTATTCTCTTGGGCATTAAGCCTGTAAATGCTACTTAATTGTTAAGGCTATATATAATAGTTTAATTGTATTGGCCTAATGCTATATATAATAGTTTATTGGTATTGAGCCATTCCTATCTTAGAGCATCTCCAACCCTATTGTCTTATTTTGTGTTGTAAATCTTAGGTGGCATGGGACACAAGACAATGTCTTGTATAGGTGGCAAGATTATATTCACAAATGACAATGAGTTTAAAAAGTCATCTCCAATGCAAAAGTATTGAGGGACAATACAAATTAATTTTTTACAACTTCCAAGACAACTTTTACTCTTCTAATTCTTTTTATAAATATTTTTATTCACAAATGATGATGTGGACATAAAGACATTGTGAAGTGCATTGTCTAGATCTAGACAACCAACTTCACATTGTCTTTGCCATGTTATTGTCATGTCAACTCCACACTTTATTTCACATTTGCATTGGAGAAGTACTTTTGGAAAAAATGGTTGTCATTCCTATGTGGCAACCAATTTTTTCAAACTCACAATAGAGTTGGAGTGTGTGAGTCTTAGGTGGCTCCTATGTGGCATGAACCACAAGACAATGTCTTGTTGTCACGCCCCAGAACCAGAATACTGGAGAGCGGGGGAATGACTCAGCCAGCTACGTATTACGGGTAGATGAATACCGTATAATACGATCAATGCTGTCTACAAGACAAGGGGGTGCATACTACATGAAAGTCTCCCTATGGTCACTTTACTTCTATTGTCTCAATCATTCAAACAAGAAACAGAAATAGAGAACATGTGAGATAAAGCAGTAAGGCGTCCCAAACGCTCAGTCAAAATGTTCTTGATATCTGGCTTTACAAAATACAGCCAGATGATGTAGTAAGTATACACAATTGTTAGCAGCTGCAGCCTGACTTAGTTACAATTATGCAAAAGTAGGTACAAGACAATCCGACTAACATGTCGGTGCCAAACGGCAAAGTATAAAGTAGATAACAAAACGGACGGGGAAGTAAGAAACCCACTCGAGTCCTCATGCGATAATCCCTCTAGTGTTGACCATCTTGGAGGTAGAAGTAAGCTGGATCCTCAGGGACCGGCTCTAAATCTGGCCATGCAAAACCAGAGAGGTTAGACCTCTAATAGCAAGTACCGCAAGGAAGCACGATATGAGAAATGAAGCCAGTAATAAGAGAATATGATAATAGATCTCTGCTATCTACTAGGACTCACACAACATCACGACACTTCGAACCAACCTCCCAACCAAACAAGGACAGAAGTTGGCCCGTTATGTCCTGACATTCTGATCATCTCAGTTAAGTAACAGAGTAGGTACAGTACACAAACAAATCAATTTAAACGGCCAGGCAACTACTACGGTTTGCTATTGTGAGTCCCAAGTTATCATGGAATTATGCAATAAAGGATTTCTCAGTTCTTACTATGCACAAGCAAGGCTAGTTTACCCAGTCAATCAATTGCGCCAATCATGAATTAGACGAGTCCCAGCGGGACGCCCGTCATTAATATACAATATTCAATAGATAATATAACCAGATACCGCTCCCTGCCCGTGTGGCAGATTTGCAGTATCTGTGGGGACCAACCGGCCTGTCGGGCACTACTAGTCCCAAGAGGGCTGCCATGTAAGAACTCAGGAATCCATTCTCTCCATGCAATCATTATTTTATTTAACTTAATAGTCTCTACGTTGAGTGAAGTACCATGCCGAGGATCATGGTCATTCAGAATGAGTACTTTCGTACGGGGTACGATATGCACAACTCTACAATAATACCAGTGCGGTCAGGTTGTAGGTCTTACATAGCGTAATGCAACAATCAAAACTAACCACCGAGTAATCATGCCTTGACCATAAAGTACACATGCTTCTTTGGTAAGAAAAATAAATAATAAATGAATTGAAGCCTGCATGTGCCTGTATGCCAATATTCGGGACTAGCCAGTCGATTTCAATAGTTCATAATTAATATGAATGTGTCTCATTCATTCAATTCAAAAAGACGACTAGCCAGTCTCTTAGTTCCAACTAGGAACGCATGATCAATTATTAGTCAAGGTCACAATCATTATCAATGGTGACAAGGCATGAAAGTCAACTAGTATTCAGTGGGGTCGAGTCTACAACTCTCAGGGTTTAATTCCAGTCAATCGGGGTATCTATAACTCAATTCACGACACATGGTTCATCCCACGTAACAATCTATATTTAACAGAAATATTAACATATCATGACTACGCTCAAGTCAGGCTACGCTCAAGTCAGGCTACGCTCAAGTCAGCGTATGCAAGACATACGTCTCCAAGAGGCAGCGTATGGACTCCATACGACTCCTCTTCAAGGCAGCGTATGTACTCCATACGACTCCTCATCAAGGCAGCGTATGCAAGACATACGCCTCCAAAAGGCAGCGTATGAGTCAGACTGCGCTGCGCTAAAGAGCGCACGCAGCTCAGTGGCGCAAGCTAAAAAGCTCGCGCACACTGCTCACTGTCTTCTCCAAATCAGCAAGAACTCCACGGTTTGAACCCAAAGCTTCAAAAGTCCATAACTTGGTCAAAATAAGTCCAAATCCAACTTTTCAAAGGTCAAAATTGGGTAGAATAAAATTTTCTACAACATGGAACCATCAAAACTTGAAAACAAAGAAGTTTGATAGATCAAAACCACCAAAATCCGAAAATAACTAATTTTTAGATCTACAAAAATTAAAGCCTCAAAATGGAAAATGACAAGTTCTAATGTGTCTTAGAAACATGAGGAGAAGCTAATAGAAAAATAAAAATGGGCTCTCTTGTGGAAGCAAGTTGCACTTGCCTACGAGTTGGTAGGTAGAGGGAGTTATGAAGAAGAAGAAGAGTAAATGAGAAGGAGAAGTAATGAAGAGAGAGAGAGAGAGAAAAGATTGGGGCTTTAAATGGTGATAGTGGGTTCGGTTCATGATGAACCACCATAACCCAAAAATAAACCAACCTAGGCCAAACCTAAAGTAAGCTAAAGCAGAGAATAAAAGCAGAAAGTAAAATACAAAAAATTAATTGCAGAAAATTAATTAACATGAATTTAAAAAGATTTAAATACAAAACAATACATGATAAATATTTAAATAAATATATTAAAGCAGTACATGTATTAAAAATATGTATTCTGGGAACGGGGAGTGACATCTCTATCCTCCTTAGAAAAATTTCGTCCTCGAATTTTCAAATCCAAGCAGGATAGGAATATCAAGGCCAAACTAGTACAAGCAATTTAAGCAAGCAATCATTTTACAATGTCCATAGCAAGTAACATATCTATATTTAACAATCTATGATATCAAGTAATTTCTACTCATAGGGCGACTAGCATGCAGAGTTAAGACAATCAAGGTACACGGGAAAAAATATACCTTGTGAGTCAAACAGATGTGGATACCGTGATCGGATATCATCCTCACGTTCCCACGTTGACTCTCCTAATGAGTGATGACCCCAAGCAACCCGGACAAGACTAATTGTTCGGTTCTTGAGTATCTTTTCTCTTCGGTCCAAAATAGACACAGGCTGTTCCTCATAAGACAGGTTGGTACCAACAACCAGCTCAGAATGATCAAGGATATGGCTTGGGTCCGATACATACCTTCGCAGCTGAGATACATGAAACACGTCATGTACCTCTCGTAACGAAGGCGAAAGGGATAAACGATAAGCAACATCGCCCACCCTATCAAGGATAATAAATGGGCCCACGTACCGCGGACTCAACTTCCCGCGAACGCCAAATCTAATGACTCTACGGATAGGTGAGATCCGTAAGAATATGTGGTCTCCAATAGAAAACTCTAGCGGCCTACGATGCTGGTCCGCCCAATGACGATGTCGATCCTGCGCAACTCGAAGTCGCTCTCTAATTCCTTTAACCAATTCAACTGTCTGAACAATCATTTCCGGGCCTAACATCTTTCTGTCCCCGATATCATTCCATGCTAGTGGCGACCTACACTTCTTACCATATAGTGCCTCAAATGGCGCCATCTGGATACTGGCTTGATAACTGTTGTTATATGAAAACTCAACTAAGTGCAGGTGGCTTTCCCAATATCCTCCAAAATCTAGGGTGCAAGCTCGCAACATATCTTCCAAAGTCTGAATTGTCCTTTCTGATTGGCCGTCCGTCTGTGGATGGTAAGCCGTACTAAATTTTAACTTGGTGCCCAAACTACGATGTAAGCTCTTCCAGAAATGTGATGTGAAACGGGTATCTCTGTCTGACACAATACTGACAGGGACTCCATGATGCCTGACTATCTGCTGCATGTACAACTCCGCCAACTTTTCTGTAGATTGTCCTACTCTGAAAGGAAGAAAGTGTGCTACCTTTGTAAGCCGATTTACTATCACCCAAATAGCATCTTTACCACTTGGTGATCTCGGTAAACCGGTCACAAAGTCCATTGTGATGTGTTCCCACTTCCATTCCGGGATAGGAAGCGGTTATAATAATCCAGCTGGCCTCTGCTGTTCTGCCTTTACTTGCTGACATATCAAGCAACGGAAAACAAACCTAGCTATCTCTCTCTTCATCCCGTTCCACCAGAAGTGCTGCTTGATATCTTGGTACATCTTGGTCCCTCCATGATGTATAGAATACTGAGAACTGTGAGCTTCTGTCATAACTTCCTGTCTGATATCTCCACTAGGTACACATAGACGTGATCCAAACCTAAGCGTACAATCTTCGTAGATTTGCATCTCTTTTCTGAGCCCTGACTCACATTCTGCCCTAAGCTTCTGAATCCTTGGGTCCTGTGCCTGGGCTGCCTTGATCCTGCCTACCAAGTCAGATTGAACTTGTAGACTCGCCAGAATTCCTATATCATTAGGAAGTATAACTTCGATGCCCATCTCCTGAAGGTCTTCTAAGATGTGCTTCTGCGTTGTCAACATAAATGCGCCGCCTCTTCTGCTGAGAGCGTCTGCTACCACATTAGCCTTGCCTGGATGATACTGAAACTCCACGTCATAATCCTTGATCAGTTCTAACCATCTTCTCTGTCTCATGTTCAGCTCCTTCTGAGTAAAGATGTACTTCAGACTTTTGTGGTCTGTGTACATGTCCACTCGGTCACCATATAAGTAATGCCTCCATAGCTTCAAAGCAAATACTACTGCCGCCAACTCCAAATCATGAGTTGGATAATTTTTTTCGTGGTCTCGAAGTTGCCTAGATGCATACGCTATCACCTTCCCATGTTGCATAAGGACACATCCAAGTCCTTTACCTGACGCATCACAATATACAGTAAAACCTCCGGGCCCAATTGGCAATGTAAGGATAGGTGCTGATATCAACTTCTGCTTCAGATTCTCAAATAATGCCTGGCATTCTGCCGACCAGACGAATGGTACATTCTCTCGTGTCAAGCGGGTCATGGGTGCTGAAGTCTTGCAAAACCTGATACAAACCTTCTGTAATATCCTGCCAATCCCAAGAAACTCCGTACATCAGCTACGGTCTTGGGTACTGGCCAACTCTCTACTGCTTCTACCTTCTTGGGATCCACTGCTACTCCAGCTCCTGATATGATATGACCCAGAAATGAAATGTGGTCCATCCAGAACTCACACTTGTTGAGCTTGGCATACAACTGGTTCTCTCTCAGTACCTGCAATACTTTCCTGAGGTGGTCTTCATGCTCCTCTTCACTAGCAGAGTATACAAGAATGTCGTCGAGAAACACCACGACAAACTGATCTAAATATGGCATAAAGATGCGGTTCATCAAATCCATGAATATAGCTGGAGCATTGGTCAAACCAAACGGCATTACTAAGAATTCATAATGTCCATACTTCGACCTGAATACTGTCTTGGGAATGTCTTCCTTTCGAACCCTCACTTGATGGTACCCTGAACGAAGATCTATCTTGGAGAAAACTCTAGTTGTGCTCAACTGGTCAAACAAGTCATCGATCCTGGGTAGTGGGTACTTGTTCTTTACTGTCGCCGCGTTAAGCTTCCTGTAATCGATGCATAATCTGGATGATCCATCCTTCTTCCCCACAAGTACTACTGGTGCTGCCCATGGTGATATGCTAGCTTGGATAAACTTCTTCTCCTTTAATTCCTCTATGTGCTGATACACCTTGGCCTGCTCCGAATCTGCCATTCTGTAAACCCGATCTGATATTGGTTTAGTTCCAGGTGCTAATTCTTGCTGAACTCAATATCTCTAACCGGTGGTAGACCTGGAAGTTCTTCGGGAAACACGTCTAGAAATTCTTCAACTACCTTCGGAACTTGAACTTCTTCCATTGCCGTTATTACTCCCTGCTCTTGCTGAGTTGCCTCTGATTTGACTAAGGTGAATTTCTTCATGCTTGGAATATCAAAAGATACACTCCCACTACGACAATCTATTGTCGCATGACTGTCTTTCAGCCAGTCCATGCCTAAGATAATGTCGAAATTTCCAACAGGAAATTCTATCAACTGGGCGGGTAAGGAATGCCCGCAAACTACAACACTACACGCTAGAATAACTCTACTAACTCCTACGAGCCCATTGCCAGTGAGTATATTCAACCTCCCTGGCAATGCCTCGAACTCCATTCCTAGCCGTGTCACAAATTGTGCAGATATAAATGAGTGTGATGCTCCTGAATCAAACAATGCTACTGTCACTCTCCGTTCCCAGAATACGTATTTTTAATACATGTACTGCTTTAATATATTTATTTAAATATTTATCATGTATTGTTTTGTATTTAAATCTTTTTAAATTCATGTTAATTAATTTCCTGCAATTAATTTTCTGTATTTTACTTCCTGCTTTTATTCTCTGCTTTAGCTTACTTTAGGTTTGGCCTAGGTTGGTTTATTTTCGGGTTATGGTGGTTCATCATGAACCGAACCCACCATCACCATTTAAAGCCCCAATCCTTTTCTCTCTCTTCATTACTCTTCTTCTTCCTCATAACTCTCCCACCAACCTAGAAGAGATAGGCAAGTGCCAACTTGCTTCTTGATGGATCTCCATTTTTGTTGTTCCATTAGCTTCTTCTCATGTTTCTAAGACACGTTAGAACTTGTCATTTTCCATTTTGAGGCTTTAATTTTTATAGATCTAGAAATTAGTTATTTTCGGATTTTGGTGGTTTTGATCTATCAAACTTCTTTGTTTTCAAGTCTTGATGGTTCCATGTTGTAGAGAATTTTATTCTACCCAATTTTAACCTTTGAAAAGTTGGATTTGGACTTATTTTGACCAAGTTATGGAATTTTGAAAGCTTTGGGTTCAAACCATGGAGTTCTTGGTGATTTGGAGAAGACAGTGAGCAGTGTGCGCGAGCTTTTTAGCTTACGCCACTGAGCTACACGCGCTCTTTAGCGCAGCGCAGTCTGACTCATACGCTGCCTTTTGGAGGCGTATGACTTGCATACGCTGCCTTGAAGAGGAGTCGTATGGACTTGCATACGCTGCCTTGATGAGGAGTCGTATGGAGTACATACGCTGCCTTGAAGAGGAGTCGTATGTAGTCCATACGCTAGCCTGACTTGAGCGTAGGCTGACTTGAGCGTAGGCTGACTTGAGCGTAGTCTGACTTGAGCGTAGGCTGACTTGAGCGTAGCCTGACTTGAGCGTAGGTTGACTTGAGCGTAGGCTGACTTGAGCGTAGCCTGACTTGAGCGTAGGCTGACTTGAGCGTAGCCTGACTTGAGCGCAGCCTGACTTGAGCGCAGTCTGACTCAGGCGCAACCTGATGTTTAGGCGCAACTGGACCTGACCCTACTTACCCTGGATCTTCTATAGCCCTGTATATTGATATTTTATTAGATATTTAACGTCCATTTTATATCCTTACGTCTTTTGGCATAAACTTGATATAAACATGATATGTTAATATTTCTGTTAAATATAGATTGTTACGTGGGATGTACCATGTGTCGTAAATTGAGTTATAGATACCCCGATTGACTGGGATTAAACCCTGAGAGTTGTAGACTCGACCCCACTGAATACTAGTTGACTTTCATGCCTTGTCACCATTGATAATGATTGTGACTTTGACTAATAATTGATCATGCGTTCCTAGTTGGAACTAAGAGACTGGCTAGTCGTCTTATTGAATTGAATGAATGAGACACGTTCATATTAATTATGAACTATTGTAATCGACTGGCTGATCCCGAATATTGACATACAGGCACATGCAGGCTTTAATTTATTTATTTATTTATTTATTTTATAAAAGTAGCATGTGTACTTTATGGTCAAGGCATGATTACTCCGTGGTTAGTTTTGATTGTTGCATTACGCTATGTAAGACCTACAACCTGACCGTACTGGTATCATTGTAGAGTTGTGCATATCGTACCCCGTACGAAAGTACTCATTCTGAATGACCATGATCCACGGCATGGTACTTCACTCAACGTAGAGACTATTAAGTTAAATAAAATAATGATTGCATGGAGAGAATAGATTTCCGAGTTCTTACATGGCAGCCCTCTTGGGACTAGTAGTGCCCGACAGGCCGGTTGGTCCCCACAGATACTGCAAATCTGCCACACGGGCAGGAAGCGGTATCTGGTTATATTATCTATTAAATATTGTATATTAATGACGGGCGTCCCGCTGGGACTCGTCTAATTCATGATTGGCGCAATTGATTGACTGGGTAAACTAACCTTGCTTGCGCATAGTAAGAACTGAGAAATCCTTTATTGCATAATTCCAGGATAACTTGGGACTCACAATAGCAAGCCGTAGTAGTTGCCTGGCCGTTTAAATTGATTTGTTTGTGTACTGTACCTACTCTGTTACTTAACTGAGATGATCAGAATGTCAGGACATGACGGACCAACTTCTGTCATTGTTTGGTTGGGAGGTTGGTTCGAAGTGTCGTGATGTTGTGTGAGTCCTAGTAGATAGCAGAGATCTATTATCATATTCTCTTATTACTGGTTTAAA
The DNA here is from genome assembly GCA_029216955.1 of Iris pallida. Classification (NCBI taxonomy): domain Eukaryota; kingdom Viridiplantae; phylum Streptophyta; class Magnoliopsida; order Asparagales; family Iridaceae; genus Iris; species Iris pallida. The sequence goes on from JANAVB010002397.1 coordinate 102,426, forward strand.
TTCCTCATATCGTGCTTCCTTGCGGTACTTGCTATTAGAGGTCTAACCTCTCTGGTTTTGCATGGCCAGATTTAGAGCCGGTCCCCGAGGACTCAGCTTACTTCTACCTCCAAGATGGTCAATACTAGAGGAATGATCGCAGGAGGACTAGAGTGGGTTCCTTACTTCCCCGCTCGTTTTGTTAATTACTTTACATTTTGCCGCTTGGCACCGACATGTTAGTCGGATAGTCTTGCACTTACTTTTACATAATTGTAATTAAGTCAGACTGCAGCTGATAACAATTGTGTATATATTGCTATATCATCTGGCTACGTTTTGTAAAGCCAGATCTCAAGAACATTTTGACTAAGCGTTTGGGACGCCTTATTGTTTTATCTTAAATGTTCTCTGTTATTGCTTCTTGTTTGAATGATTGAGACAATAGATGTAAAGTGACCATAGCGAGACTTTCATGTAGTATGCACCCCCTTGTCTTTTAGACAGCATTGATCGTATTATACGGTATTCATCTACCCGTAATACGTAGCTGGCTGAGTCATTCCCCCACTCTCCAGTATTCTGGTTCTGGGGCGTGACAGCTACTGCGGGATATGAGCCGACGAGAATGTTACCTGCCACAACATCTTCCGATGTTAATGCCTCCTCCAAGGACAGTGTGAATGCCTGTCCTCGACCTCCTTGCTGGTTTCCATGCGGTGGCCTAGTCTGGTGCTGCTGCTGGCCCCTGCCTTGATGATGCTGGGGTGGTCTATGCTGGTGTTGCTGCATCGGCGGTCCCTGCTATCGAAACATCTGAGCCTGTGGCATTAACGGACGTTGGGCCAATGGTCTCACTGCTACCGCTGGTCCTCGATACTGCCCTGTCCCTGGTGCTGGCAGAGCAGGAAACTGTTGCCCTGGTCCTCCTGACCTCGAATTCATGGGACATGTGGTAACCCGATGATCTGGATTTCCACATATCAAACACAGTCCGTTTAATGCCCGACACACATCTCTAGTGTGTCCCATCTTTCCACAATAAGTACAGCCCGCTGGGGGTTGCTGGTTCTTCTTCTGTTGCTGCTGCTGCCTGGGTGGTGGTGCTGGCCCTCGCATTGCCACATCGTGAATGCGAATGCCAAGGGATGGTGCTGTTGTTCGGGACGCTGCTCCCCCTCCTCCTTCAATCTGACTGTGAGATCTCTTCTAACCTCCAGTCCTTACTGTGATCCTCTGAATGGTGATCTCATGCCTTCGGGTTGCCGTCAATATCTCATCAAAAGTCTGGTAATTGTGCCCCTCTATCAATTGCAAGAGCTCAAGATGAAACCCTTGCTGAAACCTCATAGCCCTCTGGCGCTCCGTCGCTACCATCTCTGGGGCAAACCTACTCAATCTGCAGAACTCCGCTGCATAAGCATCTACCGTCTTGCCGGCCTGCTTGAGGTTGATAAACTTCTGTTGTAGCTCAAACTGCGCCACAACTCCATAGTACTTTGTCTTGAATCTTGCTGTAAAATCGTTCCAAGCCACAGGACGTCTGATGCCTATCTCCTCTGATTCCCACCAATCACGTGCGATATCTTGAAGTAACAACTTCACCTAATCCACACGTTCTTCTGTCGGTACCTTAGCCGCCGTCAAAATAGCCTCAATATCCTTAAGCCATGCATCTGCTGAGATGGCATCCTCCGTTCCTTCAAAACGGCGGGGGTTGAACTTGCAAAATCTGGTTGATGCTCCAGAATCCGGCCTTGCCCCTCTTTCCAAAGCTGTCTGCAACCCTTGGTTGAGTAGTACGTTCTGCTCTTGCAACTGAGCGTGCATGCGCTGTTGGACTAACATCTGATGTTGTTGAGTAGCCATCATCCCTCTCATGATTTCCAGAAGAGCCGGTGTGTCCATTCCCGCAGGGGTAGGTAGAACTGTTGGTGGTGGTGGAACATCCGGATACTGCGATCCAGCTGCTGCTTCCACTATCACTTCTTTCTGGGTAGTCTCTTGAGGTAGTATCGGCCCTTGTTGCTGACCAACATGGTCAGGTTGTCCATGTTGCTGTCCATGTTGTTGCTGTCCAGCTTTGACAGGTGCGGACGAGGTGCCCCTAAGAAAAGGGACAAGAGAAAAATCAAACGACCGGACAGGAAGGATCAATGAAGTCAAAGGATACTGGAATGTCAAGATGGAGTTAAGAACCAACGAATCATGAGATCAAGGGGGAACATGTGTGATTTGAGACATCCTATAAATTAAAACACCCCACAAGTCTAGAACCAGACCTGCATGGGCCACCACTAAAACCTTGTCACGCCCCAGAACTAGAATACTGGAGAGCGGGGGAATGACTCAGCCAGCTACGTATTACGGGTAGATGAATACCGTATAATACGATCAATGCTGTCTACAAGACGAGGGGGTGCATACTACATGAAAGTCTCCCTATGGTCACTTTACTTCTATTGTCTCAATCATTCAAACAAGAAACAGAAATAGAGAACATGTGAGATAAAGCAGTAAGGCGTCCCAAACGCTCAGTCAAAATGTTCTTGATATCTGGCTTTACAAAATACAGCCAGATGATGTAGTAAGTATACACAATTGTTAGCAGTTGCAGCCTGACTTAGTTACAATTTTGCAAAAGTAGGTACAAGACAATCCGACTAACATGTCGGTGCCAAACGGCAAAGTATAAAGTAGATAACAAAACGGACGGGGAAGTAAGAAACCCACTCGAGTCCTCCTGCTATCATCCCTCTAGTGTTGACCATCTTGGAGGTAGAAGTAAGCTGGATCCTCAGGGACCGACTCTAAATCTGGCCATGCAAAACCAGAGAGGTTAGACCTCTAATAGCAAGTACCGCAAGGAAGCACGATATGAGGAATGAAGCCAGTAATAAGTGAATATGATAATAGATCTCTGCTATCTACTAGGACTCACACAACATCACGACACTTCGAACCAACCTTCCAACCAAACAAAGACAGAAGTTGGCCCGTCATGTCCTGACATTCTGATCATCTCAGTTAAGTAACAGAGTAGGTACAGTATATAAACAAATCAATTTAAACGGCCAGGCAACTACTACGGCTTGCTATTGTGAGTTCCAAGTTATCCTGTAATTATGCAATAAAGGATTTCTCAGTTCTTACTATGCGCAAGCAAGGCTAGTTTATCCAGTCAATCAATTGCGCCAATCATGAATTAGACGAGTCCCAGCAGGACGCCCGTCATTAATATACAATATTCAATAGATAATATAACCAGATACCGTTCCCTGCCCGTGTGGCAGATTTGTAGTATCTGTGGGGACCAACCGGCCTGTCGGGCACTACTAGTCCCAAGAGGGCTGCCATGTAAGAACTCGGGAATCTATTCTCTCCATGCAATCATTATTTTATTTAACTTAATAGTCTCTACGTTGAGTGAAGTACCATGCCGTGGATCATGGTCATTCAGAATGAGTACTTTCGTATGGGGTACGATATGCACAACTCTACAATGATACCAGTGCGGTCAGGTTGTAGGTCTTGCATAGCGTAATGCAACAATCAAAACTAACCACGGAGTAATCATGCCTTGACCATAAAGTACACATGCTTCTTTGGTAAGATAAATAAATAATAAATGAATTGAAGCCTGCATGTGCCAGTATGCCAATATTCGGGACTAGCCAGTCGATTTCAATAGTTCATAATTAATATGAATGTGTCTCATTCATTCAATTCAAAAAGACGACTAGCCAGTCTCTTAGTTCCAACTAGGAACGCATGATCAATTATTAGTCAAGGTCACAATCATTATCAATGGTGACAAGGCATGAAAGTCAACTAGTATTCAGTGGGGTCGAGTCTACAACTCTCAGGGTTTAATTCCAGTCAATCGGGGTATCTATAACTCAATTCACGACACATGGTACATCCCACGTAACAATCTATATTTAACAGAAATATTAACATATCATGACTACGCTCAAGTCAGGCTACGCTCAAGTCAGCGTATGCAAGACATACGTCTCCAAGAGGCAGCGTATGGACTCCATACGACTCCTCTTCAAGGCAGCGTATGTACTCCATACGACTCCTCATCAAGGCAGCGTATGCAAGACATACGCCTCCAAAAGGCTGTCACGACCCGCACCCGGATATACGGGTACGAATACGTAGACGACGCCCAGCCTATGCCGCAGTATCGGCGGTAGAACGCTGTCTAGTACCCAATAAATATACACTACGTCTAGAAGGCCTATAACTATAAATATACTCTAGTCACATCACAACAGCTCGGGATGATAAGACGAGAAAGATAACTAAAGCACAAGAACAACTAGAAACTACTAGAATGAATCATAAGACATGAAATAAAGAAGGAAAAACAAGACTAACTAAGGATAACTACCAGGCAACTCACATAGAAGAATAGTGAGATCCACCTCAGCTAGCAACATCATGAAGTCCACTAATGGTATAACAACTCCTAAAATATTATCAACGGTATCCTGTCAGGAAAATGAGCAAGTACAAACACCAACAGCAGTTCCATGTGAATTGACAAATACTATAAGAGACAGTATAATGAAATACAAGATAAAGATATAGGCGACTTGGGAACCATTCGAAAGCCGAGTTACAACCCTTAAAACAAACAAGGACCGGGGTTGTAACCCTTCTTCCGGACAGAACCTAGTCCCATCATCATGGTACAGTATAAAAGGCAGGTAGAGCATATGTGAAATGAGTCATAACATGGTGAAAGTACAATAAGTAAAGGTGAACTGGAATGTAAGATATGACAACAAATAAATAAAAAGTGATTTGAATTATTAGGGCGAAATGTGATCGGCTAGGAAAACAAGGGAACGGTTATCCACTTGGCTCGACAATCACACGGAACCTCTGACGAGGGCCTCCGAAGAGGGTCATGCCGGCCAACCTGGATAACCGGAAGGGGGTATCTGCTACACCCTACGTGAGGTGAGGGTGGCGCCAGCAAACACGGAAATATCATCACGGAGGCTTTGATCACATAACCCCTAATAATTCCCCTCTATCCCCCGAATAGTATCACGGATCCGGACATGGCACGTCATGACACAGGATTCAAAAGCAGGTGATCAGCCCACTCCCAAGTCCATGTCTATACAAGTACAGGAAACACGAAAATATCTCATACCCATATACCAAGAAAGTCCAGGAATAACATCTCATGTCAGGATCCGACGTATACTAGTCCGTGAACTATCGTGTCGAGAATCAAGTAAGACACTACAACTGAATCGGATATAGTAGATATCAAGACAATGAAAACTATCAGTGAATGTACTCGCCTGCGGTCCTGAGCTGTCAAATGGGGTCGATGCTCAGAGTGATGCCACAGACCTAAAGATAAGATATATATAAGCTAATTAGGGTTCAACAGTGTTAGGCTTGATTCTATAGTATAAGCTACTCGATCTAGGTCAGACTCAGTCCACTAAGTCAAACTAGGCCACAATAAGTCAAACCAAGTCAAACTAGGTCAAACTGGGTCAATGGTTGACTTACAGTTGACTTTTGGTCAACTGGTCAACTATGGTCAACTCTAGGTCAAAACTAGTTTAACCTAGGTCAAATGTTGACTCTACTTCGACGTTTAGTCAAAGAAGTCAACCATGGTCAAACAGGGTCAAGGCTAGTCTCTATAAACATCTACAGGGTCAACTCATCAATTTTAGTGATTGTGAAATCACCGGAATCGATGGAACTCAAAATACCACAAAAGGAGAAGGATTATAATAATAGGGTAAAAACCTACAGATGTTGTCGGATGATAAAATAAATATCACCAACGTGTCCAGAATGGTCAAATCAGCTAGGATAGCCTGTCCAAAAGTCCAATTTGGACACAGGGGCAAAAACGATAATTTCGGGCCAAAATGATGTCCGCCGTTGGACACACTTTGCACCGAAAAACGTGTAGAAATAAAAGTGCACAAAACTAACAAATTATATGTCTACGAATCCAGAATGACGATACGAACCCAACGGTATATCCAGAATTGGATTCCGTTGACCCGATCTCAAATTGGTCCGTTGACCAGGACATTGAAAATCGATTTACACGAAAAAGCGTGTCGGAGCTAATGTCCTCAAAACTCAGCAAATTATACGTCAACGAGTCCAGAATGACGATACGAACTCAACGGTATATCCGAAATTGGATTCCGATGAGTCGAACTCAAAATGACCCGCTGACCCGGATATTGGTATCCGACTTGCACCGAAATGCGTGCCGGAACCAATGTCCACTAAAACCTAGCAAATTATATGTCAACGAGTCCAGAATGACGATACGAACTCAACGGTATATCCGGAATTGGATTCCGATGAGCCGAACTCAAAATGATCCGTTGACCCAGAAAGTAGGATCCGCTTTGCACCGAAATGCGTGCCAGGGCCCACGTTCTCCAAATTAAGCAAACTTTATATGAAAACATGCCAGAACGACGCCATGAGTCTACTGGTGGTGTCAGAAATTGAATCCGGAGTCCCGGGTTCAAAAATGGAATTAAACAAGTGCAACACTAAGAATTCGAACGGCCAACTTTGGCGTCGAATTCGACCGACCTAACAAGCTCAAACTGAAATGAAATCTAAAGGGGGCAGGAAGAGGGTTATACCAGCTGTGCACCGAAACTGGTGGCGCGCAAAACGGAGCTGCGACGACGAAGATACGAACCTGCGAAGTTGGCGTCGCAAAACTGTCCAAAAATAGTACAAATTAAAACGTCAACTTGGTGGCCGGTTTTGATGTATCAAACGACGAAATTAACGGGTGAAATTTGAGAGGGATGAAGGGGTATATACCGAGATTGAGACGGAGTGAAGAAATCGCCGATCCAACGGTCGGATTGTCCAAAAAATCGGCACGAAGTTGCTGCTCCGAAACGCGAATTCTAAAATTCGTCCGCGCGCGCGTCGACGGGATTCCGTGCAAAACGCACGAATCGTCTAGACGGCGCGTCCCGGAGGACGGTGGCCGCCACTGGAGGGTGCGGGGGTGTGCGCCCGGCCTGGGGGGGCTCGCTGGCGGTTCGTCGGAGTGGGGATGGCCGGCCACGCGGCGCACGGCGACCCGCTGCTGTGCGCGCGCACTGTCGCAGCCCTGCTGCGAGCTGCTACTGCAGCAGCCGTGGCACGCCGGCCACGGGGTGGCGCACGGCGGCCAGGCGGCGCGGCGCAGCGGCGGTGGCACGGTGGTGTGCGGGTGGTGGAGGTGGTGGAGATGATGTTAGTGGTGATGGTGGTGTTGGCTAATGGAAGATGATGATGATGGTGGTGGGAGTGAAGTGAAGAGGAGGAGAGTGAGCTCGGGATGAGGGGAGGGGAGAAGTGTGCTGTTGGTGAGTTAATAATGAGAGAGTGTGAGAGAAGAGTTGTATATATATATATATCATATATAGAAAGAGAGAGAGAGAGAGAGAGAGAGAGGGAGAGAGAGAGAGTGAGAATAGAGATATTTAGAGAGAAAGAGAGAGAGATAGGGATGGGGGGCTGCTCGTACAGCAAGGGGGGGGGAGTGTTGAGTGTGATGGGGGTGGTGAGTGTAAGGAGGGGGTGAGAGTAAGAGAGATATTGTGTGTGTATATATATAACATATATATATAAAGAGAGAAGGGTGAGAATAAAGAGAGTGAGAGGAAGAGAGATATTAAAGAGAGAGAGAGGGGGGCTACCATTCGGCTGTGAGGGGGTTGAGGTGGGGTGGAGTAGATGATGGGAATGAGAGAGAGTGTGAGAGTTATTTAAAAGAAGAGAGAGAATTAATATATATATGTATATATATATATATATATATATATATATATATATATATATATATATATATATATATATATATATATATATATATATATATATAAGATAAAGGAAATGAGATATTTATATATATATATATAGATATTTTTGAGTAGGAGAAAAAAATGGGAAAATATCAGTGGGGTGCAGGGGCAGACATGAAGGGGGTCACACCACACTGGGTTGGACGTTGGGCCAAGTTTGGACAAAGTCGAAGCCAATATTTAATTAAAAAAATAATAAATTTAAATCAATTAATTCATGGATGAATTGGGGACACAAGAGAGATCAATTTGATAGCGCGCAAGTGGCACGTGCATAGTAGGCTCAAAACAGGCCTGGGCCATATATTGGGTCGACTGGATTGGACCGATGTCGGGCCCGGAAATTAAGTTGGAAATTAAATCACGAATTACGGCAGACGATAAATTGGTCTAAATTGACCCGAAGTTGCGCGAATCAAATGGAGCACAAGGGAACAAGTTCGAGTGGGACACGAAATATCACTGTGAAGATAATCTCGTCTACTACAAACTCCAAGAAGAAAGTTTCCAGAGACTGGCATCCCTGATGCTCTAGAAATCCAAGTCACGGTAAAGAGCATTAAATCAAAATTAATCAAATCGAAATTAATTATATAGAAATGAATTATTGAAAATAATTCATTAGAAAATTCGAAAAATAATTCGGGAAATTCAGGGGGCTTACAAAGGCAGCGTATGAGTCAGACTTCGCTGCGCTAAAGAGCGCGCGCAGCTCAGTGGCGCAAGCTAAAAAGCTCGCGCACACTGCTCACTGTCTTCTCCAAATCAGCAAGAACTCCATGGTTTGAACCCAAAGCTTCAAAAGTCCATAACTTGGTCAAAATAAGTCCAAATCCAACTTTTTAAAGGTTAAAATTGGGTAGAATAAAATTCTCTACAACATGGAACCATCAAAACTTGAAAACAAAGAAGTTTGATAGATCAAAACCACCAAAATCCGAAAATAACTAATTTCTAGATCTACAAAAATTAAAGCCTCAAAATAGAAAATGACAAGTTCTAATGTGTCTTAGAAACATGAGGAGAAGCTAATGGAACAATAAAAATGGGCTCTCTTGTGGAAGCAAGTTGCACTTGCCTACGAGTTGGTAGGTAGAGGGAGTTATGAAGAAGAAGAAGAGTAAATGAGAAGGAGAAGTAATGAAGAGAGAGAGAGAGAGAGAGAAAGGATTGGGACTTTAAATGGTGATGGTGGGTTCGGTTCATGATGAACCACCATAACTCGAAAATAAACCAACCTAGGCCAAACCTAAAGTAAGCTAAAGCAGAGAATAAAAGCAGAAAGTAAAATACAGAAAATTAATTGCAGAAAATTAATTAACATGAATTTAAAGAGATTTAAATACAAAACAATACATGATAAATATTTAAATAAATATATTAAAGTAGTACATGTATTAAAAATACGTATTCTGGGAACGGGGAGTGACACTTGTTTATGTGGCAAAATTATATCTCAAAAGACAATTAGATAGAAAAACTCTCTCCAATGCAAAAGTATTGAGAAGATAATAAAAAGTATTTTTTCCAACTTGCAAGGCAACTTTTAAGACAACTGCTCATCTTCTTTATTTTTTCTAATATTTTTTATTCATAATTGATGACATGGAAGAGAAGACATTGTCAAGTGCATTGTCTAGAACAAGACAATCAACTTCATAATGTCTTCTTTAATTTTTGCCACATAAGCTTCACAATTGACTTAACAATTGCATTGGAGAAGAACTTTTGAATAAAATTTTGTCATTCCTATGTGGCATTAACTTTTTTCCAAAGTCACAATAGGGATGGAGATGCTCTAATCCAACCCAATCTCAATATTTCAATTCCTTACTAAACTAATTCCCAGCCCAGCCCAGCCCAGCCCAGCCCATGCTACTTATTCTCCGATTACATACAATTCCATCTAGCCATTCATTCATATAGGGGGTTTATCTGAGCCCTCCATCTGATCAAACCCTAACTCATGGTGTCTATAAAGACATTGTTAGCAGCAACCTATAACCCAGACAGGACCTAAGCATGTCTTTTGTCGGCGCTTCTCTACAGCCGCTCTCTCTTCACACAGCTCCAACCTTTGTAGGAGTCCAGCGTCAGTACTGCGTCGCGTAGCCCTTGTTGTTCGACTCTGCCAATGTCGATGGCGACACGAGGCTCCACGCTCGCAGCCGGCCACCCTCCTCAGTTCGGCGTCGAACTGGCGTGGAGGCTTCGTCCCGACTGTCGAAACGCCGCCACCGTGGCTTAGCACGACACCTTCCTCTCCTCCGTAGACGCTCCACTCGACCATGTGTCGACCATGTGAATGAAAATTTAATAGTAGTGGTAGGAATGCAATCTCTCTCTCTCTCTCTATAGTAATTTTTGTTTTCTTTTCGTTTTAGTAGTTGAAATTGTTGATGCAATGACGAAAAATAGATGAAATTCTATAGATCGATTCTTCGATATGAAGCCAATACATCTGGTTCGTATTCACCGAGCATCTACCTCTTTTTAATTTCTATTTTTACCTCTTTATTTTCTTAACGAGGGACCTATGGAGGGATTGCTTCGAAATCGAGTGCGATCTCGACCAAGTTTGCCTTCGGAAATTAAAGTGATTTTTTTGGATCGGTTCCTTGAATTTTTCTTATTATATTGAATTATTTCGAGATCCAAATTTCACATACTTCTCCTTTTGTTATGTTTTCAATTTATGAAAGAGTAGATGAATATGAGGCGAAGATCCCAGCAGGGGGGATAGATCTCCAATAGTTGAGACCTCTCTAACTTTTTTATTTAATTCCTTCGCACAGAAAATATTGCCGTTTCGTACAGACGTTTGGAATTTCTTTTCAGTTTTCAATGCGTCTTAAATTACGGCTACAATGTATCCTTACTCGTTTGTAAGAATAAGTTTTTTGTTTATAATTTTCTGAACAGAATCAACACCTTTTATATACTATTCTTACAGGAAAAAATTTGCACTTTTTTTATTCATAAATGTCAATTTACATTTCAATGACGATAACGACGAAACTCCAAAAAATGAACATAAAAAAGAGTTATTTTTATTTATCTCACATTCTTAATTTATATATTTAGGTTTTAGTTGGTGCCGAGAGGGCAAGCAAGGTTCTTACATGATCATTGTCCAGTAAGACCTGTCAAACCATAAGGTAAATTTGGGGCAGACAAATAGGAGAGGATGATACAGTCCCTTCTGTATCAGACTATCAGAGCTTAGACATAGTAACTCAATCCCTCTAGACATAGTAACTTAGACCATCTCCAATGGTGATTTCTAAAATTGAGTTCTTATCCTACTTAGCATTTTACTTTAAGTAGATTTCTATCCTAGTTGGAAGAGTTTTTACATAAAAATTGTAGACATACAAAAATACTCTTCAATGGTTCTCCATTTCTATCCTGTGTCAGAGTTTCTACATAAAAATTGTAGACATACAAAAATGTTCTCCAATGGTTCTCAATTTCTATCCTATGTGTCATATAGTAAAAGGGCCAATTTAATAGTGTGGGACCCAATAATAATTGTCATGAGAGATAGGAGAATTTCTATGAGAGTTTCTACATGTAGAAATTTTACTAGAAAGTTTCTATCCTACATCATTGCCACCTAGGATAGAAATGGTAATATAAATCACCATTTCAAATTAAGTTTTTTCTAAAATGGATTTCTTCCATAGAAATAGGGAAGATAGAAACCCCCATTCGAGATTAGAGCATCTCCAGCCCTATTGTCTTATTTTGTATTGTGAATCCTATGTGGCATTAGGCACAAGACAATGTCTTTCTTATGTGGCAAGATAATATTCATACAAGACAATGAGATAAAAATGTGTTCTCTAATACAAAAGTTTGAGAAGACAATAAAATTATTTTTTTTACAACTTTTCCACCACTTCTTTTTATATATATTTTTATTCATAATTGATGATGTGGACATAAAGTCATTGTGAAGTGCATTGTCTAGATCTAGACAACCAACTTCACATTCTTCTTGCCATGTCATTGCCATGTCAATTTCACAATTTATTTTACATTTGCATTGGAGAAGTACTTTTGAAAAAAATGTTTGTCATTCCTATGTGGCAACCATTTTTTTCAAACTTTCAATAGGGTTGGAGATGCTCTTAGTCACCCAAGTTACAACTCCAACTGTATTAGTCCAGCTCAACAAATGTGCCATCTAGGAAGACCAATTCAGCAAGGTAAGTGATCTCAGATCACTGTGTTTATATTTCTTATCTTCGCGGAATGGAAGGGAAAGGAAAGTGATTTTCTTAACTTAGTCAATTCCTTGTCATTTTCTGAACTTTGAATTTTTTTATCTTTTATTGATTTTTCTTTTCGATGTTTGAAAATGTCAAAGAATTTGGAAAGGAAAGTGATTATTTCAATGTGAGAAAGTGTTTCTTTGTTTGGATGGATGAAATCACTTTTTTCTCTAATTTTTTTTCCATTGTGAATCACTTTCTTTTCCTCCTCAATTCCTTTGATATCCAAACATAGGAAAGTAATCACTTCCCTTTTTAACCCAAGCTAGGCACTGGTTCAGCTTCTTCCTGCAGATGAAAACGTCATGACCTGGCCTCCTACAGTACGTGCATGTAGCTCCCCTCTGCTGCTGGTGCTGGCCGGGGGTCCTCGTGCTGGTGGTGGTGGTGATGCTGTACTGGAGGACGGTAAGCCTGCTGATGCTGAGCAGGTGCATTCGGCTGGAAAGCCTGGCGCTTGGACGGCCCGTCATGGTGTCCGGTAGCTGGTCTCTTGTAAGACAGAAGGTGCTCCTCTATGCCTTGCTAGCTCGAGAATCTGATAGTAATCGGTAGTCCTGTTTCCACCAATAGTATGCCGATGTTCGAGATCAGGACATGGTAGAATCTACGTGCCATCTCCTTGGGATCTACTACCAGGCTAGGGGCAAAACGGCTCAATCGGCTAAACTTTCCAGCATACTCGTCTACCGAGCGGTTCTCCTGCTGCAGGTTCTGAAACTGTAACCCCATGGCAACTCTGGCAAACATTGGCTCATTCTTGAACCAGATCCCTGCTAAGTCTGTCAGCAGTAACCCCACCACCGCGACCCAGGCAGTCCAGCTCCGAGGAGCTTCCTCTCTACTGAGTTCAATCCCATAAAGTCTTTGATATTCTCTGGTTCAGGAATGAGCCAATGTTTGCGAGAGGCAAGGGTACTTGGGAGCAGTTCAAGAAGTTCTTCTCGACTACCGCCAAAGTTGCCATGGGGTTGCAGTTTTAGAACATGTAGCAGGAGAACCACTCGGTAGACGAGTATGCTGGAGAGTTTAGCCGGTTGAGCCGTTTTGCCCCTAGCTTAGTAGCAGATCCCGAGAAGATGGCAGGTAGATTCTGTTATGGCCTGATCCCGGACATCGGCATACTTTTGGTGGCAAACGAGACTACCGACTACTATTCGATTCTCGAGCTAGTCCGAGGTATAGAGGAGCGCCTTCTGTCTTACAAGAGGCCAGCTACCGGACACCATGACGGGCCGTCCAAGCGCCATGCTTTCCAGCCGAAGGCACCTGTTCAGCATCAGCAAGCTTACTGTCCTCCAGCACAGCACCAACAGCAGCGGGCACCACCGGCGAGGACCTCCGGCCAGCACCAGCAGCAGAGGGGAGCTACATGCACGTACTGTAGGAGGCCAGGCCATGACGTTTCCATCTGCAGGAAAAAGCTGAAGCCGCTGAACCAGTGCCTAGCTTGTGTTCAATATGCTGCAAAAAGAATAGCACTTTTTTCATTTTTTTTCATAAATGTTTTTTTTTCTTCCAATGACGATAACGATGGAACTTCAAAAATGAACATAAAAAAAAGAAATTTTCATATAGGGTAAAGAATTTTACCGAAATTATAAAAAAGTAAGAAGTTTAGAAAATTTTTATTTTGGGTAATGAAACGACAAGTCCAATGGCGTGTTGGTGCAATGGTGGTGGGGGTCAGGGGAACGTGCCGCCATCAATGACGCGCAATATGGGAGAGCCATGGTCCATGGCGCGTGGGAAAAAAATGCTCCACCATTAATGACGCGCAGCAGTGCAAGCGGGGAACAACGCGCCATCATTAATGACGCGCAACAGCATCGATAAATGCGTTTAGCCGCGCGCGCCACGGGGAATGACATGTGCGCCACGCATTCAGCAGCGCGCGCCACGAGGAATGACGCGTGCGCAGCCGTGCACCATTTGCAATAACGCGTGCAGTCAGGCTCCATAGCGATTGGCGTGCAGAACGGTGAGCCACCACCGATGGCGCGCGCAGCAGCACTAGTGGCCGAGGGTATTCATTTGGGAGGGGAGAAAGATGCTTTGGGGAGGGGAAAAGTATGCTTTTTTGGGGCGGAGGGAAAGCTGATGTTTTGGGGGGAGGGAAAGCTGACAACAGCATTGGAGACCGTCCTCCCTCTTCTTCATAAACTCCTTTCTTCTTCTTCACATATTTTTGACAGAACCTCTTCTTGTTCTTATCTTCATCTTCCTCTTTTTCCTGTAAGTAATTTTCTTCATCTTCATCTTCACATATTTTTGTATTACTAATCGTATTTTTGTAAAAAATTAACAGATGGCTGAACCGAATGACGGATTTATTCCCGGTGGACCGGTTATAGAAGTCGTTAAACAGGAAAGAGAAATTCATATATCTAAGTTGATTTTTGAGGGGAATGTAAATTTAAAAATGGTAACTCTCGTTATTATTTATTTATTTTACATAAATGTAACAAATATAATTCGCTTGTAGTTATATGATTATCCTTCCAAGGTTCGAACACGGGAGCATGAAAGTTGGAGGATTCAGAGAGGGTATCAGAAATGAGAGTTAAATGCTGCTCAAAAGCAGTTTAGTGCATTCATTTGGATTTCAATATCTGGATGAAATTCAAATTTTAGTCCACGATGTTCACCTCATATTTAGTCTCGCTGAGGGTTGGTGCCTCAACGCAACACATTTCAGTTGCCAGTTGGTGAAATGACAATCACACTTTAAGATGTCGCAAATATTTTAGGATTACCTATTACAGGTGAACCTATATATTTTGATATACATTTAAATCCGTCTGAAATAATTAGGAGATATCTAGGCATTATGCTCACTTCGGACCTAGGAGGAAAGAGTTTTGTCATGATAACTTGGTTTTGGGGTAACTTTATGGATTTAGATGAGACTGTCGACGGTCCAGTCACGGTCGATGATTACAGGGTACGTATTTATTTGCTAATTTTTGTTAATATTTGTTAATTTTAATAGCGAGTTAATTTTAATATGTTAGTTTCAAAATTGACAGATACTTTGCTGTACTAGAGCATATTTGCTCTGTTTGTGTTGGACAATGTTATTTCTCGACGGACAGGGAAATAGAATAAACGTACGACTACTACCTTTCTTAGATGATCTTAAAGTACCTACTCGTCATGCATGTGAGCTGCTACATTAGCATATTTATATGCCAGCTTGACGAAATTTGCTAGATCAAATGGTTCCAAAAATTTGTGTGGGTGCATGACGCTGGTTCAGGTAATGAAAAATCGATACCTAAATTGATTTCAATTATATACATTTTCTTGAATATCGAATCATTTCTGTCGTAGGTATGGTGCTACGAGCATTTTTTATTGGTCGATATGTAACCAGCATTTCAAGTGATGTTGGAACTTTTTCGCTTGCTACGTGATGGGCCACAAATGTAGTGGACCCGCATCATAATTTACACAGATATTTCACTGTACCGGGGAGAATTTGATACGTTGCAGTGGAATAAGGTAACTAATGAATTTAGTAAAGTTTCTTACACTACAATTGTCAATACAGTTAATAATTTTGTACAAACTTATCGTGAATAATTGTCATCTAATAGGTTATGTGGATACCCTACTCGGATGATAAAAATGGTCAAAAAATAAAAAGGACCGCGTTAAACAAATCTTTTATTATATACGATCGTTACACTATGTATCATCCAGCAGACCGTGTTCTACGACAATTTGGTTATCGGCAGATAATCCCGGCTGACCCTCCTTGCATGAGTTATGATATAGCCAATGTAAGAAACAGAATTGATACTGCTAGAGCTTCCTGATATAGGCGATTCCAGGATTATAGTGCGGCAAATCTTTTCCGGATAAGGCACAATGATGAATGTAAGTTCTAACTTGGTAGTATACTTGGACGGATAGCGTACACAAATGTATTTGTCTTATGATTGTTTTTACGAAATGCAGATGAAGGCGACTTGGCTTATAGGCAATGGTGGGGAGCGCCTCGTATAACTAACAGAGCGTACAAATTTGAGGAGCCACGGTTCAAGCATAAAGTCGTAGATGAAGCTAGTCTGCGAGCTTTTGTTGATGACATATATGAAGCGGTACGCCTTTACCACTAATCCAAAATGAGAGTTATATATGATCACAAATTTAATTTACAGATTTTAAATTTCAGGCAATTACGGGCCGACAATATATCCAAGAATCAGAGAGCTATTTGTGGCCGCATGGGCGGGAGTGGATGCACGATATTTTAACTCGTGTAGATTCACTGAGTTTTGGACGGGATCCTGGTATGCCTCCATTGCATACACGTATTCCAGTCGATTATCCGGGTGCCACTGTACCCTGAGGCGTTCACAACGTCAGAGGACGGATGATCCATAGGACGAGGCGGAAGAGGGCGCTGCTGGAGAGGGCAACAGCCAGCGGTACCGCAGAGAAAGCAACAGCCAGCAGTACCATGGAGTGGGCAGCAACCAGCAGTACCATGGAGAGGGCGCCAGCCAGCAGTACGCTCCAGAGTACACTAGCCAGCAGTACGTGTAAGCCCTTAAATATTTTTAATTATTTTTAAATAAGAATTTAAGATTTTAAATAGCATTTATATCCTTAAAATAAATTATTATAATTATTAGAAATTTTCTAGAATTTTTAAAGCTTAAAATATCAATTTGTAATTATTTAAATTGTTTGTATATCAGTTTGCAATTAATCCAATTATTTTACTATCAGTTTGCGGATTATATTTGCAAACTGTTATGGCGGTGGGGGCTATGTGTAAATACTAGATTTGGGGGGGGGGGAGGGGGGGGGGGGGGGGGTTCTGCAAAACGACCCTCCGATCACTGTCTTCGTCACTCACATGTTATAAAACGGGTTAAGGGAAAATTGTTAGTAGAGTACGTGATCATGCCCCCCTTCTCCGTATGTATTTACCGTGCATGGGTACATTCTATATGTAACTTTGTCGTAGGTCTGATCCCGCATTTGTGTATGGATATACACCGATGCTGTTAATGTATATATGTGCACTTCAGAAAAACTTGATATGTACCACTGTACATCCTATTTACCTATTGACCGATCACGTGCATGCTACAGTTTTAAACTTTAAAACAAACATATTGTCGTACCCCAGAACCAGAATACTGGAAAGCGGGGGCAGACATAGCCAGCTACGTATATAGAAGTGCAACCCACCTCGCTATACGGTCACGGCTGTCTAGATACATGAGGGTTTAACTACAAGCCAACAGTCTCTTATGGTCATGAACAAGCCTAGTGTCTCAATCACAAGCAAGTAAGTAAATATTACAAGATGTAAGATCACCAAATATACAATAGTAAGGCGTCTCAAACATTACATATTCAGCTGATCATGAAGCTAGTCGTTACAAAATGTGAGGACTAGCAAGAGTTTAGTCATACATGATCAACCCTAAGATCTGTCAATAATGTTACAGCCCGTAGGCAGACAGTAAGTAAAGGTACAATCGAGCTAAATAGGTGCTCGTCGGCTAAACGTCTCAAAAGAATATTTTTACAATAAAGTGGGAGAGCCAAAAATAACCCACTCGTTGCTCTGGTTACGCCTGGTGGTCATCATCGGGCTAAAAGGTCGGTAGATCCTCTGGAGCTGCTCCGAAATCTGGCCATACAAAACCAGCTGGGTCAGACCCCAGAAAGAGCAAATGCCACAAAGGAAGCTTCACTTAGGAACTAAAACCAGCAATTAGCATAGAAGATAATAATAATATAGTAAAACTGGAGAGATATAGCATCACGAGGATATACGGTAAGATAACCATAGAACTATTCAGATAACCAGGTTACAACCCTTAAACCAAACAAGGACCGGGATTGTAACCCTTCATCTGAACCGAACATGGTTTCTCCCATTTATCAGCAAGATAATATAAGAAAATCAGGACATGTATCAGTCTTGTACATGATCAAGACAAGACTAGACTGATTATTCTCCATTCAACAATCACGGCCAAGCAATAAGTATGGCTTGATACTTTAGCTAACTAGGGTTATCACAGGCCTAGTTACTAACAAGATGCAGCGAGATTATTCCACAGCCACAAGCCCTGCAGACCATCCAGGTTACCCAGGTCGAAATATTAGGGGTTGAATTCAGGTGGATACATCGTCCAGGAAACGCATGTACCCTTAGTTGACTTAGAGGGTGCAACACATGACAGTGTGCTGGAAATGTGCCCTACTCGACGGCAGGCTACAGATCCCAAGAGCGCCCAGGTAACGGGATTGCCTGTAGCTGGGAAATCTCTTCATGACTACTGTGTTATTCTAGTTATTAACCTTAGTCCATTTCAGAGGGTACTCCTGACCGTGGTACTCAGGAGTCCCATCCTAAGCATGATGCAAGACAAGACAGGTTTATTTGTACAAGCACAATCGTCCACGGTGTCCAGGTTATTTATACTTGTCATGTCATGTAAGCTGTCGCAACAGCAGTCCGAGATATATCATGTCAGGTTTATTTGTCAGGAGTGCGCCACGACGGCCACTATCAGGTCATGTTACTTGTCAAGAGTGCACCACTATGGATCACTGCCGTGTTTGGGTTAGAAGTGCAGGATAGCATAGTACAATCATTCAATCAAGAGACCCAAGTTATACTGAGTGTTACAAGACATGAGCATAATGGTAATAATAATAATAATAATAATAATTAAATAACCAGGCAAGGCACGGGAGGGAGCCATGCGTCTCAAAGAAATGAGTCCATGCGACTGAGTCGATGTAGGCTCATGCGGCCCAGAATTTTGAGTTCATGCGGCTAAGAAGGGAACAGGAGCTATGCGGCTGGGAATGAGGGGCCTAATGGATCCATGCGGCTCGCGGGGAGCGGATCCATATGCGGCTGGAAGTAAGTAGGGGCATATGCGGCTGAGAATGAGCGGAGCCTCATGCGGCTAGAAATGGAAGAGGGGCGCATGCGGTTCAGTTAGGAGCCCATGCGGCTGGATTCGATCAGGGGTGTATGCGGCCAGCGGGAGAAACATCTCATGCGGCTGGGAAGAGTCAGCCGCATGCGACTAAGTTCAGATGAGTCATATGCGGCTAGATAGACTTCATGCAGCCAGGAAAGGAACTTGCCGCATAAGGCTATGCGGCTAAGTTCAATTGCTCATGCAGCTAGAAGAAAACTTGCCGCATAAGAAGTCATGCGGCTAAGTTCATGCGGCTAAGTACTGTCCTTCTTCTCCATTATTCCGAGAAGAAGAACCATGCAAGCCATGGCTTCCAAGCTTCATAAAACCTTCATCCAGAGTCCAAATCCGAACTTCCATAGGTCAAAATGGGGCAGAATAAAATTCTCTACAACATGGAACCATCAAAACTTGGAAATAACAATGTTGAATAGATCAAACCCAAGGAAAATCCAAAAATATAATAAACTTAGATCTACAAGAATTTAGCCATGGAAATTGAAAATGCTAAATACTAAAGTGTGTTAGAATGCATTGAAGAAGAGAATGGAACAATAAAATGTGGGTTCCTCCATGAAGCAAGATGCACTTGCCTAAGTTCCCTCTCTCTCTCTCTCTCTTTAGTAAGTGAAGAAGTTCATGGAGGAGAAGAAGAAAGTAATGAAGAGAGAAAAAGAAGTGGGGGTTAATAAATGGTAGTGGTGGTGGTAGGTAAGGCTTCACCCCTTGGTTCATGATGAACCAATAAGTAACCCAAGCCGAACCAAGCCAACCCAAACAAGCCGAACCAAGCCATGAAACATACAATACGGTTCAAGATACGTACACGTATTCCAAAAATACGTAATACGAATAACATGCATCACAACTCTACCCACCTTAAAAGAATTCCGTCCTCGGAATTAAATCAAGAGGCTAGAGTAGCAAGGACAAGCTATATTAATCACAAGCAAGCTATACTAGGCAATCAATCAATCAATCAATCATGCAAGCAAGGAATCGATGGCACGAGGCATAAGAAAGACATTATACCTCACGAGTCAAACAGGTCGGAATATCGCGATCGGATATCATCCTCACGCTCCCACGTCGACTCTCCCAAAGAGTGATGACCCCAAGCAACTCGGACTAACTTGATAGTCTTGTTCTTGAGCATCTTCTCTCTCCGGTCCAATATAGACACGGGACTCTACTCATACGAAAGGTTGGTACCAACAACCAATTTCGAATGATCCAGGATGTGGCTCGGGTGTCACGCCCCGCTCCCGTAGGAGCGATCGTCCTCGCTAAGGCGTGATGTCGCACGAGCCTAGATTTCTCTCGTGCAAGGCAGTTTCATAACGGCCGATTACATCGGCTGCGACGGGGTCGTCGCACAGAAGTCCCAAGCAGATACATTGAATACGCAGCGAAAATTAGAACAAGAACACATGAACACAAGTCATTCTCAAGAAGCTCTTTATTGATATTGAATACAAGATTACATTTGTGGGCGCAAGGCCAAATTACAAGTCTCTCGTGCTCACTTTTCCCTCATTTTATAAGTCACTCTGCTCTCTCTCATCTCTCTTATTTACAAATGCTTGAGCCAGCGGATACTTCGGAAGGCGATGTCCATATATTATGTCCCGTATAAGTCTTCAATCCACGCGGCCGTACGCTTCGAATCGCCAAGAAACTCCGTGCCTCGACGCATCCAAGCGAGCTCCGCACCACGAGCTTCTACCTGTGCCTGCACATGAACACTGTGTGGGTGTCAGTACTCAACTGTACTGGTGGAGTGAGCTCCTCGCCCACCTATACAAAACCGACACGTTCATTTACTTTGTACAGCTTACAAGTCCCTTTTTACGATTGTCTTTCTAATCTTGTCTTAGGATCCATTTTAGAACAAGACGTCTCGGCCTACACTTAACAATGCAACGACAGGGTCGTGCAACGACGGGGTCGTACAACGACAGGGTCATGCCATGCCAATGTATGTTTCGATCGAGGCAGTACCTCATCGCCTAGGTACCTGACCAAACTTCAACTCGGGACGGTAGGGTCGCGTCATACTCTATTCGAGACTTCAACATATTCGAGATAGCGCTTCGTCGAGGAGCAACTCATGCAAACTCGGCCGTGCCAAGACTTTCAATACTTTCGCGTGCCTCTAGACCAATTCTCGTGCTAGCGACGTCAAGGGGTAACGACTCGTGCAGGTCGTGCCTAATGACTTCCTGACTTAGCAATGCCGATACGCGAAAGCCAATACGCGAATGCCAATATTGATACGCGTAAGCCAATACTTGATACGCGAAAGCCAATACGAGAATGCCAATAATGATACGCGAAAGCCTTGCTTAGTGCGGAAGCACGTGTCTCTCTGACATAAGCTATAACTCATTCCTTTCGTGCCGATACAAGGCTGGCACTAACGGGATTACATCTTGCTGACTTTATACACGTCGTGCTAGACTGTCTCATGATTTGACCAACGTCGTGCTAGTACTTGACGCTATCCAAAGGCAAACACGCGGATTGCCGCTCTTGCCGACACAACTATATGAGTGGTCACTAGCAATGTCAAGCTATCTTGGACTCGACTAGGCGGGAGTATCGGACCGCCCTTCCATGGGTAGCTATCCCCGGAAGTGTCGATACTCCCATGCGGTTATCCAGCATCCTTCTTTAAGCCGCACTCGCTTCCCCCGGGCGAATAATCCCGGCGCCCCGGCAATCATTCAAGAAGACTACACCTTGTCGACAAGTTGTCCAATGACCATGCAAGTCTCGACTCGATCTATCCAGTCCTTCCTTAACATGACCATGTTTTTCCTCTTTCTATTGAGACTCCCAAGCCGCGGGACTGATCTCGTGTGTTTCCTTTCAAGACATAGCGAGACTCCCAAGCCACGGGACCGATCTCGTGTGCGGGACTTATCAAGACTAAGCGAGACTCCCAAGCCGCGGGACCGATCTCGTGTGTGAAACTTATCAAGGCTTAGCGAGACTCCCAAGTAGCGGGACCGATTTCGGCGACAACCAGTCGCGTGGACTTCTTTTGTTCGTGGCAAGCTTTTCACTAAACCGACCGTAGCTCGTGCCTTAGACAGACCTGGTTCTCTAGGTGTTGCTAACGCTCAAGTCATATACTTTATACGACGAGCCTTGTTCTCAAGGGACTACACGATTTGACAACCGCAGATAGAGCATGACAGTGCTAGAAATGGCTTCGATAGCCTAGCACAACACTTGTCTAACTTATTCGGGCAACAACTTGACGAGCAAAGGCTACGCCGAACTTCGCATTGAGGGAACGTGCCGTGCACGCGTTCGACTTGAACAACCAAGTTCTCGGGTGCCTAGACTTAAGCCAACAAGCCGTGTAAGACGACTTAACTTGCAGGACGTGCGAAGGCTATGCCAAGCCTTGCGGGACTGGACCGTGCATGCTTTATTAAGGATTCATACGGGCGATGCCTATGACTTAGACTGATTCGAGTGTTGGAGCAAAACGACGGGACCGTGCATGCTTTATCAAGCATTCACGCAGGCGGCGCCTATGAATTAGGCTATTTCCAGTGTCGGAACAACTTAGCAACTTAAGCCAACTTCCTTCTCCCAAGCCACGGGATCGAAGGATCGAGTGTCATTTGAAAGCACGCTGAGCCGACTTCTAAGCAGACCGTGGGACCATTTTCCATGTTCTAAGACATTCTGACGGGTCGGGATTATTTCCTTAGCTATGTGCGTTCGTAGCTTTATATTAGCCTACTTGTGCAAGTTGAAAACATGCAATTTATTAAGTGCAAGCTAAGATGAGGCAAGTTCATCGAAACTACCCTACCTGTGCGGGGAGTCGCCTTGACCGAACGAGCCTTCGAGCAGCCGATGCAAAGCTAAGACCGAACGCCGTCGGCGTTTGGATTCCTCCGATTGACTTTGCAGGACGGGGCACTACATCATACACCACTCAGACCAAGTCTCGACCTCGAGACTTTCCTGAAGGCAAGCCATCCTATCATTTCTATGGCCAAGACTTAATCGTACACACTCCGCCTACGCGTTCCTTCGATTCTGAGCCACGCTCGCACGACTATCATTCTTTCCCTTAACACGATTTCAAAATCCTTGACCATTTCCATTCTTCAAGTCTCGCTTGAACTCAACGTATCACTTGGCTGGATCATGCACGTATTCCAAGCGTCCCCGAAATACATGCATTCAACCAAGCTGCATGATAGCGAATTCGTCGTTCTCACTCGAGTCGCATCGTGCACATACTCAGGCGTCCCTGCAAAATATATGCATGTCAGCCGAGTCTCGTGAGCAGGTTTCCTATTCTTGAATCATTCCATCAATCCATACCAATCCTCGAAATCAATCTTTCGATTGCTAACAATTGAAACAGGTGCGTCTCGCCTAACTGCTAGGCCATTTCTCAAGGCTAAGTCAATGTCAGGATTGGAATCATAGTTCCCCAACAATAATGCCAACACTGACCCCAATCCTAGGGTCAAACCAAAGTTGGTAGTACGGGGTTTTCTACCCAAGCTCGCGTCACTCAGATTTCTAAACATCGAGCACGATCACCTAGTTCGCATCAATGCATTCGTTGCGTATATTCGAATCCATTCAAATCACCAATTCTAACCAATTCATGTATTCGATCACGAGGTCGTCTAGCTCGACGATACATTGTTCCCCAATCTCACGCGAGTTCGATTATCTACGGTGGTTCATGAATCGCCATGCAATGCTCTCGCGGAATAATCATTCTCAACGGGGCGTAACTCTTGTTTGAGTCTAGACTAATTTATTCTCGATACGCGGATTGGACCTACGCAATCCTCAAATTCGACCATCACGCACGCTAAGTCATTCTCGTGTTCACCTTCGCGTCAAACCACAAGTCGAAGCACACAAATTGCCACACCGTGCTAGTTCAATCACCTCCGCTGTATGAATCACCATACCAGCGCTCACGCGGAGTGATCGCCCTAATCGGCACGACGCATGTGCGAGGCTGGAGTTGCGCTCACATGAGACAATAACGTCAACGTTGTGGTTATCGACGAAGCAATCCAAACATTTCGTTTTCATCCGCGTCAAGATCTCAATTAGATAGTCCGATCGTCATTCATTCAACCAAAAAATTCTCGAGTCATGTCTATCATTTTCTCGACACATTTTAACATTCCGAGTATAGCATCCATCGGAACAATGACAATTACACGATCGTCATTCGCCGAGTCAGAGTACCTTCGAGTTATCGCATATCGATCTTTAATATGCCTCAATACCATCGACGATATGCGTAACCTGACGATCTTCCTTTGCAACCAATTTCGAGTGACTGATGCTATTGTCCGAACTGGATATACCACCATTCCTCGATATTCAAGATCGAGTTCGATCGCTATTCCTTAAGCTAGTTTCAATATCATTGTCCAAAACTCAAGTGACATTTTATCTGACTCAATCCGAAATCACAACTACGATCCTCTAGCTTCCTCGGTCAAGACATACATCTTTATTCATCGTTCCGAGTCATTTTCTAACTTGCGTTGCTCATTCACCGTTGTCCGAACGACATCTCGTTCAGGACATCGAAGTCACGACCAACTAAGCGTGACGCGTTCTAAGGCTTTACGCGACCGCATCGCCTCGCCGACATACTCGCCGTTAATCGTAATCCTCAATCTTCGCTCGAATGATTTCTAAGAAAATCCATACACCACTCGAATTCGAGCCATCCGATCTAGTCCTCAATCACGTTCGCGTCATTCACTAAGATATCTTTCAGATTCGTTCGACGAATCCCTAGTGTAATCGCTCACATCGTATCGACGTACTAAGTCGTCACACTATTCCTCAAAATCCAAGACTATCTTCCGTGCACGCCTAAGCGTTAGTTCGATAGCATTCTTATCGATAGACACTCTAAGTGTAGCTTCGTTCCCGACCGAGCGATACTTGATATCGCTCGCAACTCGTTTGCACCAAAAGTCGAGGTGCGCAACGCGTGGCACAACTTAGCCAAAAGGCCGTATGCATAGCCATCCCGTGCGGACTTTTATTCGAGTTTGCATGCTCACTTGCTAAGGTCGACGTAGGACTATTCGGGCACGCGTGCGACTTTGCTAACTTTTAGCACGTGTTTTCATTCAAGACAAGTTGACACCGTTCGGCACAAAAGCCTACCGATGCGTTCGATTGAACGCTTGTACGAGCTTTCAAAAATATTTAGACTTATTGTATAGACATGCCGAGGGACAATCGAGAGAGAGCGCACACTTCTTTTTCCATGAACGAGCTTTCAAAACTGAAAAATTCGACGTGAAGTCCAAGGACGTAAAGCCGTGCTCTGATACCATTATGTCACGCCCCGCTCCCGTAGGAGCGATCGTCCTCGCTAAGGCGTGATGCCGCACGAGCCTAAATTTCTCTCGTGCAAGGCAGTTTCATAACGGCCGATTACGTCGGCTGCGACGGGGTCGTCGCACAGAAGTCCCAAGCAGATACATTGAATACGCAGCGAAAATTAGAACAAGAACACATGAACACAAGCCATTCAAAAGAAGCTCTTTATTGATATTGAATACAAGATTACATTTGTGGGCGCAAGGCCAAATTACAAGTCTCTCGTGCTCACTTTTCCCTCATTTTACAAGTCACTCTGCTCTCTCTCATCTCTCTTATTTACAAATGCTTGAGCCAGCGGATGCTTCGGAAGGCGATGTCCATACATTATGTCCCATATAAGTCTTCAATCCACGCGGCCGCACCTTCGAATCGCCAAGGAACTCCGTGCCTCGACGCATCCAAGCGAGCTCCGCGCTACGAGTTTCTACCTGTGCCTGCACATGAACACTGTGTGGGTGTCAGTACTCAACTGTACTGGTGGAGTGAGCTCCCCGCCCACCCATACAAAACCGACACATTTATTTACTTTATGCAGCTTACAAGTCCCTTTTTACGATTGTCTTTCTAATCTTGCCTTAGGATCCATTTTACAACAAGACGTCTCGGCCTGCACTTAACAATGCAACGACAGGGTCGTGCAACGACGGGGTCGTACAACGACAGGGTCGTGCCATGCCAATGTATGTTTCGATCGAGGCAGTGCCTCATCGTCTAGATACCTGACCAAACTTCAACTCGGGACGGCAGGGTCGCGCCATACTCTATTCGAGACTTCAACACATTCGAGATAGCGCTTCGCCGAGGAGCAACTCATGCAAACTCGACCGTGCCAAGACTTTCAATACTTTCGCGTGCCTCTAGACCAATTCTCGTGCTAGCGACGTCAAGGGGTAACGACTCGTGCAGGTCGTGCCTAATGACTCCCTGACTTAGCAATGCCGATACGCTAAAGCCAATACGCGAATGCCAATATTGATACGCGAAAGCCAATACTTGATATGCGAAAGCCAATACGCGAATGCCAATAATGATACGCGAAAGCCTTGCTTAGTGCCGAAGCACGTGTCTCTCTGACATAAGCTATAACTCATTCCTTTCGTGCCGATACAAGGCTGGCACTAACGGGATTACATCTTGCTGACTTTATACACGTCGTGCTAGACTGTCTCATGATTTGACCAACGCCGTGCTAGTACTTGACGCTATCCAAAGGCAAACACGCGGTTGCCGCTCTTGCCGACACAACTATATGAGTGGTCACTAGCAATATCAAGCTATCTTGGACTCGGCTAGGCGGGGGTATCGGACCGCCCTTCCATGGGTAGCTAGCCCCGGAAGCGCCGATACTCCCATGCGGTTATCCAGCATCCTTCTTTAAGCCGCACTCGCTTCCCCCGGGCGAATGATCCCGGCGCCCCGGCAATCATTCGAGAAGACTACACCTTGTCGACAAGTTGTCCAATGACCATGCAAGTCTCGACTCAATCTATCCTGTCCTTCCTTAACATGACCATGTTTTCCCTCTTTCTATTGAGACTCCCAAGCCGTGGGACCGATCTCGTGTGCAGGACTTATCAAGACTAAGCGAGACTCCCAAGCCGCGGGACCGATCTCGTGTGCGGAACTTATCAAGGCTTAGCGAGACTCCCAAGTAGCGGGACCGATCTTGGCGACAACCAGTCGCGTGGACTTTCTTTGTTCGTGGCAAGCTTTTCACTAAACCGACCGTAGCTCGTGCCTTAGACAGACCTGGTTCTCTAGGCATTGCTAACGCTCAAGTCATATACTTTATACGACGAGCCTTGTTCTCAAGGGACTACGCGACTTGACAACCGCAGATAGAGCAGGACAGTGCTAGAAATGGCTTCGATAGCCTAGCACAACACTTGTCTAACTTATTCGGGCAACAACTCGACGAGCAAAGACTACGCCGAGCTTCGCATCGAGGGAACGTGCCGTGTCCGCGTTCGACTTGAACAACCAAGTTCTCGGGTGCCTAGACTTAAGCCAACAAGCCGTGCAAGGCGACTTAACTTGCGGGACGTGCGAAGGCTATGCCAAGCCTTGCGGGACAGGACCGTACATGCTTTATTAAGCATTCATACGGGCGACGCCTATGACTTAGGTTAATTCGAGTGTTAGAGCAAAACGACGGGATCGTGCATGCTTTATGAAGCATTTACGCAGGCGGCGCCTATGACTTAGGCTATTTCAAGTGTCGGGACAACTTAGCAACTTAAGCCAACTTCCTTCTCCCAAGCCACGAGATCGAAGGATCGAGTGTCATTTGAAAGCACGCTGAGCCGACTTCTAATCAGACCGTGGGACCATTTTCCATATTCTAAGACATTCCGACGGGTCGGGATTATTCCCTTAGCTATGTGCGTTCGTAGCTTTTATATTAGCCTACTTGTGCAAGTTGAAAACATGCAATTTATTAAGTGCAGGCTAAGATGAGGCAAGTTCATCGAAACTATCCCACCTGTGCGGGGAGTCGCCTTGACCGAACGAGCCTTCGAGCAGCCGATGCAAGGCTAAGACCGAACGCCGTCGACATTTGGATTCCTCCGATTGACTTTGCGGGACGGGGCACTACATCGGGTCCGGGATATACCGTCGCAGTTTGGATACATGGAACACATCATGCACCTCGCTTAGCGACGGCGGAAGAGCGAGACGATAGGATACATCTCCTACTCGCTCCAGAATATCGAACGGTCCTATATACCTAGGACTAAGCTTTTCCCGTACGCCGAAACGAATGGCACCACGGTTAGGCGAAATCCTCAGGAATACATGGTCGCCGACCAAAAACTCAAGAGGGCGCCAATGTGAATCGGCCCAATGGCGCTGGCGATCCTGGGCAACGCGAAGATGATCTCTGACTCTCATGACCACTTCAACGGTCTGAGCAATCATTTTCGGACCGAGCATCTGTCTCTCTCCGACATCGTCCCAAGCTAGCGGGGATCTGCACTTCCTACCATACAGTGCCTCGAACGGTGCCATCTGGATACTGGCCTGGAAGCTGTTGTTGTACGAGAATTCCACCAGGTGCAGGTGATCTTTCCACGAACCACCAAAGTCAAGTGTACTGGACCGCAACATATCTTCAAGGGTCTGGATCGTGCGTTCTGACTGACCATCTGTCTGTGGGTTATATGCTAAGCTGAACTGGAGGCGAGTTCCCAAACTCTCTTGCAAGCTACGCCAAAAGTGAGACATAAATCTGGAATCTCGGTCTGAGGTGATACTGACTGGCACACCGTACAATCTGACAATCCGCCTGAGATACATCTCTGCTAGCTGAGCCGTCGACTGACCAACTCTGAATGGGAGAAAGTGGGTCACCTTCGTGAGCCGGTCAACTATAACCCAAATAGCATCTCGACCAGCTGGGGATCTAGATAACCCAGTCACGAAATCCATGGTCACATGCTCCCACTTCCATTCTGGAACCGGCAAGGGCTGAAGAAGTCCAGCTGGCCTCTGATGTTCAGCTTTAACTTGTTGGCAAACCAAACATCGAGAGACAAACCAGGCTATCTCCCTCTTCATGCCATTCCACCAAAAGTGCTGACGAATATCGCGGTACATCTTCGTACCCCCGGGATGAATGGAATACTGAGAACTGTGAGCTTCTACCATGATCTCCTGTCTGATATCCCTACCGGGTACACAAAGACGATTACCATGCCTAAGTGTACCATCTTCATGAATGCATAGCTCTGGTCGCCGTCCTACCTCATACTCTGCTCTGAGTCGCTGAAGCTTAAAATCTGCTGATTGAGCCATCTTGATCCTCTCAACTATATTGGACTGAACCTGCACACTGGCCATCAATGCCACACTGGAAGAGAGAACAACTTCGATACCCATCTTCTGAAGATCTGCTAACAGCTCTGGTTGTGCTGTTAGGAAGTAAACTCCGGCACTCCTGCTCAACGCATCTGCAACGACGTTAGCCTTCCCAGGATGATACTGCAGGTTGACATCATAATCTACAAGTAGCTCTAGCCATCTCCTCTGACGCATGTTGAGATCCTTCTGAGTGAACACATACTTCAGGCTCTTGTGGTCGGTGAAAATCTCTACCCTATCTCTATACAAATAGTGCCTCCACAACTTAAGTGCAAACACTACTGCTGCCAGCTCCAAGTCATGGGTCGGGTAATTACTCTCATGATCACGAAGTTGACGTGACGCATAAGCTATTACCTTTCCATGCTGCATCAGAACACATCCTAAGCCTCTGCCTGAAGCATCACAATACACTAAAAATCCTCCGGTACTATCTGGAAGCGTGAGAATAGGAGCTGTAATCAAACCTCGCTTCAACTTCTCAAAAGAATCCTGGCATTCTGCTGTCCAAGTAAACTGTACCTCCTTGCGGGTCAACTGGGTTAATGGTGCTGAAATCCGAGCAAAGTCTGAAACAAATTGCCGGTAGTAGCCGGGCAAGCCAAGAAAACTGCGAACTTCTGCAACTGTGCTAGGCACCGGCCACGACTCAATAGCCACGACCTTCTGGGGATCCACTTCTACTCTTCCTCTGATGATGATGTGACCCAAGTACGGAATGCGATCGAGCCAGAACTCGTATTTACTGAACTTGGCATATAACTGGTGCTCCCTAAGAATCTGAAGAACAACTCGGAGATGCTGCTCATGCTCCGCTTCACTCTTGCTGTAGACCAGGATGTCATCTAGGAACACAATCACGAACTGATCCAAATAAGGCATGAAGATGCGATTCATGAGGTCCATGAATACAGCCGGCGCATTGGTTGCTCCAAACGGCATAACAAGGAACTCCCAATGCCCATACCTCGATCTGAAAGCTGTCTTCGGGATGTCCTGCTCTCTGACTCTGATCTGATGGTACCCTGAGCGCAAGTCGATCTTCGAAAATACTGCTGCCCCCTTGAGTTGATCAAACAAGTCATCTATCCTCGGGAGAGGGTATCTGTTCTTGATTGTCACTGAGTTCAAGGTACGATAATCAATACATAATCTGGACGTACCATCCTTCTTTTTCATAAGAAGCATCGGGGCTCCCCAAGGCGATCTACTAGTACGAATGAATCCCTTGGTTCTGAGTTCTTCAATCATCTTGTACAATATCTCTAACTCTGATGGCGCCATCCTGTAGACTCTCTCTGACACTGGGGCTGTTCCTGGAATCAAGTCAATGGTGACACTACAACAAAAATACCCTTTAATGACGGCTAAAAACCGTCATTAATCAAGAACCATGACGCTTTTTTTTCTTCATCCAAGCGTTATAAAATCGGGTGTTATAAATGTTTTTCAAAGCGTTATAGATAAATCATCCAAAAACGTCATTAATAGACTTAATTTCTGCTACGTTTTATTTTGAAAGCGTTATGGATAGTTTTGTAAAACCGTTATGAATATGTAATATGGTTGGAAGTCAGGACATTTTGAAAGCGTTATGATTGGTCATTTGTATCACATTTATAACGCTCTATACTGCATGTTATACATTCCAAACACTGTTCAATTCAATTCGAAAACCACCACTTTGAACCATATTCACAACAAAACATTGAAATGTAACATTAATCTCCATTTCATTGTCTCAAAATAGGATACATTCCATTGTCTCGAAATAGAGTACACTTTAGCTATTATTCTACATTTCTCAGGCCATATATATACATCTTCTCAAAAATATATAGAGTATCCAATATAGCTAGTACACTTTACATCAAAACTATCCACATGAAAACATCCCATACCATAACATACAACTTAGTCACATGAAGACCTGTCCACAGCACCTGTACACTGCAAAAGATAAAACAAGGTTTAATAAATGTGATATAATGATGTATATATATGTAACTATATGATCTTGAATGATGTATAAGTCCTGATTAAAAACACACATTAAGATCACAATTCAACATATGTTGTGGGAAACTGTTGTGTGGAGTTTCTGTCAGATTCATCTTGTGTGGAGTTTCTGTCATATTCAACATATGTTTGAAGTTTTGAACTTGTGAGAAAATCATGATTGAAGGAAATATAGTCAGGTAACACTTGTAGATAATGTGTAAACAGTAATAATCAACCAGAGATCTACAAGGATAAGAAAGAACAACTGCTTTTAAATATTAACAAATTACTAAAATAAATAAACAACTAAAACTTGCCTTCTTTAAGCACCACTCAAGTTTTCTATTTCCTTCCTTAAAATCGGTTGTTTGCCCTACAGCTCCAGCTTCTAATTCAAAACTAACCCTGCAAGATTCCACAATGTAGGATTAATAAAGAGAGAATATCATATTGTTTGGCGTAAAAACGAAAATGAGTGCATACAGAACATATTATAGGATACAACCTGGAAGATGACAGAGAGCACCCACCCATATTTATAGGACTTTTCGAAAAATCTACACACTTATTAAAATATCATAATATACCATTCTAACCTCTTTAACAATTATAATATTATGACATCTCTAGAACATAGATATTTTAAATTACCAATAACATTCTAGGTCTGGAACATCCTAGAACGAGGGTCCCGAATGACAAAACATAGCCGACTCGTAATTGACCAACTAGATTGTGAGCTCAAAATATATATGGGCACAAATCATGTTTATTTTCCAACAACATCATCCATCTCCAGTACTGAAGGACTGTTCTACTTTGACATTCTCATTACAGTGACAAGGAAAGCCACTGATTCCATTATGACTAAACTACATCTCTGTAGAGAACCTTTACTGCATTTAGGCTTTAATACCTTCCATTTCCATCTGGGCTTGGTTCTTCTCTTCCACTCTATAATACACCTGAAGTTCCAAATATCAAATTTAAGACCTACTTAAGGTTACTGTAAATAGGACCTTATCTTCGGTTTTTGAACATGGCCCTCTAAATCTTCGATTTTTGAACATGGCCCTCTAAATCTAAGGGTCGGCCCTGGTGGTTGGTGAGGACACGAGGTAAAGGTGGAGGAGAATGCTCTCAACAAGGAGTTCAGTTAAAATAGAAGGGATACAGAAGGAAAGGTATTTTACTCCACATTGAAGGTGTGGCTTCACAAACCTGTTAATGCCTATGCTTTCTTTAGGTCCATTACAACTACAAGTACTAAAAAGCCTCTTGCATTTATTTCAGCTATATTACAACTAGATTATATAAATAATTCCCTGTTTCTATTTCTTAAAAGTCTAAAATTTTATCACATTCCTTAATTTTTAATTTCCAAACAAGTTTCAAACGTTTATTACTTTGACAGAATGGACTGAAGATGAAAAATGAGATGGGCAAACAACTTAACCCATTTGGTTTTCAGCGAACCCAAAGTTACATAAGATATAGCAGGATCTAAATTAGTAAATGAACAGGAACTTATTGCCAGAATTAATGGACCCAATCAAAACAGAAGATTCAGCCCCAAACTTATAATAAGATGATTTCAACAAATTAAATCAATGCACTATAAATACGAGTACTCATGAATCTCATACATGTTTTGGCGAAAAGAATCATAAAATTAAAAAAAATTGAAAATACGGGAGAAAAACCTTTTTCTTTCTTTTCCAAGACAACGAGAGAACACAATGACATCTGCGCCGAGTCTCATGGTACTCGTCTTGAAGCCATTTCCATCTAAAATTGTAGCATAAACAAAATATAATGAATTGTTAACAAGCAAAAAAGAAAAGAAAAATGAGAATACATTTTCAGTCAAATGTAGACACTCACATTGACCAATAGTATTCGCTGATTTGCTCTTCATTGAATAGCCCAAAGACATGCACTGGCGCATTTTATCTGGGTCCATCCTTCCACCATTATCTGTACAGATACATACTACATTAAACCAATTTCCTACAGAAAACGGGAAAGGAAACAATGGAAAAAATAATATCATAAGTCAACTAGACACAATCTCAATAATTTTGTGAGATAAGAAGAATGTACTGCTACATAAGGATGAACGGAGCAGTTTACATTTAAAAATGTCTGCCATGGGCAGGATCCTGCCATCATCTTGAAAGCAGTCATATTGAATCAGAATATAACTTCTAAAATTCTATTAATCAATGAGACAAATTAGCCTAAACAAGAAATAGATACATACATCATTTATTTTCAAGAATAAAACTACCAAAAGGATAAAATATGATTACAAAGTCAATCATCCACAACACGGTTTTGTTGGTTTTGTCATCTTGCTAACATGATTCCCATTAACTGTTGGTCAGAGTTTTGTTTTATTTTTTTGGAATTGGAAGTGAAAAAGCACAAGGGAATGGGGCATACAATATGCTTAGTTTCACATAATCGAGAAGACAAACTTGCTCAGAGAAGAAACAAAAATTTAGCTGCCATTAAAGGAAATAAATTCAAACAAAATTAAACTTGGTCCGAAGTGTACGTGACTCTTAAACCTGCTGCTGTCATCTAAGTTCCTAATTCGGAAACAGAATTCCAGAATGTTATCAATTTACCCATATAAAGGACACCATGTCAATCCTAATGATGATGAGCTGCCACTAACCATAACCACTTGCTCCCATAATATTGACAAATCCCAGAAATGTTATATACTCCTCTTAATTCATTCTCTTATATAGAAATATGTAGTTTCATAGGAGAAAAAAATAGCAGGAATTTACAGATGCATCCAATATGTGACTAGCACAGAGAGAAAGAGAGAGAGAGAGAGAGAGTAAAAACTAAATGAAACCCGTACCAGCAACCCTTAAATTCAGAACTACTCATCGTTTATGATCATATTGATAGCTAAAAAAATCAACCACAAGAATCCACATGCATCATATGTTCTGTATTTGTATCTAAAGGAATATGCATGCATATATTTAGTATCTAAAGTTAGAATGAACTTAAAGATAAAGAGAAAAAAAGGAAACATAACACAGAAGCAGAAAGTATACAAGCATTGAAACAGTAGAGCCCAGATCAAAGTTATCCAATTGGTGAAACAGATAAACTTCATACCTTCAACTAGCAACATTTTTGCTCCATCCTTTGTGTTCTTTAGCATATCTATACTTACAAATGTAGCACCATGACAAACCTGAAAAGAGATTGCTTAAGCTTAAAATCAAAGAGAATATTAAATAAAAATTGAATATTCTTCAAGTACTCAGTAAACAAATACCTCATCCATAGAATTATCGAGAAGCTCTGCCAAAGCTGTCGGAATAAAAAGCCAATTAGCTGATACCATTTGATAATTATAATAAACCGAGTTCATCAAACATATACAATACTATATAAAGTAAATGTAACTTCAATCGAAGACCAAAGAGAAATGAGGGAGGAGTACACATATATGGACAAGAAATATCTAAGAGAGAGAGTTTTCCTATTTAGAATCATTCAAACCATTTGGAGTGCGTATCACGAGAGTATCGGATACACACACCAAGTGTTCGATGAAATGACTCTAAGAGCATTTAGTGATTAGATTTCAGTTTTAGATTTGTTTTCCTATTGGTTATATACTGAGTTATCAATGTTGGGTGTATCTAGTGGTTCGAGAATGGTTTGGTTAGTAAAATGTGGTTTGGGGGCTTGGCATTAGATGTGTTCTGCTCTAGACTGAGTTGTACAGTCAATTCTCAACTATTGTGTCCAGACTTGTATGTGCTGTTCTTTTAGTTTATTTAGCCATTTCATTAGTTTCTTTTAACCAGTCTATTACCTTGTTATGTCCATCTTGGGTTGGTTCACTGCATATGTTTAGATCTGTCCTGCTTCATTGCCTGTCCACTTTATTTGATTCAGTCCCTCCTTTATCCAAATTCTCCTTCCTTGGGTTCAGTCACCTACTAAACAGTCATTAGAGAAAGGAGGACATTAGAGTTCATCCACATGGTCTGTCCTGCATCTTGGACAGTTGTTGCATCTGTCCCCTGCCACAAAATGGATTCAATTGATCCCCTACTCATAATGTTCATTCTTTTAAATGTTCAGATTCATTGGCATGTCCAATCCCCACAAAATTGTTTCAGTCAAGTCCCTTCTTAACATTGGGCAGTCAATATATGAGCTTGTGTTCATCCCCTAGTATCTGCCTACAACTGAATGTAGCCATCCATGTAAATGTATCTGCCTATACATCTGTTCTGACCACTGCTCCTTTATTCAGTCCTAGGATATTCCAAAGTGGTTCAATCCATGCATCATTTGTATTATTCACCACCTTGGTTGGTTAATCCATTTCCCTACTCGATGTATCAGTCCCTAGTTCATTTGAATGCAACGTTGGTTGTATACATAGGCAGTATTAGTAAGAGGAATGAGGTTCCCTGCAATCATTTTCCTTTCACCCCACCCCATGTACATTGATCTGTCCATATATCCTGCATATAGTTTAGTCCATATTCCAGCATTGCCTAGGCTATGTAATGTTCAGTCCCTGCCCATATCCTTAAATTGTTTATATTTCATTTAGGTTCAGTTCATACTATTCTTTCATCCTAGAATGTTCAATCCAATTCTTCAAGAGCCAATAACCATTAGGACCTGTCCACCTTAGTCTTATTGTCCTCATAGCAGTCCAGAACCTTGCAGTAGCCCCACATCATTTAGTTCACTACATTATTGCATCTGTCCAGATTCCTTTATTGTTCAGGAATTACACTGTAACTTTAGATCCACTGCATTGCATTTTCACTACATCACTTGTTCTGTATTTGTATCTAAAGGAATATGCATGCATCATATGTTCTGTATTTGTATCTAAAGGAATATGCATGCATATATTTAGTATCTAAAGTTAGAATGAACTTAAAGATAAAGAGAAAAAAAGGAAACATAACACAGAAGCAGAAAGTATACAAGCATTGAAACAGTAGAGCCCAGATCAAAGTTATCCAATTGGTGAAACAGATAAACTTCATACCTTCAACTAGCAACATTTTTGCTCCATCCTTTGTGTTCTTTAGCATATCTATACTTACAAATGTAGCACCATGACAAACCTGAAAAGAGATTGCTTAAGCTTAAAATCAACGAGAATATTAAATAAAAATTGAATATTCTTCAAGTACTCAGTAAACAAATACCTCATCCATAGAATTATCGAGAAGCTCTACCAAAGCTGTCGGAATAAAAAGCCAATTAGCTGATACCATTTGATAATTATAATAAACCGAGTTCATCAAACATATACAATACTATATAAAGTAAATGTAACTTCAATCGAAGACCAAAGAGAAATGAGGGAGGAGTACACATATATGGACAAGAAATATCTAAGAGAGAGAGTTTTCCTATTTAGAATCATTCAATCATCGTGATGGAGCCAAGACTTCCCCCACTAATGTGGGAGCACTTTTATCCATCTTGTTTCTGGTAGCTATTTTGGTGTTTTATGTTTGGATTGTATATGTTCTGTTTGACTCTATAGTCTAATGAAGAAAGAGTTTCCGTTCATAAACTCTTCTTTCTAGTTCCTTACATTGTTCCCGGGGAATCGTCTCACACCGTGTCTTCCTGTTAAATTTCTCTATTAAAGAAACATGGAGGAGAATTTTTCTCCCATCGATTTTCTAAAAAAATCATCATGAGTAAAAATTGAGAAGCATGTTGTTCCTAGAATTAACACAGAGTGGTTGAAAGGGAAAAGTGCTTACGGAGTATTTTGTATTTGCAAGATATCGTTAAAGTCAAAAAAGGAATGTATATATATATATATATATATATATATATATATATATATATATATATATATATATATATATATATATATATAGGAGGGATCCGCATTCCCTCATTTTTGTCCCAAACTATCCGATACTGAACGCCTGAGTTTAACTTCGACAACAAAGTTGATCTAGCCAAATCGTCGAACACTAAGTGTGCATCCACTAGAATAAAACTTATAAGTTGCTAGCTAAAATTCGATCCCAGAAATTGAGAAGAGTCACTCAGAATGCCCAAAGAACTCACCAACGAAGTTCTCAATCCAGTTTCAAAAGTATCAAAAGAATCGACTGAGCAGAACTGTCAATGTACAACCCAATTAAACATCCACAGAGTAATCGACACATAATCACCCTCAATCGATCGAACCACTCACCTAAATTTGAAATTGAACGAAACCTGCAACAAATCTGCTTCCTACAACTCACGAACTGCCATCACTCAACTGTCGATCTGTCGAAACCAGCAATCCTTAAGAACCGAAAGAAAACAAAAAAGGAAAAGAGGATTCAATTGGAACTGACCAGTGAACAATTCGATTGAACAGTGTCTTCCATGAATGTCACGTCATCCCTGTTAGAGACACACACCCACACAGGAGACTTAGGGATTCGTCAGATCGGAGAGAGAAACACGAAGGAAGGAACAAAGGAAAGAAAGAAGCGACTCGCGAGAGAAGTCGTTGACGCTCAAGCTCAGTCCAAACAAAGTACAGGGACGCCTAAATGGTGAGACTCCATGCACCAACTAACCACAACTTGATCCCAAGCTCGTCGTCTCCATGCTACTCCATCATCACGCCTTCACAAAGCGCCACTGATCGCCATGTCAACGCTTCAGATCGTCAACAAGGAAGAAGATCGACGCCAAGGCGGAGCCGACAAAGAGTCCGATCGCGAGGGAGCGACGGAGGAGCGCCATCGTTGCCGAATCTTGCAGTGGAGAGTTCGATCGGTCTCGTCCGATTTCACATTGAGGGAGATAAATTAGGGTTAGGGTTTGCTTTTCTAGAGTTAGGGTTTGGATGGAGGAAGAAGGAGGAAGGAGGGAGAAGAATTCCCGGGAGAGAACCAAGAGGAAGAGTGACGAGAGAGGAGAGCATTATAACGGCGGGAGAGGAGCGGGCTGAGGGGAGTTCGGGAGCGGGGAGCGGGAGGAGAAAGAGAGAAGGAGAAAGAGAGAATGAGAAGGGGTTGAAACTTTTCCTTAAGTGCGGGAGTAAGTGCGGAATAGTCGAGATTTCGACTTAAAATTTGTGTTTTTTCATAACGCTCGTACCACTGAAAGACAATCAATAACGCTTTTATAGATAACCGTCATAGATTACAGTCTTGCTGAACTTTGATGACGCTTCTTTATCAGCCGTCATTAAATCCCATTATCAAGCGTCATTAAAGGGTATTTTTGTTGTAGTGTGAACTCGATCTCCCGCTCTGGTGGCATCCCTGGAAGCTCTTCTGGGAAAACATCGAGAAACTCTTCAACTATCCGAGGTAACTGCACTACTGCTACTGCCATCCGCAATACTGAAGGAGAAGGTTCAACTTCGCCTCGGGAGAAGGAAAACTCTGGCTCGCCTGGAATGCTAAAAACAACCCTGCCAATGTGGCAGTCTATTCTAGCATATTGGTTCCTCAACCAATCCATCCCTAAGACCACATCATAATCGACCATCGGGAACTCTATCAATCTAGCGGGGAACTCTCTACTGCTAACTACGATCCGACACGAGAAAAATACTCTATCTACTCCCACAAGTCTGTTACCAGTAAGTGTATTGAGCCTTACTGATAATGACTCGGGCTCCAACCCTATCCGTGTCGCGAATCGTGCAGACATAAATGAATGCGATGCACCAGAATCAAATAAAGCTGAAGCTGGAGAGGAGTTGACGAGAATAGTACCTGTCACTACCTCTTCTGGTGCCAATCCTTCTTCTACGGTCATCACCATAGCCTGACCATGCCCTCGTGATGCTGGTCCCCTCTGCTGAAATCCTTGCTGCCTGCTCTGGATCTAGGCTTGGGCTTGTGCATACTGCTGGGGGTGTTGCTGCTGGAATGCCTGGGACTGAGGCGGCAAGGGCCTCTGAGGCTGATACTGCTGCTGCTGGACTGGTGCTGGTCCTCTCACCGAAGAGCTAGAAAGGTTGGACGATGATGAACCACCCCTATTCGGGCAGGATCCAATCTTATGATCTGCTGCTCCACAAGCCAGGCACAATCCCTGCGCCCAGCGATATTCTGCTACCACATGTCCTGGCTTCCCACAATGCGAATATCCCACTGCGGAAGAGGGCTTCTGCTTCTGCTGCTGAGGGTATGTCGGGGCTGAATACTGAACCGACGTCACTGAGGCCGCCCGCCTCGGAGCTCCAATAGTCAAAGCCCTGGCTGTCGGGGCTGGTGCTGATGACTGGTTCATCTGGCTGTAGGATCGCTTCCGTCCTCTGGTCCTATCCACGATCCTCTGGGAGGTATACTCAAGCCTCCTAGCTGCTCTCAAGACTGCATCGAAAGTCTGATGCTCAAACTGCTCAACTGCCAATAAAATCTCCAAGTGAAGACCCTGCTGAAATTGCTGAGCTCTATCATACTCGGTTGCCACCAAAATGGGAGCAAACCGACTGAGTCTGGAAAACTCGGCCGCATATCCATCGACCGTCCGGTCCATCTGCTTCAGATTGGTGAACCTCGTATGTAGATCGTACCGAGCTACAACATCGAAATACTTGGTCTGGAATCTCTCTCTGAATACTGCCCAAGCAATAGAGGTTACTAATCCAACTGCCTGTGCTGCCCACCAGCTGTGGGCCAAATCCAATAACTGTAGGTGCACCACGGCCACCTTCTCGTCTTCTGGGGTTCTGGCTGCTTCTAGAATCATCTCTGTGTCCTGAAGCCAAGCATCTGCGATGATAGCATCTTCGCTGCCGTTGAAGAATGGAGGGTTCAAGCGCTTGAAGCTGTTGGCCGTGCTGTTCCCTGGGTGACCGCCTCTGGTTAAGGCATCTGTCACTGCCTGGTGCAAGGCATCCCCGCGACGATCCTGGGAAGCTATCAAGGTCCTGATGAGACCTACCAAAGTGCCATCATCAGGTTCCACAGGCTGAACTGGCTAGACTGGTGGCTCTCTCCCAGAAGGCACAACTCTGGAGGCCATTTCTGAATGCTGAGCTTGATCTCCAGGTTGCTGCTGGTCCACGAAAGGTGCTTCGCCTTGCTGATCGGCAGGGCCAGGTACAATGCCGCTGAAGAAGACGACATGGGAAACAATAAGGAAGGACCAAGACAATTCAACGATACAAGCATGTGATCAGGTCAAGAATTCAGGGATTCAGAGGAAACGAACAGAGATCAAGGGCGAGTGCTGATTGAGACATCTATTCGGTAAACCCTCACATATCTTGATTTACAAGACCTGCATGGGCCACCACTTAAACCATATCGCGTTCCAGAACCAGAATACTGGAGAGCGGGGGCAGACATAGCCAGCTACGTATATAGAAGTGCAACCCACCTCGCTATACGGTCACGGCTGTCTAGATACATGAGGGTTTAACTACAAGCCAACAGTCTCTTATGGTCATGAACAAGCCTAGTGTCTCAATCACAAGCAAGTAAGTAAATATTACAAGATGTAAGATCACCAAATATACAATAGTAAGGCGTCCCAAATATTACATATTCATCTGATCATGAAGCTAGTCGTTACAAAATGTGAGGACTAGCAAGAGTTTAGTCATACATGATCAACCCTAGGATCTGTCAATCATGTTACAGCCCGCAGGCAGACAGTAAGTAAAGGTGCAATCGAGCTAAACAGGTCCTCGTCGGCTAAACGCCTCAAAAGAATATTTTTATAATAAAGTGGGAGAGCCAAAAATAACCCACTCGTTGCCCTGGTTATGCCTGGTGGTCACCAACGGGCTAAAGGTCGGTAGATCCTCTGGAGCTGCTCCGAAATCTGGCCATACAAAACCAGCTAGGTCAGACCCCAGAAAGAGCAAATGCCACAAATAGAGCTTCACTTAGGAACTAAAACCAGCAATTAGCACAGAAGATAATAATAATATAGTAAAACTAGAGAGATATAGCATCACGAGGATATACGGTAAGATAACCATGGAACTATTCAGATAACCAGGTTATAACCCTTAAACCAAACAAGGACCGGGATTGTAACCCTTCATCTGAACCGAAATTGGTTTTTCCTATTTATCAGCAAGATAATATAAGAAAATCAGGACATGTATCAGTCTTGTACAGGATCAAGACAAGACTAGACTGATTATTCCCCATTCAACAATCACGGCCAAGCAATAAGTACGGCTTGATACTTTAGCTAACTAGGGTTATCACAGGCCTAGTTACTAACAAGATACAACGAGATTATTCTACAGCCACCAGCCCTGCAGACCATCCAGGTTATACAGGTCAAAATATTAGGGATTGAATTCATGTGGATACATCGTCCAGGAAACGTATGTACCCTTGGGTGACTTAGAGGGTGCAACACATGACAGTGTGCTGGAAATGTGCCCTACTCGATGGCAGGCTACAGATCCCAAGAGCGCCCAGGTAACGGGATTGCCTGTAGCTGG
Organism: Iris pallida; assembly: GCA_029216955.1. Classification (NCBI taxonomy): domain Eukaryota; kingdom Viridiplantae; phylum Streptophyta; class Magnoliopsida; order Asparagales; family Iridaceae; genus Iris; species Iris pallida. The sequence continues at coordinate 144,265 of JANAVB010002397.1, forward strand.
GAAATCTCTTCATGACTACTGTGTTATTCTAGTTATTAATCTTAGTCCATTTCAGAGGGTACTCCTTACCGTGGTACTCAGGAGTCCCATCCTAAGCATGATGCAAGAGAAGACAGGTTCATTTGTGCAAGCACAATCGCCCACGGTGTCCAGGTTATTTATACTTGTCATGTCATATAAGCTGTCGTAACAGCAGTCCGAAATATATCATGTCAGGTTTATTTGTCAGGAGTGCGCCACGACGGGACACTATCAGGTCATATTACTTGTCAAGAGTGCACCACTACAGGTCACTGCCGTATTTGGGTTAGAAGTGCAGGATAGCATAGTACAATCATTCAATCAAGAGCCCAAGTTATACTGAGTGTTACAAGACATGAGCATAATGGTAATAATAATAATAATAATAATAATAATAATAATAATAATAATAATAATAATAATAATAATAATAATAATAATTAAATAACCAGGCAAGGCACGGGAGGGAGCCATGCGGCTCAAAGAAATGAGTCCATACGGCTGAGTCGATGTGGGCTCATGCGGCCCAGAATTTCGAGTTTATGCGGCTAAGAAGGGAACATGAGCTATGCGGCTGGGAATGAGGGGCCTAGTAGATCCATACGGCTCGGAGGGAGCGGGTCCATATACGGCTGGAAGTAAGTAGGGGCATATGCGGCTGAGAATGAGCGGAGCCTCATGCGGCTAGAAATGGAAGAGAGGCGCGTGCGGCTCAGTTAGGAGCCCATGCGGCTCAGTTAGGAGCCCATGCGGCTGGATTCGATCAGGGGTGTATGCGGCCAGCGGGAGAAACATCTCATGCGGCTGGGAAGAGTCAGCCGCATGCGGCTAAGTTCAGATGAGTCATATGCGGCTGGATAGACTTCATGCAGCCAGGAAAGGAACTTGCCGCATAAGGCTATGCGGCTAAGTTCAATTGCTCATGCAGCTAGAAGAAAACTTGCCGCATGAGAAGTCATACGGCTAAGTACTGTCCTTCTTCTCCATTATTCCGAGAAGAAGAACCATGCAAGCCATGGCTTCCAAGCTTCATAAAACCTTCATCCAGAGTCCAAATCTGAACTTCCATAGGTCAAAATAGGCCAGAATGAAATTCTCTACAACATGGAACCATCAAAACTTGGAAATAACAATATTGAATAGATCAAACCCAAGGAAAATCCAAAAATATAATAAACTTAGATCTACAAGAATTTAGCCATGGTAATTGAAAATGCTAAATACTAAAGTGTGTTAGAATACAGTAAAGAAGAGAATGGAACAATAAAATGTAGGTTCCTTCATGAAGCAAGATGCATTTGCCTAAGTTCCCTCTCTCTCTCTCTATTTAGTAGGTGAAGAAGTTAATGGAGGAGAAGAAGAAAGTAATGAAGAGAGAGAAAGAAGTGGGAGTTAATAAATGGTAGTTGTGGTGGTAGGTAAGGGTTCACCCTTTGGTTCATGATGAACCAATAAGTAACCCAAACCGAGCCAAGCCAACCCAAACAAGCCGAACCAAGCCAAGAAACATACAATACGGTTCAAGATACGTACACGTATTCCAAAAATACGTAATACGAACAACAGACATCACACATATGTTGCCATGATAAAATGTATCTAAAAAACCAAATAAACCATGATATGCCATGACTTCTGTTTATTACACTTCAGTTCATTTCATGCTTCGTATATTTAGTTTGCTAGAATCAGTACTTGCTCCCATCCTGACAGGATAACGTTGTAGGTATACTTACCGAGGAGGAGTTGCTTTATGATTCTTATTATGGTGTTGCCATCGAGGACCAGACTATACCTTACGAGGATATACCTGCGGAAAAACTCGTCTAATTTGTGTAATTGCTCGGGACTTTTGGGAGTGGTCTTGTTGTTAGACTATGTATTTTGATACTAGACCTGTATCCAGTTTTATGTCTTGACTTTGTATTTTGGAACATATTTATATACGAGATGACTTTTGTGTTTGAAACATTTCTGACTCAATATGACAAATAGAACTATTAGCACACTTTGATCATTTATTTTTTGTCTTTAGAACAGCTTACTATGCCTTATCTCAAGCGTAGACTGGACATGACTCGGCCCAGCCCAACAATTTGGGTAGCAGATCGTGACATATTTTTAGTGGTGGCCGATGCAGTTCCTGACTAAATTGTTTGGTTACGTCATTGTACCTAGCATGCCTGCAATTAGGAACTTAAGATAACTAGACAACACTAAGAATAAACATTTAGAACACCTAGAGGATTACTAGGATTGCAACATAGGAAGCGCATCACATCATATGCTCGTTATTGTAAATTAGACTTTCTTGTTGTTTATGATTGTTTACTTAGAAGAGTCCTTATAAGTTCTTTTATTTATTAGATGGTGCTCACCCGCTCGTCCCAGTATGCCACCCCTGAGAATGGCACACTTCCTATCCAGTCGGTTGACCAGTTGACCGATGCACCTCCACCTCCACCTCCACCTACCATACTACCCCACTCCACAAATCTACCAATCCAGATGCCTCCACCACCTTCCACATCACAGTCCCAGCAGGACCCGATACTCCCACCACCACCTATTAGTATACCTACCCAGGCTTCCCACTCTCGACGGGAACCAACTGCTCGCTCTGATCCAGGGGTTCCTAACGACCCTTCAGGAGCAGACCACCTTACTCCGTCAGAGCATGGAGCGTTCTGAGGAGCGTACCATGGTCCCACCACCGGTGGAGCCACGACAGAGAGCGAGGAATATCAAGGACTTCATGGGCTTGAACCCCAGGAGTTCATGGGGACTGAGGGCATCATAGTAGCAGATGACTGGCTAGACTCGATGGAGAGGAAGCTCCTTGGAGCTAGGTTGCCGGATGACCTTCAGGTTGAGGCAGCGGGATTTTGCTGACAGACCTGGCAGGAGTTTGGTTCAGGAATTAGCCACTATTTACGAGAGGGAGGGCCACATGGGATCAGTTTAAGATCCAGTTCAAGAAGAAATTCTTCTCGACCACCGCTAGAGTAGCCATAGGGCTACAATTCCAGAACATCCAGCAGGGGAACCGTTCTGTTGACGAATATGCAGCAGAGTTTAGTCGTTTGAGTCATTTTGCTCCTAGTCTGGTTGCAGACCCAGAGGAGATGACGTGTAGGTTTTGCCATGGTCTAGTCCCAGATATTGGCATTCTCCTAGTGGCGAACGGGATGACTGACTACTACAAGAGCCTAGAGTTGGCCCGGAGCATTGAGGAGCGTCTTCTGTCTTACAAGTGGACGGCTTCCGTACACCATGAGGGACCTTCCAAGCGTCAGGCTTTCCAGCCGAGAGCACCGGCGCCGCACCAGCAGACGTACCGTCCTCCCACACCACATCACCCGACCCCGTCAGTTAGAGTCCCAGGACCACGGCAGCAGAAGGGAGCTGTGTGCTCATTCTGTAGGAGGCCAGGCCATAATGCTTTCGTCTGTAGGAAGAGGTTGGGGCAGTACTTGGCTTGTGGGTCTATCACCCATCAGCTTTGGGAATGCCCAGTAGCGAGAGTACCAGGTGCTGGACCACCATCTAGAAGACCACTGCTCCCGACTCAGCAGCAGAGGTTCGGGCAACATCTGCAGCAACAGAAGGGACCCCAGGGGAAGGCTTATAGTCTAGCTCTTGAGGCGGAGCCGGAGCAGGTTTCGGAGCCAGATTATTTGGCCGACGTCATCACAGGTCATGTTTATTTGTATACTTTTCTAGCTCTATGCTTGTTTGATTTTGGTGCATCGCATAGCTTCCTGTCATTAGAGTTTTTGCATAAACACCACTTAGTAGCTATACCTACCGAGGAGATAAGTAGAGTAATGATGGGAGGCGGACCAGTGCCCATTAGGGCTATCTATAGATGCTCTATTACTATAGCTGGGTGAGAGTTTGGGAGACGATTCTTTGTGATGCCACTCCCCGGGTATGATATCATATTGGGGATGGATTGGCTTAACTATGCTCACGTAGCTATAGACTGTCATGAGGGTAGCATTCTGTTCAGTCCTCCAGGCACGACACCATTCAGTGTCAGGAGGACAGGACCGGAGATCAGCCTAGAGCCGAACTATTGTGCGACAATTGGGGAGTTAGCACTGCCACACACTATCATCAGGAAGTTTATGGATGTATTCCCAGATGATCTTCCAGGACTTCCGCCTGACAGAGGTGTGGAGTTCACTATAGATTTAGTACCGGGTTCATCACCAGTATCCCGGGCTTGCTATAGAGTGAACCCCAATGAGGCCGTAGAGATGAAGGAGCAGATTGATGACCTGTTGAAAAAGGGTTTCATTCGATCTAGTGCTTCTCCATGGGGAGCGCCAGTGCTCTTTGTGCCGAAGAAGGATGGTACAGTCCGGTTGTGCATTGACTACCGGGCATTGAATACCATCACCATTAAGAACAAATATCCTCTGTCCAGGATAAATGATTTGTTCGACCAGTTGAGTGGGGCGAAGGTATTTTTTAAGACAGATTTGAGATCCGGTTACCACCAGGTAAAAGTTAGGGCTGCAGACATCCAGAAGACGACATTCAACACGAAGTATGGGCAGTACAAGTTTTTGGTGATGCCATTTGGTCTCACAAATGTGCCAGCTGTCTTTATGAACTTGATGAATAAGACATTTCACAAGTATCTGGATAAGTTCGTCGTAGTATTTATCGACGACATCCTGATATACTCAAAGACGCCGGAGGAGCACGCAGAGCACTTACGGTCAGTTTTGGGGATTTTGAGGAAGGAGAGGTTGTATGCCAAATTGTCGAAGTACGAGTTCTTTGTAGACCGAGTATAGTTTCTCGGTCATGTGGTCACTGGAGAGGGGATCTCAGTGGATCCCAAGAAGATTGCTGCCGTAGAGACATGGAAGACACCGACATCAGTTTCAGAGATTAAGAGTTTCTTGGGTTTAGCGGGCTATTATAGGAAGTTCGTCCAGGACTTTGCTAGGATAGCTGAACCCATGACAAAGCTGACGCGGAAGGATGCAGAGTATATTTGGTCAGAGGACTGCCAGGCAGCATTTGAAGAGCTGAAGAGGAGGCTGACGACCGCTCCAGTTCTGACATTACCTTCAGGATCTGGAGGTTTCACCATATACAGCGATGCTTCGGAAAAGGGGCTAGGATGTGTCCTGCAACAGCATAGGAAAGTGATTGCTTATGCATCTAGGCAATTACGGACTCATAAACGGAACTATCCTACCCACGACATAGAGTTAGCTGCGGTGATCTTTGCACTCAAGTTGTGGAAACACTACTTATACGGAGAGCGAGTGGAAATCTTTACTGACCACAAGAGCTTGAAGTATGTGTTCACGCAGAAGGATCTGAACATGAGACAAAGATGATGGTTGGAGTTGATGAAGTACTTCGACATCGATTCAGTATCACCCCGGGAAGGCAAATGTGGTGGCAGATGCGCTGAGCAGGCATCCGATGGCATGGTATCTGATGATTGATCGACATTTGCGAGAAGATCTGGAGAAGCTCGGTATCGAGATAATTCGGCCAGGATCGGTAATACAGATGATGGCGCTAGACATTCAGTCAGGCTTGATGAAGCAGATCAAGGAGACTTAGTTTACAGATGAGAGCCTCCGCAGACTCAGAGTCCAGGCTTTAGCTGGATTACTTGATGACTTTACCGTAGCAGAGGATGGATCCTTGAGGCATGGCAGCCGGTTATGTGTGCCGAAGGGAGAGCTGATAGAGGCGGTCTTGCAGGAGGCGCATCGATCGCGATATTTTATTCACCCTGGTGCCAACAAGATGTACCGTGACTTGCAAAAACATCTTTGGTGGCACGGGATGAAGAGAGATGTATCACGTTTCATTTCGAGATGCCTAATTTTCCAGCAGGTCAAGACGGAGCATCAGAGGCCAGCTGGTCTATTGCAGCCATTATCCATTCCCGAGTGGAAGTGGGAGCATATCACGATGGACTTCGTCTCAGGGCTTCCTCGTTCCCAAGGAGGAAAGGATGCCATATGGGTCATCGTTGACAGGCTGACGAAGTGTGCGCACTTCATACCCTTCAAGGTGGGGCTCTACACCGAAAAGTTAGCAGAGCTATACATGCAGCAGATAGTTCGCTTGCATGGAGTACCGGTGAGCATCGTATCGGACCGAGATAGCAAATTCATGTCCCATTACTGGAGGAGCTTGCAGGAGGAGTTGGACAGTCGGCTCAAGTTCAGTACAGCGTACCACCCACAGACAGATGGACAGTCCGAGAGGACGATACAGACGCTGGAGGACATGATGAGGACTTGTGTGGTAGACTTTGGCGGATCATGGAAGAGCCATCTGTACTTGGTAGAGTTTTCATACAACAACAGCTACCAAACCAGCATCGGTATGTCTCCTTTCGAGGTACTATATGGACGACGATGCCGTTGTCACGCCCTAGATCCAGAATACTGGAGAGCGGGGGTAGACACAGCCAGCTACGTATATAGAAGTGTATTCCACCTCCATATACGGTCACGGCTGTCTAGATGTATGAGGGTTTATCTACAAGCCATCAGTCTCTTATGGTCAAGAACAAGCCTAGTGTCTCAATCTCAAACAAGCAAGTAAATTTAACAAGATGGTAGATCATCAGATATACAAAGTAAGGCATCCCAAACATTACATATTCAGATGATCATGAAGCTAGTCGTACAAAATACGAGGACTAGCAAGAGCTTCAGTCATACATGATCAACCCTAGGATTTGTTAATCATGTTACAGCCCGTAGGCAGACAAGAAATATAAGTATTCAACACGAGCTAACACTTGCTCGGCGGCTAAACGCCTCAAAAGAATAATTTTACAATAGAGCGGGAGAGCAAAATAAAACCCACTCGTTGCCAGGGTTTCTTCTAGTGGTCACCATCTGGCTGGAAGACAGGTAGATCCTCGGGTGCTGCTCCGAAATCTGGCCATACAAAACCAGCTGGATCAGATCCCAGAAAGAGCAAGTGCCACAAATGAGGCTTCATTTAAGAACTAAAACCAGCAATTAGCACAAGAACAAAATTATATAATAAAAGACTAGAAATATGGAAATTCATGATGATATACGATAGGGTAACCATGAGACTATTCAGATAACCAAGTTACAACCCTTAAACCAAACAAGGACCGGGGTTGTAATCCTTCATCTGAACGAAACTTGGTTTCCTACCATTTATCGGTAAAGTAAAGCACAAACAATCAGGTCATGTAACAATCTTGTGCAAGAATCATGACAAGACTAGGCTGGGTTAGACTCCATCCAATCAATCACGGCCAAGCAAATAAGTACGGCTTGATACTTTAACTAACTAGGGTTATCACAGGCCTAATTACTAGCAAGATGCAATGAGATTGTTTCAACAACCACAAGCCCTGCAGACCATCTTGGTTACCCGGACGCAATTAGGGGTTGAGTTCATGTGGGTACATCGTCCAGGAAACGCATGTACCCTTAAGTAGCTTGAAGGGTACAACACATGACACTGTGCAGGAAATGTGCCATACTCGACGGCAGGCTACAGATCCTAGGTGGGGCACCCAGATAACGGGATTGCCTGTAGCTGGGAAATCTCTTCATGACTACTGGATTATTCTAGTTATTAGCCTTAGTCAATTTAAGTAGGTTCCCCTGATCGTGGTACTCAGGGGTCCGTGCCCTAGACATGATGCAAGACAATACTGGTTCATTTGTACAAACACAATCGTCCCCAGTGTCCAGGCCATTCATTCTGGTCATGTCATACTAGCCGTCGTAACAGCATTCAATAGTTCCCATCATGCTTACTTGTCATGTCTTATCATGTTATGCCATGTCATGTCAGTTACTTGTCATACCATGCCATGTACAATTATCAGTCCAATCGTGTCAATCAAGTCAAGGTTATCAAGTCCGTGACAAGAGGGTGCAAGCACAAAAGGGCACACGGGTACGCATAGGGGCTCAAAGCCTCTACGCGAGAGAAACTACGCTAGGCTAGGGGGGCCCGAGCGTAAAATGGCTTTACGCGAGCAAGACCAAGGAAGGACCCCTCTACGCGAGCAGGACCTGAGGAAGGACCCCTCTACGCGAGCAAGTACTTTACGCGAGCAGCCCTCTACGCGAGATTCTGCACACGAGAGACTCTACACGAGATTCTACGCACGTAAGACTCTACGCGAGATTCTACGCACGCGAGACTCTACGCGAGCGGGAGTCCCCTACGTAGAGCTCGAATGAGCTCGACGTAGAACGGATTACGCGGGCACGCAAGACGGGTGCGTAAAAGGGAACACTACACGGGCACGTAAAAACATGTGCTTAAAGAAGGAGATGCTACGCTGGTACGTGAAAACGTGGGCGTAAAGGAAAGTCACTACGCGGGCACGTAAAAACGTGTGCATAAAAGGCTCGTCTTCTCCCCAAGGCAGAGATTTACAGCCATGGAGACTCAAGAACTCAAGGAACCCCATTTCGGCCAAGACTTGGTGAAATCCAGCCATTCAAAAGTCAAACTTGCATAAAATTAAAATTCCTACCGCATGGAACTCTCCATTTTTGAAAACAACCAAGTTCAGTAGATCAAACCCATGAAGATCAAAAATACTAAAACTTAGATCTACATGAAATGAACCACGAAAATTAAAAATGCTAAGTACTAAAGTGTCTTAGAATCTCGTGAGGAAGACAATGGAACAACAAAATTGAGTTCCTCCATGAAGCAAGTTGTACTTGCCTACGCTCTTGGTAGGTGGAGAAGTTATGAGGAAGAAGAATGAGTAAATGAAAAGTGAAAAAGTAATAAAGAGAGAGAAAGTGTTGGTGGGTTTATAAAGGGGGAGGGTTCTCTCATAATGAACCAAAAACCCAATCAAACCAAGCCAAACCAAAATAAACCAAACCAAGCTAAACTAAGACCAAACCAAGTCAAAAATAACCTAGACTAGGCAAGCAAGTCAAGTCTAACTACGGGTCACCTGACAAACGTCAGAGATCTCGTATACGTATAAGAAAATACGTATAACGGGAAACGGGAGTGACAACTCTACCCACCTTAAAAGAATTCTATCCTCGGAATTTAATCAAGAGACTAGACATGTCGGGGCAAGCTATACTAAGGCACAAGAAATCTATGGCTAGCAACCAATCAAGCAATCATTCACGCAAGCAAGGAATTTTAGAAGCACAAGACAGAAGGAAGACATCCTGCGGGAAACCTCTCTGCCGGTTCTGCATCTGGTCTTGGGTCTGGGCATACTGTTGGGGTCTCTGCTGCTGGAATGCTTGTGCCTGAGGCGGCAATGGCCTCAGAGGCTGGTACTACTGTCACGCCTCGATTCCGTAGAATCGATAGTCGTCCCCCGGACGTGATGCCGTGCAAGCCTAAGTTGCGCTCGCACAAGGCGTAGTCATAAGGTTATCCGAAACACAACAAGAGAATGCGCAGAGTAAATTGAATACACATTATAGAGAAGGAAATTTAAGCTTTATTGATAATGAACATCATTTTACAGACTCGATACAAAGACGCTGCGCGGGCTTTTTACAAACTGACTCCATTAAAAAATGAATGTCGACGAGATAGCCATTCCATATATTTTATCCTTTGATTACAACCAGCATTACAAAAACCACCTGGGATGACGGGAAGTCGCTCCATCTGTCTTCTGGCCTTTGACAGCGGAGTCTTCAAAAGGGGATTGGATCCAAACTTCGACCGCACGGACGAAGCTTCAAAACACCCGAGCGTAGCCTTCCTTCACGCGGCACGCTCCTCCTGATTTATCGTACCTGTAGAGAGAGCGAGGATCAGTACAATCAACATGTACTGGCGAGTGGCTACTTAATTTCCAGGCTCTCATTTGGTTCAAGAATTTAGATAAAAATTTATATAACTTGCTTTTCGTGATCTTTCTAACCATCCTAGGTATTTTCATACGAAGCATGTTAATGAAACATAAACCAAGCAAGTTACACCAGAATTTCCCTCGGCAGAGTGCACCGTGCGACATAAAACTTACCATCACCTTCCCTGTTAGTTGATAACAATTTATATCAAGTGTTTGATGTGGAGGTCACTGGAATTAACTAGCCATCTTGGACATAGCCTGGTAATACGGGACCCTTGCAACGCAAGTAGCGAGCTCCGATGCAAGTCCGCGTCTTACCGGTTGCTTCATACCCAGCTCGGCTGTAACCTGTTTCTTCCTAGGCCAAGTCGGTCCCGTGGCTCCGGGTTGCCGCTCGAAGAAACCATCGCCTTTGTCGACAAGTTGTCCATGCCCTTGATAGGTTAACAAGGTATATTTGGGGTACCGTTGGGGCTTGTTATGTAATCGATTCATTCAGTTGTTTTGTAGGCCTAAAATAATTCTATCTCTTTTCTACACAATTCATCTTTTCTCTACTCAAACATAGGACTTGTGTTTCCAAGCGAATCATTCCATTTCATTACCATTACCCAAGTTCTCATTTTTGAAATAGAGGGTCGAGATGAAGGAGGTCAGCCACTCACCTTGAGTTCTTACTTGAGGCGAGAGACTGGTTGGCCGCGCTAGACGTCGCCTACGCGATCACCTGAAATCGCACAAGCAACCGATTAGAACACTGTATTAGGCAAGAAATTCGATAGGAAATGCGAGTTCGAAATATAAGCAATAAAAATCATCGAAAACATTCACGAAAATGCATTCAGAAAACCAAAGCCAAAACCAACGCAAGCGGCGTGAAAAATAGAGCAACGGGAGGTCTCTCCCGACTCAGCCGCAGAGTCAATCCTCGAGGCGCTACCCGCTGAATATGGGACTTGGTTTCGAAGAAGCCATTCCATAACGTGGAATGGATCTTAATTCAACCGTTCCCGTTCGATCGATTCGATCGATCCCGACCTATCGGTCCGGACCGAGTCGATAGCGACAGTGTTCCTTTCTCGCATACCCCGTGGACGGAGGACGGGGCACGATGTAGGGACGGGGCACTACACCATAACCAACAAAAAAAAAGTTTCGTCCTCGAAACTTAAGAACAGAACCTACCTCTATGAAAATAATGAAGGAAACTTTTCTTTCATCTCCGACTTGAGTTCCCATGTCGACTCTTCTGCCGCATGGTTCCTCCAGAGTACGCGAACAAGAGGGATCACTCGACTTCAAAGCAGCTTATCCTTGCGTTCTAAGATTTGAACCGGCTCTTCAACGTAGGATAAGTCGGACTTCAGCTCCAGCTGGCCAAAGTCCACCACGTGGCTAGGGTCGTGCACATACTTCCGCAGCTGAGAGATGTGGAAGACATTGTGCATACCTTCGAGCGCCGGCGGTAGGGCAATTCTATAGGCTACTGGGGCGACCCGCTCGAATATTTCGAACGGCCCAACGAATCTCGGACTCAGCTTTCCCTTCGCGCCGAACCTAGTAACTCCTCGCATGGGCGACACCTTCAAGAACACATGATCGCCCACCTGGAACTCAAGCGGTCTTCGATGGGTGTCGGCGTAGCTCTTTTGCCGACTCTGTGCAATCTTCAGTCTTTTCCGAATTAGCTTGACCTTTTCCACAGTCTGTTCCACCAGCTCCGGGCCGAGTATCTGCCGTTCCCCGACTTCATCCCAGCAAATGGGCGATCTGCACTTCCGGTCGTACAAAGCTTCATACGACACCATTTGGATGCTGGATTGGTAGCTATTGTTGTATGTAAATTCTACCAGCGGTAGGTGGACGTCCCAGCTTGATTTGAAGTCAATTGCGCAGAGCCGTAGCATGTCTTCGAGAATCTGATTAACGTGCTCCGTTTGGCCGTCGGTCTGAGGATGGTAAGCTGAGCTGAACTGCAACTTGGTACCCAGCACCGACTGAAGGCTACTCCAGAATCGCGACATGAACCATGAATCCCGATCAGAGACGATGGATACTGGAACTCCGTGTAGTCGTACTATCTCGTCAAGATAAATCTGCGCCAGGCGATCAACGCTCCAAGTAACTTTGATGGCGATAAAGTGCGCTGACTTGGTTAATCGATCGACGATGACCCAGATGGCATCGTTCCCCCGTGGTGTCTTCGGCAGGCCAACAATAAAATCCATAGTGACGTGATCCCACTTCTACTCGGGAATAGCGAGGTTCTGCATCTCTCCGCCCGGTCGTTGATGCTCAGCTTTCACCTGCTGACAGGCCATGCATTGCGACACGAAGAGCGCCATATCTCTCTTCATCCCGTGCCACCAGAAGGTCGTGCGGAGGTCCTTATACATCTTGGTACTGCCTGGATGCAAGGTATATTTCGTATAATGCGCCTCCGATATTATCTCCTTTCGTAGTTCTGAATCATCCGGAACACATAGTCGGCCATTCAATCTCAGCACGCCGGTCTTATCTTCGGTAAAGTCGGTCGCACTACCTGTCGAAATTTGCTCGCGCATTTTCTTCAGGTACGGATCATCCTTCTGAGCGGCCATGATCTTTTCCAGCAAACTCGGCTCTAACTGCAGCTGCGCCAACCGTACATCCCTGAATCGAACCCGGAGATCGATGCCCATTTCTTCTAGATCTTATAGTAGTCTGCGGTTGATGGCTGCGGTTGATGGTCGGTATAGATTGCGCACGCCACGCCATATAGATAGTGACGCCACAATTTCAACGCGAACACAATCGTCGCTAACTCCAACTCGTGCGTAGGATAGTTCTTCTCGTGCGGCTTCAACTGTCTGGAGGCGAAGGATATCACCTTGTTCCGCTGTATGAGCACACATCCCAAGCCCTGGCCTGAAGCATCGCTGAATATCTGGAAACCCTCTGGCCCATCCGGAAGTGCGAGTATAGGTGCCGAAATTAGTCGCTGTTTTAGCTCATGGAATGAAGCTTCACAGTCATCCGACCACTCATACACGACGCCCTTTTGAGTGAGGCGAGTCAGAGGCGATGCAATCTTCGCGAAGTCCTTCACGAAGCGTCGATAGTATCCCGCCAAACCAAGAAAACTTCGAATCTCACTAGCAGACGCAGGCCGCTTCCAATCAACAACGGCTTCAACTTTCTTCGGATCCACTGCAATGCCTTCGGACGAAATGATGTGACCGAGAAAGGATACGCTGCTTAGCCAAAATTTGTACTTACTCTGCTTTGCATATAACTCATTCTCTCGAAGTGTCTGTAGCACGGCCCGTAGATGTTCTGCATGCTGCGCCCTGTCCTTTGAGTAGACGAGAATATCATCAATAAAGACTACAACAAATTTATCAAAAAAGGGTCAAAATACCCGATTCATTAGATCCATGAAGGCGGCAGGGGCGTTCGTCAGGCCGAATGGCATCACCAGGAACTCGAAGTGGCCGTACCGAGTACGAAAGGCTGACTTTTGCACGTCGTCTGACTTGATCTTGAGTTGATGATAGCCCAAACGGAGATCAATCTTCGAAAATACCGAGGCGCCTTACAGTTGATCGAATAAGTCGTCTATGCGGGGCAATGTATACTTGTTTCGGATGGTGGCCTTGTTCAGCTCACGGTAATCGACGCACAGACGCATGGACCCATCCTTCTTCTTCACGAACAACACGGGCGCTCCCCACGGTGAAATACTAGGCCGAATAAATCCTCTGTCGAGTAACTCTTGTAACTGGACCTTGAGTTCCTTCAGCTCGGCAGGGGGTATTCTGTACGGGGCCTTGGAAATCGGTCTGGTATCGGGGAATGTATCGATGCTGAACTCAATTTCTCGGTCGGAGGGCATACCGGGTAGCTCGTCCGGGAACACATCGGAGAATTCTGCCACAACGTCGGTCTGACCCGCGTTTGCACCATCATGTCGCATGTCTCGGACGGACGCCAAATAGCCTTCGCACCCAGAATGCAGCATCCTTCGAGCAGAAAATGCCGAGATCAGCATGCAGGTCGACGACGCCTCACCACACGAAAAGCAAAATTCAAGCACTCCCGGTATGCGAAAGGTGACCGTCTTTCCGGCGCAGTCTATGGTTGCGTTGCACGGCCCGAGCCAATCCATTCCCAGAATAATGTCAAAGTCCTTCATATCTAGAACTATCACGTCAAGACCGATCTTTTGACCGCCGATACAGATAATCCCGTCGGCGCAGGCTAAGTTTGTGAGTACTGGTGTGCCAGAAGGTGTGCTTACGCTAAGGTCGAGATCTAATGATATTACAGAAAATTTGTGCTCGGCGGCAAAGTCCGTCGATATAAAACTATGCGAAGCGCCTGAATCAAATAGTACACGAGCAGGCACATTATTGAAATTTAGTATACCTGTCACGACCGTATCTGATGCATGCACTTCATCTCGAGTCATGGCGTAGACGCGGCCCTGGGCATTGGGGCGACGGTCTTGGCCATTTTACGGTGCAGGTTGATGGGCTCGAGGCGCTGGGACTTGATTCCCTGGACGGTACTGTTGGGGCGCCATTGGACGGTGTTGTTGGGGCGCCGTTGGGTTCGGCCTTCTGGTTGGACAATTAGCACGATTGTGGCCCTTCTTGCCACAGTTCCAGCATCCATCCTCTGGTATCTGGCAATCGACGACAGTGTGACCGGGCCGGCGACAACGGATGCAGTAAGGCCATGGATTATGCCCTTGATACCCGCCTTGTTGCCCATTGTTTGGACGCTTGGTCACATTGTTTCCTCCCACGTGGCTAGGGCATTTATGATTGTATGTATGCACAGCGCCGGCAGCACCTGGAGGGTATTAGCTTTCAAGGCGGAGGGCGTGGTTGAGAGACTCCCCCATCGTTTGGTATTTTGGAACAGACACATGGGCGTAAATAGATGGCCGTAGGCCCACTTCGAACCGTCGTGCACGACTCGCCAGGGAGGGCAGGAATTCTCCAGTAAACTTGGCTAACTTGTTAAACTCTGCTGCATACTGCCGCACCGTCATATTCCCTTGCCTTAGCTGCATAAATTCATTCTCCTTCTCTTGTCGAATGGCTTCGGGAAGGTACTCTATCTCGAACGCCTCTCGGAAGGTGGCCCAAGATATTGCCGCTGTCTCGTTGTCGCGTCTGATTGCTCGCTTTTGTACGGCCCACCAGTCGTGCGCGTTCAATCAGAGTAGAAGTTGAGCGCATGCGACTTTCTTGGACTCATCGACACCCAGAAGCTCGAACCGGTCTTCTAACTCCTCCAGCCAATCGATCGCCAATGAAGGGTCTTCAGTACCGTAAAAGGAAGTACGGAAGCTCTTTGTGAATTTTGACACGTCGAAGTTGAAACTTCTCGGTGCCGCAGGCATAAGCTCAGGTACCTCCGGTTCGACTTCACTTTGTCTGGCCGCAGGCTCGGTCACGGCAGGAGTTGTCGCAGAGTTGTTGTTATTGGCCACTACTGTCTGAACAATCTGCTGAAGAGTATCAAGCTGCTTCTGCTGCAACTTGAATTGTGCATCGAATCGGGTCTCGAACTGGGTCTGGCGTGCCTCTACTTCCCGTCGATGTACCTCCGTCTCCCGTCGATGTTGCTCATTCAAACGTTGATTCTCCTGAGCTTGTTGTTGTTGCGCTTCCAGCATGCGCAACATCCGTTCCAGGGCATCGTTAGAGGGTCCGGGCCTCGAGCTACTCGAGCCGCTCGAAGCATTTTCTTCGTTCACCGCCACATTCACCGCCGCACCTTCTGGGATTTTGAAGGTAAAAAAATACATTAGTCACAAAACTTATTACGGACTCCCTCGTATGGAACGACATATCTCATCGACACGAGACCAACGATTTGAAACTGGAAACTCGACACTAGAGGCCAAGGACGTAAAGCCATGCTCTGATACCAATATGTCACGCCCCGATTCCGTAGAATCGATAGTCGTCCCCCGGACGTGATGCCGTGCAAGCCTAAGTTGCGCTTGCACAAGGCGTAGTCATAAGGTTATCCGAAACACAACAACAAGAGAATGCGCAGAGTAAATTGAACACACATTATAGAGAAGGAAATTTAAGCTTTATTGATAATGAACATTATTTTACAGACTCGATACAAAGGCACCGCACGGGCTTTTTTACAAACTGACTCCATTACAAAATGAATGTCGACGAGATAGCCATTCCATACATTTCATCCCTTGATTACAACCAGTATTACAAAAACCACCTGGGATGACGGGAAGTCGCTCCATCTGTCTTCTGGCCTTCGATAGCGGAGTCTTCAAAAGGGGATTGGATCCAAACTTCGACCGCACGGACAAAGCTTCAAAACACCCGAGCGTAGCCTTCCTTCACGCGGCACGCTCCTCCTGATTTATCGTACATGTAGAGAGAGCGAGGATCAGTACAATCAACATGTACTGGCGAGTGGCTACTTAATTTCCAGGCTCTCATTTGGTTCAAGAATTTAGATAAAAATTTATATAACTTGCTTTTCGTGATCTTTCTAACCATCCTAGGTATTTTCATACGAAGCATGTTAATGAAACATAAACCAAGCAAGTTACACCAGAATTTCCCTCGGCAGAGCGCACCGTGCGACATAAAACTTACCATCACCTTCCCTGTTAGTTGATAACAATTTATATCAAGTGTTTGATGTGGAGGTCACTGGCATTAACTAGCCATCTTGGACATAGCCTGGTAATACGGGACCCTTGCAACGCAAGTAGCGAGCTCCGATGCAAGTCCATGACCTTGATAGGTTAACAAGGTATATTTGGGGTACCGTTGGGGCTTGTTATGTAATCGATTCATTCAGTTATTTTGCAGGCCTAAAATAATTCTATCTCTTTTCTACACAATTCATCTTTTCTCTACTCAAACATAGGACTTGTGTTTCCAAGCGAATCATTCCATTTCATTACCATTACCCAAGTTCTCATTTTTGAAATAGAGGGTCGAGATAAAGGAGGTCAGCCACTCACCTTGAGTTCTTACTTGAGGCGAGAGACTGGTTGGCCGCGCTAGACGTCGCCTACGCGATCACCTGAAATCGCACAAGCAACCGATTAGAATACTGTATTAGGCAAGAAATTCGATAGGAAATGCGAGTTCGAAATATAAGCTATGAAAATCATCGAAAACATTCACGAAAATGCATTCAGAAAACCAAAGCCAAAACCAACGCAAGCGGCATGAAAAACAGAGCAACGGGAGGTCTCTCCCGACTCAGCCGCAGAGTCAATCCTCGAGGCGCTACCCGCTGAATATGGGACTTGGTTCCGAAGAAGCCATTCCATAACGTGGAATGGATCTTAATTCAACCATTTTCGTTCGATCGATTCGATCGATCCCGACCTATCGGTCCCGACCGAGTCGATAGCGACAGTGTTCCTTTCTCGCACACCCCGTGGACGGAGGACGGGGCACGATGTAGGGATGGGGCACTATAACTGCTGCTGTACTGGTGCTGGGGTTGGTGCCCTAACCGATGGACTGGTTAGGTTTGCTGACTAGGTACTGGCTCTAGTCGGACAGGACCCTATCTTGTGATCCGGTGCCCCACAAGCCAAACACAATCCCAATGCTCTGCGACAGTCCGAAACAACGTGTCCAGGCTTCCTACAATGAGTGCAGCCCATTGCGGAAGACTGCTTCTGCTTCTGTTGCTGAGGGGACGTCGGTGTCAAGTGCTGAACCGACGAAATCAAATCCGCCCTTCGGGGAACTCCAATAGTCAAAGCTCTAGCTGTGGGGGCTGGTGTTGAAGACTGGGTCATCTGGCCGTGAGAACGCTTTCGACTTTCGATTTGGTCCACAATCCTCTGGGAGGTATACTTATGCCTCTTTGCTGTTCTCAAAACTGCATCGAAAGTCTAATGCTCAAACTGCTCCACTGCTAGTAAAATCTCCAGTGGAGTCCCTGCTCGAACCGCTGAGCCCTGTCGAACTCAGTTGCCACCAAGGTGGGAGCAAACCGACTAAGCCTGGGAAACTCGATCGTATATCCATCGACCGTCCTGCCCATCTGCTTCAAATTAGTGAACCTCGTCTGTAGGTCATACCGAGCTACAGCGTCAAAGTACTTAGTCTGAAATCTTTCACAGAATACTGCCTATGGAACAGGCGTCGCCAACCCAACTACTATCATCGCCCACCAGGTGCGGGCTAGGTCCAATAACTGTAGGCGCACTACAGCTACCTTCTCTCCTTCTGGAGTCTTAGCTGCATCCAAGATAATCTCGATGTCCTGGAGCCACGCGTCAGCTGCAATAGCGTCTTTATTGCCATCAAAGAAAGGAGGGTCCAGGTACTTAAAATTGTTGGCTACACTGTTACCTTGGTAACCCACTCTGTGCATGGTCGTCTGTACTGTCTGGTGCAGGGCATCACCTCGATGATCCTGTGATGCAAGTAATTCTCGGATAAGTCCTACTAAGGTTCCATTATCAGGCTCAGCAGGCCAGATTGGCTGAACCGGCTGAACTGGCGGCTCGTGATCACCGGAAGGCATGACTCGGGAGGCTGCTTCTGAGTGCTGGGCTTGGTCCCCAGGTTGCTGCTGAGGTGCTAGTTGAGCTCCGTTGGGCTGATCGGCAGGACCAGGAACAATGCTACTGAAAAACAATGACATGGGGAACAATAAGGAAGGACCAAGATAGATCGAGGATAATAGCATGTGATCAGGTCAAGATTTCAGAAAGATTGAGAGGACACGAGTAGAGATCAAAGGTGAGTGGTGATTGAGACATCTATCCGGTAAAACCCTCACTCATCTTGATTTACAAGACCTGTATGGGCCACCACTTAAACCATGTCATGCCCCAGATCCAGAATACTGGAGAGCGGGGGCAGACACAGCCAGCTACGTATATAGTATTGTATTCTACCTCCATATACGGTCATGGCTGTCTAGATGTATGAGGGTTTATCTACAAGCCATCAGTCTCTTATGGTCAAGAACAAGCCTAGTGTCTCAATCTCAAGCAAGCAAGTAAATGTAACAAGATGGTAGATCATCAGATATACAAAGTAAGGCGTCCCAAACATTACATATTCAGATGATCATGAAGTTAGTCGTACAAAATGCGAGGACTAGCAAGAGCTTCAGTCGTACATGATCAACCCTAGGATTTGTTAATCATGTTACAGCCCGTAGGCAGACAAGAAAATAAGTATTCAACACGAGCTAACACTTGCTCGGCGGCTAAACGCCTCAAAAGAATAATTTTACAATAGAGCGGGAGAGCAAAATAAAATCCACTCGTTGCCAGGGTTTCTTCTAGTGGTCACCATCTGGCTGGAAGACAGGTAGATCCTCGGGTGATGCTCCAAAATTTGGTCATATAAAACCAGCTGGGTCAGATCACAGAAAGAGCAAGTGCCACAAAGGAGGCTTCACTTAAGAACTAAAACCAGCAATTAGCACAAGAACATAATTATATAATAAAAGACTAGAAATATAGAAATTCATGATAATATACGATAGGGTAACCATGGAACTATTCAGATAACCAAGTTACAATCCTTAAACCAAACAAGGACCGGGATTGTAACCCTTCATCTGAATGGAACTTGGTTTCCTACCATTTATCGGTAAAGTAAAGCACAAGAAATCAGGTCATATAACAATCTTGTACAGAAATCAGGACAAGACTAGACTGGGTTAGACTCCATCCAATCAATCACGACCAAGCAAATGAGTACGGCTTGATACTTTAACTAACTAGGGTTATCACAGACCTAATTACTAGTAAGATGCAATGAGATTGTTCCAACAGCCATAAGCCCTGTAGACCATCCAGGTTACCCGGACGCAATTAGTGGTTGAGTTCATGTGGGTACATTGTCCAGGAAACGTATGTACCCTTAAGTAGCTTGAAGGGTGCAACACATGACAATGTGCGAAAAATGTGTCCTACTTGACGGCAGGCTACAGATCCCAGGTGGGGCGCCCAGATAACGGGATTGCCTGTAGCTGAGAAATCTCTTCATGACTACTGGATTATTCTAGTTATTAGCCTTAGTCAATTTAAGTAGGTTCCCCTGATCGTGGTACTCAGGGGTCCCTGCCCTAGATATGATGTGAGACAATACTGGTTTATTTGTACAAACACCATCGTCCACGGTGTCCAGGCTATTCATTCTAGTCATGTCATGCTAGCCGTCGCAATAGCATTCAATAGTTCCCATCATGCTTACTTATCATGTCTTGTCATGTCATGCCATGTCAGTTACTTGTCATACCATGCCATATACAATTATCAGTCCAATCGTGTCAATCAAGTCAATGTTATCAAGTTCGTGACAAGAGGGTACAAGCACAAAAGGGGATACGGGTACGCATAGGGGCTCAAAGCCTCTACGCGAGAGAAACTACGCTAGGCTAGGGGGGCCCGAGCGTAAAATGGCTTTATGCGAGCAAGACCAAGGAAGGACCCCTCTACGCGAGCAAGTACTCTACGCGAGCAGGACCTGAGGAAGGACCCCTCTACGCGAGCAAGTACTCTACGCGAGCAGCCCTCTACGCGAGATTCTACGCACGCGAGACTCTACGCGGGATTCTACGCACGCGGGACTCTACGCGAGATTCTACGCACGCGAGACTCTACGCGAGCGGGAGTCCCCTGCGTAGAGCTCGAATGAGCTCGGCGTAGAACGGATTACGCGGGCACGCACAGTGGGTGCGTAAAAGGGAACACTACGCCGGCACGTGAAAACGTGTACGTAAAGAAGGAGATGCAACGCTGGCACGTAAAAACGTGGTCGTAAAGAAAAGTCACTACGCGGGCACGTAAAAACGTGTGCGTAAAAGGCTCGTCTTCTCCCCAAGGCCGAGACTTGCAGCCACGGAGGCTCAAGAACTCAAGGAACCCCATCTCGGCCAAGACTTGGTGAATTCCAGCCATTCAAAAGCCAAACTTGCGAAAAATCAAAATTTCCACCACATGAAACTCTCCATTTTCGAAAACAACCAAGTTCAGTAGATCAAACCCATGAAGATCAAAAATACTAAAACTTAGATCTTCATGAAATGAACCACGAAAATTAAAAATGTTAAGTACTAAAGTGTCTAAGAATCTCGTGAGGAAGACAATGGAACAAAAAATTGAGTTCCTTCTTGAAGCAAGTTGTACTTGCCTACGCTCTTGATAGGTGGAGAAGTTTTGATGAAGAAGAAGGCGTAAATGAAAAGTGAGAAAGTAATGAAGAGAGAGAAAGGGTTGGTAGGTTTATAAAGGGGGAGGGTTCTCTCATAATGAACCAAAAGCCCAATCAAACCAAGCCAAACTAAAATAAACCAAACCAAGCTAAAGCAAGACCAAACCAAGTCAAAAACAACCTAGACTAGGCAAGCAAGTCAAGTCTAACTACGGGTCACCTGACAAACGTCAGAGATCTCGTATACGTATACGAAAATACATATAACGGGAAACGAAAGTAACAGCCGTACACCGTTCTTTTGGGATGATGTTGGGGATAGAGTTATGCTTGGGCCAGAGATGATCATTGATGCGGCAGAAAAGGTTCGAATGATCAGGGACAGACTCAGAGTTGCTCAGGACAGGCAGAAATACGGGGCCGATGCTAGTCGCAGATCGATGGAGTTCGCCGACGGAGATATGGTATTGGTGAAGATATCACCTACTAGAGGGACGATCCGGTTCGGACGAGGCGGCAAGTAGAGCCCCAGATATATTGGACCGTTCGAGATACTCGGCAGGATCGGAGAGGTAGCTTACAAGGTTGCACTTCCACCCAACCTAGCAGGAGTTCACGACGTCTTTCATGTGTCTCAGCTGAGGAGATACATTCCAGACCCCAACCATGTGCTAGATCATTCAGAGTTGGAGATCGGACCGAGCCTTGCGGTTACTGAGCAGCCAGTGGAGATATTGGACCGGAGGAAGAAGAGGCTGAGGAACAAAGTCATACCCTTGGTCCGAGTAGCTTGGAGCCGTCACTCTCCGGAAGAATCTACTTGGGAGAGGGAGTCGGACATGAAGGAGAGGTATCCTTACTTGTTCGACACAACAGCCGCGAGGGAACCACCCGTTTTTGCTTAATACCTTAGAGGTTAGTCTTAATAGTAGCCTTAGTCATTGTTTGCTTTGCTTGCTATATTAAATGTTTGTAGAGTCTTCTATCCATGTGAATTTTGAGGACGAAATTTTTTAAGGAAGAAAGATTTGTAAGCCCCTAAATATTTTTAATTATTTTTAAATAAGAATTTAAGATTTTAAATAGCATTTATGTCCTTAAAATAAATTATTATAATTATTAGAAATTTTCTAGAATTCTTAAATGATTTTTAAAGCTTAAAATATTAATTTGTAATTATTTAAATTGTTTGTATATCAGTTTGCAATTAATCTAATTGTTTTACTATCAGTTTGTAAATTATATTTGCAAACTGTTATGGCGGTGGGGGCTATGTGTAAATACTAGATTTTTTGTGGGGGGGGGGGGGGGTTCTACAAAACGACCCCCCGATCACCGCCTTCGTCCCGACTAAACCGCCGGCCTCGGCCTAAACCCTAACCCTAATTCCTAATCTACTGGCCGAAATCCTAATCTAAAACCCACTCCAGCCCTATAAATAGACCCCTAGCCTAAACCCTAACCCTATACTACTTTTCGACCACCACAGTGCCGCCCTGACCCCCTTCTTCTCCGACGAGTTCGTCAGAGACCTAGATCTAGGAGCGCCGCCGTTCCAGCCATCGTCGTAGCCGTGCACCACCACCAAACAGTTCGTCTCGGCGAGACGAACTCGCCCATATTTTTCCTAGGCCGCTTCGACGCCTCCTCCGCCGTGTAGCGCCCTCGACGACCACCGCCCATCGGACACGTACGTGTCATCTCGCCTCTCGTGTCGCTCAGTGTCTCGTGTTTGTGTCACTAGACTCGCCTGAACACGAAGTACCCAGAGGTGTACGTGGACACGACATTTACGTGTCATGCGTGTCGTGCTCGCCTAGGACACAGGATTCGTATACTCGTATCCCTAATTATTCGGACTCGAGTTTAAAATAATTGGGTTAATGGGTTTGTGCTATTGGGTTTAAACTCGCACAGTATTGGGTTTTAATTTAAATCGGGTTTACTGTCTAAAACGAGTATGGGTTGGGCCCAGTGGGTTTTGGGCCGGGTTTTATTAATATATATATGTATATGTATTTATATATGTATATATGTATAAATGTATATATGTATATATGTGTATTTTATATATAAATATATACTGTTATATATATATATACTGTATATATATATATATATATATATATATATATATATATATATATATATATTTATTAAGGTTTTTTTCTATATATATATATATAATTATATTATATGTATATGTTTATTATATATATATATATATATATATATATATATATATATATATATATATATATATATATATATATATATATATATATATATAACTATATATTTATATGTATATAAATGTATTTGTTATATATGTATATATATTTCAAATATAATTTTGTGCAAAATGTTATTATGTATAAATTTACAAGCTATTTTATTATTTAATTCTATGAATTATGTATTTCACTACCTTAATATATATATTATTAAAATACCTTAATATTTATATATATATATATATATATATATATATATATATATATATATATATATATATATATATATATATATATATTTTTAATATATGCATTATCGTATTTCGATTGATTACAGCCATTTGAGTCCAGACCTAGCATGGGTTTTGTGGACTCAAATGAGCCTAAATATATTTAAGTCATGTACGAGTCATATCGGACTTGATTCATGGCTTTGGATTTCGTATTTGGACTTTGGTTCAATTTCGTATACGTAGATAAAATATTAAATAATTATTTATTTATTTTTTAGAAATTGTAACTTATTGTTTTTTAATTTTTATATATATTTTAGTAAAAAAATAGAAATAATTGTATTTAAATACTATGTTAATTTAGCTAATTTAATATAATTTTTTCAGCATTTAATAAGTACTTTTGGCATTTTATAAAAATAGGAAAACATAACTCATTTTCAGGGTACTTATGTTTACTGATTTTTAATAAATATTTATGAGGGTTTATAAATTCCAGAAAAATTATTATAAATTTCTATAATTAACAAGGATCATTTTGGTACTTTATTTTATATATATTTGAGCTTTTTGCCTATCTTAAAAATTGTTGAAACACAGTGAACAGTCTGATTTATTTATTAAATAATTACGACTTGCGATGTATTGTGTGATTTTGGGTTATTGTATTATTGGACCTCACCATACCATAGTGTAAAGGCCCTAGAAAGTTGGTATAGTATTGTGTCACCCCACATTGGTCTCCTATGCTAAAGTCATCATTTGGCTAGGTGTCCAGTCAGAAAGTCGTGTCGTACAACTAGTGTCCTAGTGTTTAACTTGGTATAAAAACTAAGTTTATGTATTATTTTTACAGTGACGAGACATCTGGATATCTATAGCTTCATATACATATACTTGCTTGCACAAGACAAGTACCTCTACAAACTTTATTTACTGCATACAATAAATTGTGTAAAAACCATGTTAAATACCGATACCTAGACTGCAAATCATATATCTCCATGTTTCATATGTTTTATACTGCTCTCAGTATCCACCATGCTTTATACTGTTCTCGTATCACTCACATATTATAAAACGGGTTAAGGGAAAACTGTTAGTAGAGTACGTAATCATGCCCCCTTCTCCGTATGTATTTACCGTGTACGGGTACGTTCTATATATAACTTTGTCGTAGGTCTGATCCCGTATTTGTGTATGGATATACACCGATGTCGTTAGTGTACGTATGTGCACTTCAAAAAACTTGATATGTACCACTGTACATCCTATTTACCTATTGACCGATCACGTGCATGCTACAGTTTTAAACTTTAAAACAAACATATGTTGCCATGATAAAATGTATCTAAAAAACCAAATAAACCATGATATGCCATGACTCCTGTTTATTACACTTCAGTTCATTTCATGCTTCGTATATTTAGTTTGCTAGAATCAGTACTTGCTCCCGTCCTGACAGGATAACGTTGTAGGTATACTTACCGAGGAGGAGTTGCTTTGTGATTCTTATTATGGGATTGCCATCGAGGACCAGACTATACCTTACGAGGATGTACCTGCAGGAAAACTCGTCTAGTTTGTGTAATTGCTCGAGACTTTTGGGAGTGGTCATGTTGTTAGACTATGTATTTTGATACTGGACCTGTATCCAGTTTTATGTCTTGACTTTGTAT
Organism: Iris pallida; assembly: GCA_029216955.1. NCBI lineage: Eukaryota > Viridiplantae > Streptophyta > Magnoliopsida > Asparagales > Iridaceae > Iris > Iris pallida. The sequence goes on from JANAVB010002397.1 coordinate 169,453, forward strand.
TTCGGAACATATTTATATACGAGATGACTTTTGTGTTTGAAACATTTCTGACTCAATATGACATATAGAACTATTAGCACACTTTGATCATTTATTGTTTGTCTTTAGAACAGCTTACTACGCTTTATCTCAAGCGTAGGCTGGACATGACTCGGCCCGGCCCAACAATTTGGGTAGCGGATCGTGACAGTACGCTCCAGAGTATACTAGCCAATACTATGCGGGAGAAGGTCTCAGTCAGCAGTATACGGGCATGGGCACTTTCTCATCCTTTCAACCATATGATCGTTGTACAGCGACTGAGCAAATCAACACTGCCGTAACATATTCGTTTGAAGGCATGTCATATTACTCACAGTTGATTTCGTCCCCGTCTGCCCCGGTGCCTAATCATTAGGCCGAGAAAGAAAATAGAGAGAAAACAGGAGTGGAAGAAGATGAAAGAAGAGTGGGGGAGAACACAGATGAAAGAAGAGCCCGACTAGGCCTCAGACACGTAGAACGACGGCATTACAAACGACTTATCCGGAGGCGTTAAAAGTTGAATGTTAGAATATTTGTACTACAATGAAAAATAAAATATTTTATCTAATATTTTGGTACTACAATGTTTTACTCTGGTTGACTTGTACATTTTCTTCTGTTGTGTCCCATCAAACCACAATTCCCGCAACAAAGTTCTCTTGTCGATAATTCACGTAGTTTGATACGATTTTTCTTCGTCCTTCTAGCTTTGCGCCTGATATCTGGAACTCCAATTTCTTTCCTAACGAAAGCAGCTTGAATATTACAAGGAACTGGAATAGGTTCCATCTGTGGCTCGTACACACTTCTCAAGCTGTCAGTAGAAAATATTATCGGATAATATGTATACGATATTCCCTGAATATATCTTTCACAATTTGTGACGCACTGTAGGACTGATTATCTCTAATTAAATCAACATTCTTGTCTTAACCCATGCAGCGGTAGCTAGTCGATGACGTCCTGACGTAAGTCCACACATACAAGAATGACGACTTTCTAATGTACTAATTTTAAATATTTGTCCTTTTCCTATGGATTTGGCATATACTCTCCAATTACAATTCTGTTGATCACAAGTATATATAATTCCATGAGAATTATTCATAGCACTAGATGAACAACTAAAATTATGTTGAATTGCTAAACTACTTACAAAACTTCTTAATTTTGAACGACTGTCGAATGTTTGTCCTATAAATAACTCAAAAGTGTTAGAATTTTTATTATCATCATCATCTATCTCGTCACCGGTATTTTTAATTAAATCATCACTATGTTCATTGTCATCATCATCATCATTATCATCATCATCGTTATCATCATCTAGTAAGGGAGCAATTGTCTGAGAAGAAAAACTAGCACCTGTGTTAACATGTTGATAATTAGAAACAAATTCATCATTAGTTCTAATAGTAAATGATGATACTTGAGTAACATATAAACTAATATACGGTGATTGCGAATTAATCTCAAGAATAAAATTCCATGCTTCTTCACCATCTATCAATAAACATGTGGAACCAAATACAGACTTTAAAATAAATTGATAATTAATAGAAAAATGCGGTGAAATTAAATTGCGTAAATTTTCTAAAGTAATATAGAAATAAGTTGTAAAAAATTGGGTGTCACTTCCTTCGTAAGTTAACCCATTTACTCTACCACCATGTGAGCATACTATTTTAATATTATGATCCATGAGAAAGAAGTAGTTTGAGAATGTTTAGCTAATAAAAAGTGAGAGCTTGTAAGAGGGAGAGAGTAGCTTCCGTGAGGAGTTGGAGCTTCCAAGCTTCAAAGAAGTGCTTCTGTGAGAGAGAGGAGAAAGTAGTGTGTTTGTGTAGAGAGAGAGAGAGAGAGAGAGAGAGAGAGAGAGTTCAACATTGCAATAAATAGAAAGATAAAAGAGATGTTGAAATGTAGCCGTTGGAGGAAAAGAAAAGAGACGTTGAAAAGTAGCTGTTGAACCTGCGCGCGCTTCCAGTGGTGGCGCATTGTGTTGGGCACCAAGGAAGCAGAGCAAGTAGCACGCGCCATGGGCCTTGGCGTTCACCCCGCGCGCGCGTCATGAACGTTCGAGCTCCCTCCCGTGCGCCATGGAGCTCCCCTCCCCCGTACGCCATGGACCATGGCTATCCCATATTGCGCGCCATTGATGGTGGCGCGTTCCCCTGACCCCCACCACCATTGCACCAACGCGCCATGGGAATTGTCGTTTCATTACCCAAAATGAAATTTTCCTAAACTTCTTACTTTTTTTTTATAATTTCAGTAAAATTCTTTACCCTATATGAAAATTTTTGTAAAAAAAATTGAAGATAAATTCTGAGATGTCAGCTTAGCATTTTAGCATTTCTTCGTTCACTTGAGCCAAATAAACTGGCTAAGGGCCTGTTTGGATGGCCGAAACAACACTGAAACTGTCCCAAAAAATGAAAATCTGCCGAACTCATTTGAGTTCCTCTGTTTGGTAAGCATCTTGTGAAAGTCCAATTTTCTTCTGAAGTGACTGGAGGCAGTTCCTGTCCCCCACACTTTTTACACTTTTCACATCGATGATTTTTTGGATGAAACTCTGCTGCAACTCCAAAAGGTGTCAAATGTAAACTCAAAACAGCAGGAAAAGGAAGCTGTGGTGGCACGTACGCCGTACACCTGAGGGGATCCACGGAACTTGACGGCATGAACTCATCGCAGTCCTCGGCAATGTGGGCGTCGACGGCGGGTGCGTGGTTGCGGAGGGGGAGGCACTCGATGCAAAGGTCAGTGTCCTCAACGCCGGCGAAAAAAAGATGTCAAGTGACGGATTTGAGAGGGAGGAGGAGAAAGTGTCGGCGCCGTTGAAGAAGAAGAAGAGGAAAAGAATGAGAGAAGGAATGGGAGAAGATATGGTTTGTGTGTGGGTGGGGTAGCATACAGCAGACGTTGAAGAAGAGGTGGAAAACAATGAGAGGGAAAGGAACGGAAGGGAGAAGAAAATAATGAGATGGGTTTGGGAGGAGAGGGATGGGGGTTAGATCTAGATTGGGAAGAGAGAGAGAGAAGATATTTTAGATTTAAATAGTAATAACAAATTTTATTAATAATAATAATAATAATAATAATAGTAATAATTATTATTATCTTAACCCACCATGCTAATAATTAGTAAATAGTACTAATATAGTTACAATAACAATAATAATAATTATTATTATTATTAATGTTTTCATTAATTTAATTTGTTTTTAATATTTTTTTTGTTAATTTATGAGATTTTCTTTTATTTTATAAAATTTAAAATATCAATTAAAATAATCAATAGTTATTTGATAATTTTTATTTTGAAAATATTCCATAATTAATTTAATTATGGGTTATCATATCTACAATCCCAATATCTACTTTCAACAACCATCCAAACAACCGAACTTGTTTTTTCTCCACTTTCAACAACCATCCAAACACCAAACCCAATTTTCTTCCACTTGCAGGAGACAAAAAGTACTACATCCAAATACATTTTGGAAAGTGCCACTTTCACACTTTCAACTGCAACTCATCATGACGTAAGTGTCACTTTTACACTTTCAAAGAGTTACATCTAGGGCCTGTTTGGTTGGATGTAGGTGCATGTGTGAAAGTGGGAGTTTCATGAAGGTGTAACTCATTTGAGTTAGAATACATTCCACTTTCCAAAAAGTGTTTGGATACAAAAGTTTTTGTCCCCCCGCAAGTGGAGACTTACAATATAGTTTGTTTGGATGACCACTTGAAAGTGGCTTTGATGGACTTTGTGTGTTTAATTAGGACATTGCAAGTGATATAATCACCCTCATGAAGAATGGTATTGTTACCAAAACAAAAAAAATTCAACATTCCCAACTGAATTTGGCAGCAGAGAAAGGGTTTCACAACCGAAAAACAGTACGAAACATGTTCCCAGCAAGATGACATGTTCCCAGCAAACTGATATATAACTTTGCAAGATTATATTTTTCCAGTAAATATGATACATGTTCCCAACAAATATGATACATGTTCGGAGCAAGATGACATGTTCCCAGCATATATGATACATGTTCCCAGAAATTAACACATGTTCCCAACAAACTGATATATAATTTTGCAAGATTACATGTTCTCAGCGAATATGATACATGTTCCCATCAAATATGATACATGTTTCCAGCAAATATGATATGTTCCCAGTAAGATGACATATTTCCAGCAATATGACATGTTCCTAGCAATACGACATGTTTCCAGCAAATATTACATATTCCCAGCAATGGAAAATATTCCCAGCAATATGACATGTTGTAGCACCCAGTTTCTAAAATGAGGGTAATTTTAAAATTTTGTAATTATAATTATTTAATAATGATATTTAAACCATATTATGATTTTTGGTGATTTTTTTAGTTAATTTAAAACTATTTAAAACCACGACTTGTGATTTTGATGTTTTGCTAGTGCAACCTTAGAGATTACTTAACCTAGAGACTAACCATGATCATATGAGCCTAGCCATAGGTTTAGAACATCAAGTTAGGGCTTTTTAGCCTAAGGGGTATTTTGGTAATTTACTAAGAATTATTGGAATTATTGGATTTATGTGAATTACTATTATTTAATTATTGTCATGAGAGTCCCTAACCTAGTTTACCCTAATCTAGAAGTTAGCCACTAACCTAGAGACTAGAGGATGGATATTACATATTAGTCAAGGTAGAAAATATCTAAGATATTCACATATGTGATATTTTCCTTGAAACCATCAAAAGATCTCAACTTTGGCACCAAAGTCCTTGCCTTCACCTTGAAGGAAGGCAAGAGGACACCCCCCTTGCCATGACCAGCCGAGGGCACCCCCTAGCATGCCCCCTTCCTATATAACCCCATCTATTCATTCCCATACCAATTTACATGTTTCAAAACCTAGAAAAATTCCTATTTCCTTAAACCTTCATATCTTCCTCAAAATAGATCCAAACTCATCCTAGTCTTTTGCATTGGGTTCCTACAACCGAGAGGGTGCTAAAGGAGGCTAGCAAGCTGGACACATAGCTGTGGACACCAACAAGTGAAGAGGACACACCCCCCCTTCTATTGAAATCTGGAGTTTTCACTCAATAGGTAAATACCTATAAACCTAGTTAATATTGTGTTTTTCCTTTATAAATGCATGCATATAGGTATACCCTAGCTGTGGAACAAGTTTGGTAAAATCTAAGGTTGGTTTGGTGTCCGTATCGGACACGTATCCTAGGTTGAAAAACCTTGTTTGATGAAATGCCTCAAAAAATGGTTTTTATGTTTTTGTAAAACAAATTACATTTTGGGGTAGCCCTAGACTTGTAGGTCACAACCCTAGTTGACTGAGCACGATATTATGTCATGTCCGTGTCCAAATTGGACACAAACACGCTGTGCACAGCAGTATACTGTGTCCTGCTCATACGTATCTCGTACACACTGCACACATCACTTGGACACATAAAAATTGGTGTGGACACGGGAGCAGTGTCTGCGCACACTTCCCCAAAATTTTACGACACCTCGTGTCGTATCGAGGACACGAGGACACGTGCACTGGTCATGCACTGACAATGCACACACGTACAGAGCCGACTTCGCGTGCGTCGTGTCGCACGGACACGACACTTGGACACCTCGTATTTGTACGAGTGTGTAGCCCAACATGTGGGCTACACGTGGGCATGACCACGAGGCCCCACGTGGCTCGTGTCGTGTCCACGAGACACTTGTATCGCTGCACGATGATGCACTGTGCACGTGTATCAGTCGAGTTTTTTTGACTGATACGGTGTTCGTACTGTGTCCTGGTGACACGTGGACACGAGACAGACACTGGAACACCTAGACCAACCCTAGGCGAACCTACACACATGTGCACGAGACCTATGGACACTTGTGTCGTGTCCTACACTCGTGTGCACCTCTGCACGATACTGTCACCGCACACACTTACCCGATTTAGATTTTTGACACTTGGACACGTTGTGTCGTGTCGTGGTGGACTCCTAGGGACCCCTACGACACTTATACATATGGGGGCACGATTACCAACCTTTAACTTTACATTTTAATTGTTTTCGAATCACATTTTCCAATTTCCCCTAAATTTCTGATACATGAACATTTCCTGTGTTTTCTAGTTTTTAAAATCCAATTTCAAATCGATTTTTGATTGATATACATATGTGTATTTATGTATATATACACTGTATATGTATGTATATATGTATATGAGTGTGTGGGTATATGAGTATGTGTATGTGAGTGTATATATGTGTATATATAGGTATGTATAGGTGTGTGTATATATATATGTAATGTGTGTGTGTGTTTGTGCCTCCTTTCTCAGATTTCTGAGAATAGGAATCCCCACTGTTACACAGTACACACACACACCACTACCCCTCTTCCTAATTCACTATGTGCACACACACTATTCACACACACATACCACTGCCTACCCCTTCCCATGACCCCCTCACACCCTCACACTCTCACTTTCCCTTCCCTCTATATATTGTATATATGTTATATTATATATAGTAAGTTATATACATATATAAGTATATGATATATGTATATATATTGTATAGATATATGTATAGATATAGATATCTATATATATCCACTAAGTACCCTAGGAATTCTAGCCTATGGCCTATGGCCAATGAGTTAGGATTGACCAATAGGTCTCGTAGACCTAGATTGACTTAAAGGTTGACCCTTGTGGACCATGGTTGACCAAGGTCAACTATAGGTCAACCTTGACCTAGAATGGACTTGGATGGATATAGAAGGGACTAGTTGACTAAGGTTTGACTAAACCCTAGATTATTAACTAATTGGTTAGGTTTGACCTATATGTGAGTGCCCTAAGTATATAAGGGTATTTGTGTGACTTGGGTTATATGGATAGTTACATGTCAATTAAGATATGCATGGGGTTAAGTGAGATACCTAGAGTTGAGTCATGACTTGAGATTGGAATATGGAATTAGCTTGAATATAGGATTAAGGTTGGTATTATATATATATGTATTTATATATGGTATACTTGTATAGGTATTGGTTATACCTTAACCTTGTGGTGTAGTACCTTAGATAGTCTAGATTGACCTAGCTTGACCATATTGACTAGTAATTGACTAGTCTGACCATTGTTAACTAAACCCTAGATAACTTGACTAGTTTGACTAGAATGTTGACCAAAAGTTGACTTTAACCTAGATTTGATTAACCTTGACTTGTTTGACCTAGTGTGACTTGGTTTGACTTCCTGTGACCTAATATGACTTAAGTTGACCTAGTATGACTTAAGTTTGACCTAGTTTGACTTTTAAGTTGACCAGAGTTGACCAAGAGCTGACTTTTGACCAGATTGACCTAGAATCATGTAGTATGCATTGTATACTCTATTTTTTTACCATTATGGATATATTGTGACCTGTTTTACTCTCAATAGGACTCTGTGACACCAGTTCGGACATCTATTCATACCAGTCATACAGGGTGACAGGCGAGTACATTCTCTGATCATTTCATACTTGTTAGGACTTATATTCTTGCTCTAGATTACTTTACATGATGCTGTCACGTCATTATCACGATTGGTACTATATGGATCTTGTCATGCGATGTTATCTCCCTCGGGGTGCATTAGATACAGTTGTCATGTGTTTTTCACAAACATCTTGTATTTCATGTACACCGCTTTTATGTATACTCTTGTGCAATCTTGTACTCTCATGATCACGTGAGCAAATATGATAAAACCTCTTGTACAAGGTAACGCAACTTGACTGGATCGTTGTGTACTAATTGGGGAGGGTGAGTAGGAAATGGTTATGTGATCAAAATCCTATCTTGTAAAATCTTGTGAAATCATGTATATGTCCATGGTACACTCACGTATGATGGAGTTACCCTTGCATTGTCCTAACCCGTTTATATAACCATCTCATGCTCTAAATCACAGGTTACCTACAGTTCTTACTTATCATATATATAGATATTTCCAGTTATTAAATCTCTCTCGTTTTTATATATATTTCTTTACAGTCCATGTATCTTACTCTTTGCATGCTTTATATTTTCCAACATGATATGAACTGCGTGAGATGTATTATGCTCGTTTCTGTCCTGACTGGACCTGTTGAAAATATTACAGATGATGATGGTGACTGTCCTACCTTTTATGGGACACATGAGGGTGACCTTCAGGAGCCTGAGGAGCATCTAGCTCTGTAGAGGGTGCCTAGTCTAGTCTAGTGTTTATAGTTTTCAGTTGTATCAGATTGTTCCGATTGTTAGTTGTGACTTAGTTATATTTTAGGTCTTGTATCTATTTGTGTTGGACATCTACTTTGTGTGGTGTGATAACTCTATTTATATTCAGTTTCTTTCTTTTATCTGATTCTATATCATGCTCTATCTTTCCTAGACTTGTGTTTGAGATATAGAGTTGAGATGTTATGTTATACCTCCGTACGGAGATGACAGGTTTATATATCTTGTTGTTAGATGTTAGATGTTAGATGTTATAGATGACCTATACAGCGTTCTACCGCCGACACTGCGGCGTAGGCTGGATGTACCCACGTTCTCGTGCCCCTAATCAGGGTGCGGGTCATGACACATTTTTGTGGTGGCCTATGCAGGTCTGTGTCACAATTAGTGCGTTCTCGTAATGGTGCTCGACTTAGAGTACTAATTACGAGCCTGCAATTAGGACGTAGGACCTAGGACATGATAGGAGTTTCTCAATCACACCTAGGAAAATTTTCGATCTTTTGATTTTTATGATTACTCTCCTTGTATTAAATTAACTGTCCTTCTTTGATAAATCTACTCATGTGCCATATTGATCTCTTTGTTTCAATTCGTCTCCAGGATGACGAAGACGGCCACTAGATCGAGTAGCTTGCCCGATAGATCTGACCAGGCTGAGGAGGAGGTTCACGAGACTGCCTCCAGTGATTCCACTATCCCGGAGACCCCGACAGTTGCACAGGGAGGTCTACTACCTCTACCCCAGAGGGTTTCGGTCGTCGTTCCGGAGATACACATCATATGTTCCTTCTCCTTCAGCAGATGATGGAGACTCAGCGGGTCCAGACAGAGGCATCGCAGCGCCAGTCGGAGGCATCACACCGTCAGATTGAGATGCTGAGGCAGAGCATGGAGAACTCGCATCAGCTTACACTGGCAGCAATGGAGAGAGTGGTACCGGGTACGATGCAGGCCCTACTGGCCAGCAGCCGTACCAGCAGCAGTCCAGGTCGGGGACAGTATTAGACTTTAGGAAGATGAGCTCCAGGGACTTCACGGGCACAGAGGGCATCCTTTATGCAGACGACTGGCTAGAGGACGTGCAGCGGAGTATGGAGCTGGCAGAGCTTCCTAGAGCACTTTGGGTTTCGGCCGCAACCAGCCGATTCTTCGACATCGCGCTGACATGGTACCGCACGGATCCTCATGCGTCGGTGAGAGGGCTGACATGGAAGAACTTCCGGAGGCTCTTCAAGGAGAAGTTCTACCCGGACGTGGCTCTTACAGCATTGGAGGGCTAGTTCGTGGGTCTAGTGCAGGGGAACTCGTCGGTGGACGAGTATGCAGCAGAGTTCTTTTGTCTTAGCAGGTTCGCTCTCGATATGATCCAGGATGAGGGGCAGAAGGCTCGTAAGTTTCGTAGGGGACTTATTCATGTAGTACGCACCCGCACCTCGGGACGCCGTGATGTGACGTTCGATCAGATATTGATCGACGCACAGATTGCAGAGGAGGACTTCGGCCTCAAGCCGAAGAGGGGCAGTGATACCATAGGGGCTAGTTCTAGTGCAGGGCCAGCCAAGCGCCCTTACATACAGTAGAGGCCAGTTCAGCAGCCGTTACAGGGCCAGGGACATGTACTTCACCAGCATGCACCCAGGCAGCAACAGTACACTATATGTAACTTCTGTCAGAAGTAAGGTCACGGATGGGACGACAGCAGGAAGAGGCAGGGCCTGTGTTTTCTTTGTGGTTCAGCAGAGCATCAGTTGAGGGAGTGTCCCAAGAACTTGGCACGATTGGCTCAGGCAGCAGCAGGAGCTAGGGCTCCGACAGGGTAGCAGACGGGACTACCGTTGCAGACTCAGCAGCAGAGGTTTGTCCAGCATCAGCAGCAGGCCAAGGGAGGCCAGCCGGGGTGAGCTTTTGCCATGGCAATCGATGATGCACAGACAGAGGGAGAGCTGATTGCAGGTTCCAACCTTTTCGATTCTATTTCCGTATTTGCCTCCTTATAACTGTCTTGAAATTTGATTCTATCTGTTCCTTGTAGTTGATAAATTTTGTTCGGATATTTCATTGTGAATTATTTTCTTCTGAGATAAGTCGTATGGGCTAGGTCGTCTCGATTATGGGATCTAGAGTCTTCTATAGTCATGTTAGCTGGCATAGTGAGGACATATAGTCGGATTTTGGACGTATTTCTCGGGTGTGGGAATTTACGGTTTTCGCGGCCAGGCATGCGGCAATGCAAAAATTTTAAATACCATGATTCTAGAGGTATGTACCTTAGTCGAGGACTCTGTGAATATCATAGCCTTGCTCACTAGCATGACGAAGATTCCGAGTATCATAATTTTAGACAGACGTATATGATTATCGGACTGTGTGTTTGAGACTGTGATTGTTGGGGTGTTTGACCTAGAAGGAGTATGACCATTCTAATTTCGAGGACGAAATTTTTCTAAGGAGGGTAGACTTGTAGCACCCAGTTTCTAAAATAAGGGTAATTTTGAAATTTTGTAATTATAATTATTAATAATGATATTTAAACCATATTATGATTTTTGGTGATTTTTTTAGTTAATTTAAAACTATTTAAAACTACGACTTGTGATTTTGATGTTTTGCTAGTGCAACCTTAGAGATTACTTAACCTAGAGACTAACCATGATCATATGAGCCTAGCCATAGGTTTAGAACATCAAGTTAGGGCTTTTTAGCCTAAGGGGTATTTTGGTAATTTACTAGGAATTATTGGAATTATTGGATTTATGTGAATTATTATTATTTAATTATTGTCATGAGAGTCCCTAACCTAGTTACCCTAATCTAGAGGTTAGCCACTAACCTAGAGACTAGAGGATGGATATAACATATTAGTCAAGGTAAAAAATATCTAAGATATTCACATATGTGATATTTTCCTTGAAACCCTCAAAAGATCTCAACTTTGGCACCAAAGTCCTTGCCTTCACCTTGAAGGAAGGCAAGAGGACACCCCCCTTGCCATGACCAGCCATGGGCACCCCCTAGCATGCCCCCTTCCTATATAACCCCATCTATTCATTCCCATACCAATTTATATGTTTCAAAACCTAAAAAAATTCATATTTCCTTAAACCTTCATATCTTCCTCAAAATAGATCCAAACTCATCCTAGTCTTTTACATTGCGTTCCTACAACCTAGAGGGTACTAAAGGAGGCTAGCAAGCTGGACACATAGCTGTGGACCCCAACAAGTGAAGAGGACACACCCCCCTTCCATTGAAATCTTGAGTTTTCACTCAATAGGTAAATACCTATAAACCTAGTTAATATTGTGTTTTTCCTTTATAAATGCATGCATATAGGTATACCCTAGCTGTGGAACAAGTTTGGTAAAATCTAGGGTTGGTTTGGTGTCCATATCGGACACGTATCCTAGGTTGAAAAACCTTGTTTGATGAAATGCCTCAAAGAAATAGTTTTTGTCTTTTTGTGAAATAAATTACATTTTTGGGTAGCCCTAGACTTGTAGGTCATAATCCTACTTGACTGAGCACGATATTGTGTCGTGTCCGTGTCCAAATTGGACACGAACACGCTGTGCACAGTAGTATACTGTGTCCTGCTCACACGTATCTCGTACACACTGCACACATCACTTGGACACGTAAAAATTGGTGTGGACACGGGGGCAGTGTCTGCGCACACCTCCCTAAAATTTCACGACACCTCGTGTCGTATCGAGGACACGAGGACACGTGCACTGGTCATGCACTGACAGTGCACACACGCACAGAGCCGACTTCGCGTGCGTCGTGTCACGCAGACACGACACTTGGACACCTCGTATTTGTACGAGTGTGTAGCCCAACATGTGGGCTACACGTGGGCATGACCACGAGGCCCCACGTGGCTCATGTCGTGTCCACGAGACACTTGCATCGCTGTACGATGCTGCACTGTGCACGTGTATCAGTCGAGTTTTCTCGACTGATACGGTGTTCGTACTGTGTCCTGGTGACACGTGGACACGAGACAGACACTGGAACACCTAGACCAACCCTAGGCGAACCTACACACGTGTGCACGAGACCTATGGACACTTGTGTCGTGTCCAACACTCGTGTGTACCTCTGTACGACACTGTCACTGCACACACTTACCCGATTTGGGTTTTTGACACTTGGACACGTTGTGTCGTGTCGTGGTGGACTCCTAGGGACCCTACGACACGTATACATATGGGGGCATGATTACCAACCTTTAACTTTGCATTTTAATTGTTTTCGAATCATATTTTCCAATTTTTCCTAAATTTCTGATACATGAACATTTCCTGTGTTTTCCAGTTTTTAAAATCCAATTTCAAATCGATTTTTGATTGATATACATATGTGTATTTATGTATATATACACTGTATATGTATGTATATATGTATATGAGTGTGTGGGTATATGAGTATGTGTATGTGAGTGTATATATGTGTATATATAGGTATGTATAGGTGTGTGTATATATATATGTAATGTGTGTGTGTGTGTGTTTGTGCCTCCTTTCTCAGATTTCTGAGAATAGGAACCCCCACTGTTACACAGTACACACACACACCACTACCCCTCTTCCTAATTTACTATGTGCATACACACTATTCACACACACACACCACTGCCTACCCCTTCCCATGACCCCCTCACACCCTCACACTCTCACTTTTCCTTCCCTCTATATATTGTATATATGTTATATTATATATAGTAAGTTATATACATATATAAGTATATGATATATGTATATATATTGTATAGATATATGTATAGATATAGATATCTATATATATCCACTAAGTACCCTAGGAATTCTAGCCTATGGCCTATGGCCAATGAGTTAGGATTGACCAATAGGTCTAGTAGACCTAGATTGACTTAAAGGTTGACCCTTGTGGACCATGGTTGACCAAGGTCAACTATAGGTCAACCTTGACCTAGAATAGACTTGGATGGATATAGAAGGGACTAGTTGACTAAGGTTTGACTAAACCCTAGATTATTAACTAATTGGTTAGGTTTGACCTATATGTGAGTGCCCTAAGTATATAAGGGTATTTGTGTGACTTGGGTTATATGGATAGTTACATGTCAATTAAGATATGTATGGGGTTAAGTGAGATACCTAGAGTTGAGTCATGACTTGAGATTGGAATATGGGATTAGCTTGAATATAGGATTAAGGTTGGTATTATATATATATGTATTTATATGTGGTATACTTGTATAGGTATTGGTTATACCTTAACCTTGTGGTGTAGTACCTTAGATAGTCTAGATTGACCTAGCTTGACCATATTGACTAGTAATTGACTAGTCTGACCATTGTTAACTAAACCCTAGATAACTTGACTAGTTTGACTAGATGTTGACCAAAAGTTGACTTTAACCTAGATTTGACTAACCTTGACTTGTTTGACCTAGTATGACTTGGTTTGACTTCCTGTGACCTAATATGACTTAAGTTGACCTAGTATGACTTAAGTTTGACCTAGTTTGACTTTTAAAGTTGACCAGAGTTGACCAAGAGTTGACTTTTGACCAGATTGACCTAGAATCATGTAGTATGCATTGTATACTCTATTTTTTACCGTTGTGGATATATTGTGACCTGTTTTACTCTCAATAGGACTCTGTGACACCAGTTTGGACATCTATTCATATCAGTCATACAGGGTGACAGGCGAGTACATTCTCTGATCATTTCATACTTGTTAGGACTTATATTCTTGCTCTAGATTACTTTACATGATGCTGTCACGTCATTATCACAGATTGGTACTATATGGATCTTATCATGCGATGTTATCTCCCTCGGGGTGCATTAGATACAGTTGTCATATGCTTTTCACAAATATCTTGTATTTTATGTACACCGCTTTCATGTATACTCTTATGCAATCTTGTACTCTCATGATCACGTGAGCAAATATGATAAAAACCTCTTGTACAAGGTAACGTAACTTGACTGGATCGTTGTGTACTAATTGGGGAGGGTGAGTAGGAAATGGTTATGTGATCAAAATCCCATCTTGTGAAATCATGTATATGTCCATGGTACACTCACGTATGATGGAGTTACCCTTGCATTGTCCTAACCCGTTTATATAACCATCTCATGCTCTAAATCACAGGTTACCTACAGTTCTTACTTATCATATGTATAGATATTTCCAGTTATCAAATCTCTCTTATTTTTATATATATTTCTTTACAGTCCATGTATCTTACTCTTTGTATGCTTTATATTTCCCAACATGATATGAACTGCGTGAGATGTATTGTGCTCGTTCCTGTCCTGACTGGACCTGTTGAAAATATTACAAATGATGATGGTGACTGTCCTACCCTCCATGGGACACATGAGGGTGACCTTCAGGAGCCTGAGGAGCATCTAGCTCAGTAGAGGGTACCTAGTCTAGTCTAGTATTTATAGTTTTCAGTTGTATCAGATTGTTCCGATTGTTAGTTGTGACTTAGTTATATTTCAGGTCTTGTATCTATTTGTGTTGGACATTTACTTTGTGTGGTGTGATAACTCTATTTATATTCAGTTTCTTCCTTTTATCTGATTCCATATCATGCTCTATCTTTTCTAGACTTGTGTTTGAGATATAGAGTTGAGATATTATGTTATACCTCCGTGCGGAGATGACAGGTTTATATATCTTGTTGTTAGATGTTAGATGTTATAGATGACCTATACAACGTTCTACCGCCGATACTGCGGCGTAGGCTGGACGTACCCACGTTCTCGTGCCCCTAATCAGGGTGCGGGTCGTGACACATGTTCCCAGCAATATGATACAATGAAACAAAATCTTGTTCACAAGGACATTATGGGCTCAGAGTATGAAAACTGAAAATAATTAAAACTTGTTCAGGAGAACATTATGGGCTCAGAATGAAGCAAAATCTTCTTCGAAAAATATTATCATACGAAGAACATATCAAAAATAAAAATTCCTCTGGACAAAAAATTTGCGGCATATGAAAAGGGCCGGCCAACCCATCAAATAGGATACATGTTCTCTGCAAATATGATACATGTTCCCTGCAAATATGATACAGTAAACCAGCAAGATGACATGTTCCCAGCAATATGACATGTTCCCAGCAAATATTACATGTTCCCAGCAATGGGAAATGTTCCCAGCCATATGACATGTTCCCAGCAATATGATACAATGAAACAAAATCTTGTTCACAAGGACATTATGGGCTCAGAGTATGAAAACTGAAAATAATTCAAACTTGTTGACGAGGACATTATGGGCTCAGAATGAAGCAAAATCTTCTTCCAAAAATATCATCCTATGAAGAACATATAAAAAATAAAAATTCCTGAATAACATAAAATTGACACTTGTACCATATTTGCTGGGAACATGTATCATATTTGCTGGGAACATGTACCATTATTTGTTTCACAATGAAACACAAGTCATCATAGCCCATAATGCATTCTCATCATAGCCCATATATTATAAGAAAATAAGACCAACTTATGCTGCAGTAACCAAAAACTGCCCCAAAATTGAAGTTACCAAAAACTGGAAGGAATAAGAAGATACTGAAACTCATCACAGGAAAAATTGAAGTCACCAAGTTATGCATTGTCATCATAGCCCAAAATATCATTATTTGTTTCACAAAGAAACACATGTCATCATAGGCCAGTAGGAGATACTGAAACTCATCACAGCCCATATAAGATTTCAAAAAACTAAAACTCATCATTAACCAAAAACTAAAATTGAAGTGCTGCTCCTTTGCAGTTACCAAAAAATAAAACACAAACTGGGGACAAAGGGCAGTAAGCAAATATGGGAAGTAACAAAAAACTGAAACACAAGACTGAAAATATCAACAACTTAAGCACAAGTTTGGGAAAAAAGTAATTGGCTCAAAGGATTCACCATCCCACTCATCATCGCCAATTTAAAAACTTGGCTACCTCCATCCATCACCAAATTGGTGGGCGAAGCCATCAAGTTTTGGTTCTCATCGTGAGGCACCTTCCTCATTTGTGTTGTCGGGACAGAAATAACATTTTAGACTCAAAGGTTGCACCTTCCTCATCATTGTCTAAAACTAGGCTACAAGTTGGTTACCTCCGTCCATCACCACAATGGTAGGGGAGGCCACCAACTTTAGCTTGTAATCAGGTTGCACCTTCATAGCTCATTCAAAGACAACTCCTGCACCCAAACAGTACATACCCCTTGTCATTACATTGTTATTACATTATAGGTGTAGACAAAAAGAACTTGGGTCTACACAAATAAGTTGGTACAACATAAAAGAGATGCAGACTAAAATCGATACAAGTAATGTTAGAAAACCCAAAGTAACAATAATGGCCGATGGGTGGCCATTGCGCACATCTTCTCCCTTAATTCCACATCGTTCATCCTTGTAATTTGAGTGGAAGTAACCCATTGCCTCCTCATAATCTTGGCACTTGAAATAACAAGCGCCTTTAAACCCATTCACTTGCATGTGACATTCAGGCCAGGTTGTGTACACTCCTGGCTTTCTTCCTTTCAAAACAACGTAGAAAGACATGCTACAAAGATATCAAAAGCATAGATGAAGCAGGAAATTAACAGAAACAGCAGTATGTTCTATTCCAGAGTAGAAAATATTAAAAACATTCAGATAGAAATATTTGCTAATAAAAACAGCAGCATGCTACAAAGATATCAAAAGCAAAGATATCAAAATAGCAGGGAATTAACAGAAGCAAAGACATCAAAAGAGCAGAGAATTGAAGTCACACAGAAACAGCAGCATGTTCTAATTAAAAGCAGGGAATTAACAACATCATGTTCTAATGAAACAGCAGCCTATAGGCATCATAGGCCTTGTGGAAACAACAGCATGTGCTGTTCCAGAGTAGTAAATATTACAGGCCAAACTTCAAATTGTTCCATCCACATACAAAATGATACAAAATGCAGTCGATTGCTACAAGACTACTTGTCTTGCATGAAATTATCTAGCCATGCCCGTTGGAAACTCTCAGGCAACCCTATAAACTTGTTGGCCTCAAAGTTGTCAGTGCAAAGAAAGTTGTATGCATTCATAAGTACGTCTGGCTCATATCCTTCTAAGGCAAATAATTTACTACCCATTTTTTCAATTGGGGTCTTGAATCCGGTACGAAGTGCCTCGGCCATGGAAGTAACACTCCCCACCAATTGAGTCATTCCTTCATTTCCCAGGCTAGCCTCTCTACGACGTTTTCCCCTCGTGGATTTCGTAGATCGGGAAGTCGCAGCATTATGGTGTGAGCCACTACCGGGAGGAGTATCTACTTCAACGTATTCTCTTGGGCCCCATTTCATATTGTTATCCTTCGTACGGTCCCCTCTTGTATGGTCATCTCCACATACAATTTACAACAAATCAAAGTTCCTAATAGGGACGTTCACCCATTGTGCTAGTTTGGATTTTGCCTACGCAAATAATAATAAATATTCAGTAATACTCAGATCTAAAAATAATTAATTTCCAGATATATTCAGATCTACAGTCAAAATCAGATGGGTAACATTTACCTTCTTAAGGTCATCATGTGTATCCTCGTCCATAGTCACCATCCTTTGATCTTCATCCCATCTGGCCCCCGAAAAATCTTTGGCCTTCATAATATCTAGCCACTTGGACTTCCAACCGCGCAAACGATTGGTAACATTGCTAACGCTATAGGAAGTACCAAACTTTGCATTCACCATATTGGCCACAAGTATGTAGGAACTATTTTTGAAAGCTTTGTCATATTTTTTCCCCTCTTCGGCCTCCCTAGCAAGAATTGTTTGCAAAAACAAAAGTATAGAACTTTATTGATACAAACTGTAATAAAGATTACAAGAATTCTGAGAAAATTACAACTGTAGGAATCCAATCTCGATGACGATTGCTTTATCCCTTGGACGATGTGAACTGTAAAGACGAAGCCTTTGAAGTTGAAAACAACTCTGGAAACTGAAGGCAAAAGCCTCTGAAGTTGAAGACAAAAGTCTCGGAAGAATGCAGCAGCACTTTGGCAAGAACTCCTGGACTCTCTGATTTCTGATTTCTGATCTTGATATCTGATCTCTGATCTCTGCCCCTTGAATGAAGACTTGAAACTCTATTTATAGAGTTCTGGAAATAACTAACTTTCAGTTATTTTGGACTGCGCATGATGATTTGCGCAGCATTGGTTTGCGCAACATTGATTTGCGCAGATAGTTACTGGATCGTAGGCCGACTATCATGGACACATGGCATGATTTGATAGAAATGCGCATGATCGTGCATAAACAGTTACCATGTAATGACCAATCGATGGCATGAATGCCACGTGTAACTTAACAGTTACGTTTGATGGAGTGCGCAGAGTTGAATTGCGCATACATGGTTTGCGCAAACTCAAACTGCGCAGAATTGGTTTGCGCTGCCAGCTGTCAGCCGCCCTCGAGCACTGTGCGGTGCAGGAAACGAACAGACTCCTTGTTATCCGCGCTGTCAGTTGTCAGAAAAGATTTGATTTGATTTAGTAATGATGACTTCTGCCACGTCAGCTTGCGCAATCGGTTGTGTGCACAAATTAGAATGCGCAATCGGATGGCTGCGCAATCTGTTGTCTGCACAATTCAACAAGATGATGTATATCTTGATTTCTTGATTTTGTTGATTGATACAACTTGATTTTTTAGGACCTACAAGACCCCCTTCAAAGTTTTCGAAAGTTGATTTGATTTAAAATTTCGAAATACTTTGAATTTTTGAATATTGAACCAAGTTGCGCATGTTGATGAGCTGTCTGCGCAAAGCGAAGTATTCCCCGATCTTAGGCGCAGTCCAAGGCAGCCGTTTCGTATTTCAAAGGCTATAAATAGCCCACTTCTTCATTTCATTTTTTTTTACTTTGTCTCCTTTGTGCTTTTGAAGGAAAAATCCCCGAACCCTTTCTGTCTTCTTTCTCCGACAACTTCCATGGTGCCCCGACGATCTAATGTTGCCGCCACCACCGCTGCGAAAGGAAAAGCTCCAGCCGAATCCTCTGACAGAGTTGTTCGGCGAGCATCTCGACATGAGTCTGCGCACCCTGCTTTGATAGGTAGTAAAACCGATCGAAACCCCTTTTTAGGGTGTTTTGACTTCCTTCGATCTTCGAAACTCATTTCTTTTTAGAGATGAGTTCAACTTGCGCCACCCTTTTTAGGGTTTTTGGTTGCATAAACAGTCAGTCTTCATTTTTATGAAGACTGTAATCCTGCGCAATCTATCGAATTGTGCTGACAGAAAGTCAGCGCAATCGATTGATTTGCGCTGAATGTCAGCACAATCGATTGGTTTGCGCTGAATGTCAGCGCAATCGATTGGTTTGCGCACCCTATTATGATGCGCAAACTAATGTTGCGCAATCCATGTTAGCGCAATCTAAGGATTGTGTACTCTTCTGTTTTGCTTGTCTGAAAAATAGAATTTTTGACTTGTACTGATCTTCATCTGTTTTTGATGCAGTTGAAACCAATGAAGATCCAAACTATGAACATTTTGTGGGAACTTTGTCTGAATCTGAATATAAAGAAGATTTGTCTCACGTCCATTATCCTCAGTACGATCTGCCGACTTCTCGTCAGGCAATATTGATTTCTCAGGACAACGAAACTTTAATGTGTCTGATGAATGGACAGCCTCTGGAATCAGCAGATGCTGTTATCCATAAGAAACCCTAATTCTTGTTTGGTGACGCCTTTGAAAAAGTCTCCCAGCCTAGGCCAATGATGGAGGAGATGGTAGTCCACCGGGAAGACAGATCATTCTTCATTCCTAAAATTGCTCGATGCCTTCCTTTGTCACGGTATGCTCATGCGAGCTACCCAAGGAAAATGGATTGGAACATCACCCTTCTCCAGGATGCTCGTGCAGGGAAGATCTTTGTAAAGAAGGTTAACGGGAAAGATATGTTTTACAGCTCTTCTGACAGATACAGTGTTATGTTGAGAGGTTTAAGACCCAGCTGCATCCCACCGGAAAACTCCTCTATGCTGATGCCCGTCAGAACCCCTATATTCGCAAATGAATTTGCGAAGGAAGAAGGAAGATACCCTGAACAGGATATCAGAATGACTGGATTAGTGAATCCAGATTACAAACGATGTAATTGCATTGCAAATTGGGTTCTGACAACCTTCCAAGATAAACTTCAACAAATTAACCTGTTTCAAGCAGTACATGCCACTGTATACGGGTTTGCTCCTAACCCTCAAATGTTTTTGGCCTTGGCTGAGCGATACAATTACAGAACAGGAACCTTCATGACCCCGGGTGGAGAGATGGGGTTTGCACTCCACGAGATGAAGTACATCTCATACTTGCCCATGGCGGATGCTCCATATGAGGAGTTTGTTCCCACAAATGACGAGTTAGAGAAACTCAGAAAAGAAAATGCAGAAATGGTAGCAGTGTTTGAAGAACTGCTATGCCATTACAAAATTTGCTCTTTGTACTATAAGAGTGCTACGGCCAACACTTGCTATTCTTCGAAGTGGTTGCCATATTTGTTCTTAAATCATATTGAAGAGAAGAAAACCAAGGAAAATGACAAATGTTACCCTCATTTTTTCAAACCCTTAATTAACACGGAAGTCATGAAGATGATGGAAGAAAGTAAACATTATGATAAAGAAATGAAGGATGATTATCAATATCCACCTTTAAAGAAAGGTGACATTTTGGAGAGTTTTTTGAGAATGGGTTACAGACCCATGTCCAAAGAAGCCCAGTTAGCAGGGTTTCTGACACACTGGCTCAGACGATTCGTGGTCCCGGGATCTAGTGCAGTGGACCGTTTTCATCGCGGTGTTCTTTTTGCTGCCGTCAAGCTAGTCTTCGGTTATAAGGTTGACTTGTTATCGGCAATGACCTGCAGATTGAATGCGAGTCTTCGCTTGTATGTTGACTCGATGCTGAAGGCAAAGGGAGAGAAAGAATTCCCCCGTCTCGAAATGCCGTACACTTATCTCTTTGGATGGTTACTCCTCCACTATCCAACTTTAATGGACCCTGGTATGGGACCAGTAGATGGCAGCTTCTTGCGCAGATATTCTCAGGGTAAATGGAAGTACACCTCTCTGAGTGAGTGCAGATTTGTTTTAAATTTGAACAGAGGATGGAACTTCTGTTGCGCCCCTCTCCCGGCCGGTCATGACCAGATGCCATCCAACATGGTAGATTCAAAACTGCAGCCCTTAAACCGTGTGGCCTTTGAATGGTTGAAGACAATTCGACCATCTCACTTAGTATACCGCTTTGAAGAAGAATGCTTTTTGGAACCATACCTCCCTAGCCGTTTTGCTAGACAATTTGGGTATGATCAGTTCCACGTAGGGAATGCAATCACCTGCCTTCAGGGCAAGGGTTTCTTGATTGACGGGGCCCGAGCTTGGGCCTACTACAATGCCCGTGACACAAAGGCTACCTTCTCGATGCCACCAAAGAGCACTCCTCAAGGGCCTCGGATGCTCTTTACATACTCGGTATTTTACACATCTGCAAATACTTTTGCCGAGAACTTTAATCTCGCCGATAGTTTTGCTTCTGCGATAAGATTGAGGAAAGGGAGGATAGCTTTATCAATCCCTGCCAATGATGAGGCAAACGAGCCGGCGGATGAACCCCTAGAAACTTCAAGAGAAATGATGTTCCAACAAGAGATAAACGCAGCAATGCGGATCTCTCTAAGAGTGGGAAAATCTCTTGCCAAGAAAAGAAGAAGAGAGGAGCCTCCTGCTCCTGCAGCAAAGAAGAAATTGGTCTTGGAGCATTCTTCTGATAAAGTGACTACAAGATCCCAATCTCGGCAGCTAGCCGAGACAAATCAAGAAGTTGCTACTACACCAACTTCTGTACAGAAGCAAATAGCACCAATAAATGTAGAGAGTCCCGACAGACCTCTACACAGAAAGAAGAAATTGGTCACCAGAAGAAATTTAGAAGCCTCTTCTTCTAAGCAACTCCTGACTTCAGTAGATGCTGCAGCAGGATTTATAATGTCATCTCCTACACCTATTTCTGAATCAGGGAGTAAAACCCTTGAAGAAACTGAACAGAGGGGAGATCTCGACCCCAGAACTGAAGTTGAAACATTCAGAGAAAACATCATTGAGGATGAGCAAAATATTACACGACCTCTTTCACCCGTCGCGGAAACAACTCAGCTTCCTCCTACTCCTAAGACTCTTCGTGAAGAAGAAGAGCATGAAATGATAGCAGCTTTGGCCGATTGCAGTTATAGCTTGCAAGAAGATCAGACTGCAACCGACAGTAGGAATGCAGCACAAGAGGAAGAAGAAGAGGATGAAGAAAGCTCGTCATCTGGAAATGTTGATGAGTATATACAGGATCCTGAAGGGAACAACGAAGAACACATATCTCTTGATACCGCCGATGATGCTTCAAATCCTAAAAAGGATATTGAAGTGGAGGCGCTCGCAGAAAAGGTTGTTAATCCTGATGAAGACGTCAAGATAGAAATATCTCCTGAAGAAGCGGCCGGTGAAGACGTTCCGAAAGAGAATCCCACCACCGAACCCCAAGGTATAAAACGAGATTTAGCAATCTTCTTTCTTTAAAATAGATTGATATATAATATCTTCATTTGTAGTTCTTGCAGATCTTGATACTCTACCAACACCTCCAATGGACCTCACCATGGTGCCTATCCCGATGGTGGTTGTTAGTAGTAGCCATCACTTATCTTGCGGTTCTGAAGCAGGTAGTAGCCAAGCTGTCGCAATTGAAGCTACTTCCGTTCAACGGGAGTCTATTCCGGCAGGAGATGCAGTTGTTGTTAGATCAAATCAAGGTAAGACTGTTTTTTTTATTTGATCTTTTTGTTTATTGGCAAATTAGTAAAATAATAATTTTACTTTTTGTAGAAGAACAAACAGGAGGAGCAACCAGCTCTACTTTGGCTCCCTTATTTAAAGAACCCATCATTCAGCAGCAAAGGTTTGAGCAACCGACTACTCCATCCTCAACAGGGGTAGCTTCGACTCCTGGAACCATAGCCATCAATCAGCAAGTTGTACAATCATTTACCAGATGTTTCTTTGAGTCATTGGGATCTCTTGTCCGTAAAATGATAGAGAAAGAAGGAGCTGACTTCATTATGGTCAGGAAGCCCACTTCTTTCTTGATAAAAGCCATAAGAGGCCAAGGAGATGAAGCCCAAGCCATTCTTCTTGAACATATATTAGATGAGTTGGAAGTATCCATAAGGAAATATAAAGAACTCAAGAAGAAGAATATAGACTCTCTGGTGCAAGCTGAATATGAGCGACTAGCCCAAGAAGCTGATATAGAAAGAATAAACCTTCAGAACCTTTTAGAAGCTCATTCTGTAAAGTCAGCTGAATTCAACTCAAAGATAGAATCAGTTACTTTGGCAGCTGAGAACAAAGGACAGAGGCTTGCTGGATTGAAAGCGGAAATTATTCGCCTTCAGAAGGAATTTGAAGAAGAAACTGCCAATCAACGACTTATGATTGAACAACTCAATGTCCTAATTCAGGAGAAAAATGAGTATGACGAGACTCATAGTGCTGAAATTACCCGCAGGACAGTGGATATGCCCATCTTTGATGAAGAAAATGGGATGGAGGAAGCAAGAAAGATAGTAGAATCAACACATGAAGAAGAGCTGCGGACATTGAAGCAGCAGATTGACAATCTGATTGTCCCTCCTTCTTGATTTTTATTGTGTTTTATTGCTATAGCTACACTTTTGTAATGTCCCGTATTTTGATATAAAAGACATTTTGTTGTGGCTCCATTATTTATTGCATATCTTATTTAGATATAGAAAATATATTCAGAGGTGCAAGACATGATATATTTCCTGATTATTTTAAAGAAAATAATTATATTCATTATATCTGCTCAGAGGTAATATGGACGTGGCAGAATATATTGAATATTATTATTTCGACTTGACAACTTAGTCGAAAACAACCAGTTGCTGATATAGATAATAAACGATGATGAATCGTCAATGTATGTGAAATGAATGAACAGGTAAACTGTCAAATGATGGATGACAATGAACGGGTAAACCGTCAAATAAATATGATAAATGAACGGATGAACCGTCGGGCCTTAATGAACGGATGAACCGTCTGATGAATGTGATAAATGAACGGATGAACCGTCAAACGAATATGATAAATGAACGGATGAACCGTCGGGCTTTAATGAACGAATGAACCGTCTGATGAATGTGATAAATGAACGGATGAACCGTCGCTTCCTTATTTGAGGAACTTCTGCCTATAAATATAGCAGAAATCTGACAGGAATGAACACTTCTGCTCTTCAACATAAAAATGTCGTCCGAAGAAGCATCTAAGAAAGCCGAGGTCGCCCCGAAGGTTGAGAAGGGCACTGACGAGCGCCCTGCCGATCCAATCCAACCGAAGGAGGCAAAAGCGGGCGAAGGTCCGTCTGCACCCCAGCCGCCACGGGATATCTTGGACTTCCTGCTCGAACCAGGAAGGACTGAAGAAGAAGAAGCCATGAGGATGGACGCCTGCAAATTCCTCGTGGGTTCCAGCAAGGAGGTTCTTAGCTCTTTTGCTGATCATGTCTTCGAGAAGGACGGCAGTGGGCCTCATCCCAATGTAGAGAAAGATGATAGTGACCTTTAACATTATGTACTATCATCTAATGAAATAAAATTTGCATTTTATTTTTGAACTTGATTCTGTTTGACAATTTTACAAGCATTTACATTTATACATAATACTTCTTGAGAAATTTGCCATTGATAGGCATCATGGCAATTCGACCATCGAGCTCTGAAAGTTGATAGGCTCCATTTGAGAAGACTTTGCTTACAACATAGGGACCTTTCCATTTCGCATCGAATTTCCCTTTGCTCATATGAGTCATAGTCATATGACGTCTGACTGCTAGAACAAGTTCTCCTTGCTGAAATGCTCTGACTTTAACTTTGCGATTGAAAGTCTTTGAGATGCGGGCTTGATATAGCTCAATATGCTGTTGAGCCATTAATCGCTTCTCATCTAACGCTTCTAACTCTTGAAGTCGAAGAAGATCGTTGTTCTCTGTAGTAAGCTCGTTAGCGACGGCAATCCTTAAAGAAGGAATTTGCAGCTCTAAAGGAAGAACGGCTTCACAGCCATACACTAAAGAGAAAGGTGTAAAGCCTGTTGGATTACGGACTGTAGTTCGATAGGCCCAAAGACATTCGCCAAGTTTCTCGCTCCAGTTCCGTTTGTTAGTGGAAACAAACTTCTTGAGGAGTTTAATGATGGTTTTGTTAAAAGCTTCAGCTAAACCATTAGCGGCAAGATTGTATGCTGTTGAAGCAACATTATCAATCCGATGATCATCGCAGAATCTAGTGAACTTCTGACTGATGAACTGAGGTCCATTGTCATGAATGATTCTTCGGGGTACACCAAATCTATAGATGACGTGGTGTTTAACGAAGTTGATGACACTGCTAGTCTTAACCTCAGTCAGTGGTATAGCTTCAGCCCACTTGGAGAAATAGTCCGTTATCGCCAATATGAACCGATGTCCTCTAGAAGAAGGAGGATTAATGGGCCCTATGATATCCATACCCCAAGCTTCAAAAGGCCAAGAAGCAGCCGTCGGGTGTAAAAATTCTGATGGTTGATGAATGAAGTCTGCATGGATTTGACAGGCTCGATATTTCCTTGCATACTCAATGGCATCCGATACCATAGAGGGCCAGTAGTAACCCATGCGTCTAATGCGGTCCTGTAGCTTAGGACCAGGCTGATGTGCTCCATATACACCGTCATGAGCTTCACGCAGTACTTGCTTAGCTTCATCACCAGCGAGACAGCGTAAAAGAAGACCGTCATAAGTTCGCCGATAGAGAGTTTTAGTAGTTTGATTATAATAGAATCGGAGAGATCGTCGACGAACGCTTGTAGCCTCCTTATGATCTTCGGGGAGTATGTCATGTACCACGAAGTCGATAAAAGGAGTTCTCCAGTCATCATCGATAACATTAACTTCAGCAAAATTGCTGAATTCAATATTACGATTATTTTCAATACAGAATAGTTCTCGGTTGGAGATAACCACCACCTGCTGTCTTTTAATAGGGATAGCTAAGACAGCTGCAAGATTGGCTAAAGCGTCTGCTTTAGTATTGCAAGCCCACCGCACATAGTCAATGAAGAAAGCTTTGAATGATATAGCTAAGTTGATTGCCGCCTCATGATAAGGTACTAGGTCTTGATGACGGACTTCATAGGTTCCTCTAACCTGATTAACAACCAGTTTAGAATCACCGTATACTTCAAGATATTCAACGTTCAGTTGTTTAGCTAACTGAAGGCCAATAAGTAGAGCATTATACTCTGCTACATTGTTAGAACAAGGTTCATCTAAAGAGTAGGCTCTTTGGATAGTTGATCCGTCTGGAGAAACGAGGACCACTCCAACACCTGCCACAACAGCACCATTTGGTCCAATCCTTGATGCACCATCAAAGAATAAACGCCAGGTTGGAAATTCTTCGAAGATCATGTTGACTTCCAATGTTTCGTCTGGAATTTCGTCATAGAGCTTAGATGTCTCAGGTACAGGATGAGCCGCTAAAAAGTCCGCCAGCGCTTGACCTTTGACAGACTTTTGTGGAACATACACCATGTCATATTGAGCTAGCAGGATTGCCCATGTAGCCAACCGAGAATTAAGTGTACTTGGTTTCTTCATAAGTACCCGGAGAGGGTTAACTCGAGATATAACATGAATAGTTTGACCAATGATATAATGCCTCGTCTTTTGTACAGCAAACATGAGAGCCAAGCATTCTTTTTCAACTGGACTATAACGGTGTTCAACACCAATCATAGTACGGCTAAGATAATAAATGGCCTGTTCGTGACCTTCTTTGTTCTTTTGGGCAAGTAAAGCACCCAATGAATGATCCATAGCACGGACATACATTAAGAACGGAATACCAGAAATAGGTGGCACCAAGACTGGTGGGTTCATGAGATATCGCTTGATATCATCGAATGCTTGTTGACATTCTTCAGTCCAAACGAAAGATACACCTTTCTTCATTAGTTGAGTGAATGGTCTGCAACGTCCAGACAAGTTCGAAATGAATCGCCTGATGTATGCAAGTCGACCTTGGAATCCTCGTAGCTCTTTTAAGTTGCGTGGAGGACGCATCTCTTGAATGGCTTTGATCTTCTTGGGATCTACGTGTATACCCTTAGAGGTAATGACGAAGCCGAGAAATTTGCCACTAGAGACACCCAAGAACGACTTGGTGGGATTCATTTTGAGTTGATGTTGGCGCATGAGATTGAAGATAGTTCTCAGGTCTTGGAGGTGATCTTCCTTTAGACGACTTTTGACAGCAATATCGTCAACATAGCATTCAACAGTTTTGCGAAGATGATCTTTAAAAATAGTACTCATAGCACGTTGGTAAGTTGCACCAGCATTCTTAAGACCAAATGGCATCACCGTATAGCAATAAACACCACGAGGAGTGCGGAAAGAAGTATGCTTTTCATCTTCAGGATGCATCTTGATTTGATTGTATCCAGAGAATCCATCCATAAAAGATATTCGTTCGAACCCACAAGTATAGTCGATCATGACGTCCGTAATAGGAAGAGGAAATTCATCTTTTGGACATGCTTCATTAAGATCCCGGAAGTCAATACAGACTCGAACTTTGCCAGTTTTCTTCAGAACTGGGACGACATTGGCTACCCAATCAGGATGTTGTTCTTCTCGAATGAAGCCACAAGCAATGAGCTTTTTGACTTCATCATCGATCGCGTCCATCATTTCTGGTTTGAAGTGTCGCTGTTGTTGCTTAACAGGTTTTGTATTAGGCAAAATGTTCAATTTATGTGTAGCAATCTTGGGATCTAAACCCGGCATGTCTTCATAACTCCAAGCAAAGACATCAATATATTCTTTAATAAGAAGAATCAACTCTTCCTTGTCTGTTTCTGGAAGATTTTTGCTAATAAAAATTGGCCGAGGTGAATCTCTTTCTCCTACATCAATTTGAAGTAGTTGATCTTCAGTAGGGGGTTCACATTGTTCAAAGCGAAGTACCCATTGATTGTCCATATGCTGAGCCCAAGGATCTGTTTCAGGATTTTCTTCCACATTCTCGTCATAGTCTTCTGGAAGTTCAACGGAGACCATGTTAGATGATACGACCAACCTATGGACTTCACCAATGCTAGTATCAGAATCCCAAGATCTGGAATCAGATGAGTTAGAGCGTTCTTCACTGTCGGAGTCGGAGACTGCTGGGGATAACAATGGAAGAGAAGCATATCCGAGACCTCTCTTAGTCCTGCTATAGTACATGTCTGACTTTCCTTTCGGAACAGTTGTACGAATAGGAGTTCGTCTACCCTTACCGTAATTGAAGCCACTTTTGAAATCATAACCCATTTTCCGAATGATGTCTTTTGATTGTTGACTATAACGATGGAGTTGGATACGCCCCGTGTCGTTAAGTTTACTGTCATCCGTATAACTGAATTTTTGTTCTGGTCCTTTAATAAAAATTATTGGACTTTCACCTCTCTTTCGAGAAGAGACAACAAAGTATGAATCATCTGAGTGTTCGAGTAAGACCTCTGTATGAAGAGATTGCACAACTCCCATTGTAATTGATTGGAAGCTATCTAACATATCTAAATAGTATTTAGTATGATAAATAACATCAGTATACTGGAAAATAGGTGCTTTTTCATTGATTTGTACATCAGTATTTACAACAGGACCTTTGGCCTTAGCAGGCTTAGTCAGATTAATTACAAGAGGGGGAGAAGAAGAACGTGGAGGCGGTTTGTTACGACGGAGGTCGATAACAAGTGGCTCAGAGGAAGTGAGCTCCTTTTTTTCTTTGTTGCGAATGAGATCAACAACAATTGGCTCAGAAGAAGTGAGCTGCTTTTTGTCCTTGTTACGACGTAAATCGATAACAAGTGGCTCAGAAGAGGTGAGCTCTCTTTGATCTTGATCAGCATCAATTGACTTCTTTTGGGCTGATAAGTGAATAGCCAGTGGCTTGGAAGATTGAGGATGAGAAACTCGCCCTTTGACGGGTATGATTAGAGTGTCTTTAGGCGTCGCTTCTTGTTCTTCTTCAGTGTCTAATGCTAACACGATTTTCATGAATTCATCCTTATACATCCGAGCGTCGTTGCAGTATGCTTCAACACCTTTGAAGGGATAAAGATTCGCAACCTCCTTACGAACTACGCCTTTGTCATCAACATATTTGAAACATTGATGAAGGGTTGATGGAACAACATTGTGCTCGTGTAAGAATGGTCTCCCCAATAGAGCGTTGTAAGAACAACCAAAATTGTTAATAATGTAGAATGTAACTTTTGTGCGAAGATTGCCAATTTGAAGTTTTAGGCGAATCTTGCCCAAAGGTTCACTCTTTCCTTGATTGAATCCAAGGATGGTAGTGATTGTAGTGGAGAGACTATGCACAGGAATTTTCAAAGCATCGAGCATTGTCTTCGGCATGATACTAAGAGCAGACCCTGGATCTATCAGAATACGATCGACTTTTATCGAATCGACATATCCTGTATAGTTAAGAGGACGGTCATGCCTGTTGTCTTCCATCAGCATGTCATCTTGCGTAAAAGTTATGTTCGGAATGAATTCCTGAACACTATTACAAGAGACTGATTCTGCTTCGGGCTTTTTGAGAAAGGTTAGACAAGCTTCTGCTTGCATAAGAGCTTCGCTGAGGGTTTCTCGAGTCTCTTTGGAAAGACGCAAGAGTTCAAAGATAGACAACTTTGCTGGGGTATTGGCTAGTTGAGCCAATATATCGAAGTTGTAAGGCTTCTCGAGTCCTGTAGGAGACGATTTCTTCAAAGGTTTGTCAAAGCGGATTTGTTGTTTGCCTTTATCAGCAGTCACTGGCTTAGGAGGAATAGGAATCACAACTGGTGAAGGTGCAGCAGGATTCTCTTCAGCTAGAGCAGGTTGTGCTGAGGTAGGTTCAGAAGAAGAAGCAAGATTCTCTTAAGTTTCAGGGTAATCCTTCAAATAGGGCTTTCCTGATCTGGTGCCTAATAGAATTTCTTCGTCAACTATGGGATCAAAAGATACCATGTTGCAAATCTTCGTCTTGCCTTTGGAGCGACTTTTCTTCTTGGAAGAAGAAGAATCCTCGAACTCTGAAGTAAGATCGGGGTGAATCCACATAACCTCGCCATTGTCTAGAGACAAAGGAACGAGACCTTCATTTGGTGGAGAAGGAATATTTTCAATCTCAAGAGTAGTTTTCGGAATAGGAATGACACCATGCTGTATCATCTGCGGGGGAAAGTTACCGAACTGAACTGAAACCATATTGGCAGTGACAGTCTTTTCATCTTGTTGCAGAGTAACAACTCCAGCATTAACAAGCTCTTGAATCTTGCCCTTGAGCACATAACATGCTCTAGTAGGATGTCCAATGAATCGGTGGTAAACACAGTACTTAGGATGATCGGTCTTACCGACTTTATCAGGTTTCTTTGGGTCTGGGAGCTGGATCTTATTGCTTTTGAGTAAACAATCGAAGATACTTGCCGTGTCATTCTCGTCAAAAGAATACTCTACTTTAGGACGAGGTTCCCTCGGTTGTGGTGCAGAAGGAGTGGAAGTGGACGTAGGCTGAGCTACGTTGACAGCCAAAGACTCTTTGCTTTTCAGATTAATGTTCAGAGTCTCTTTGTTCTTGCGGTTGTTTTGGCGATTACCACCGCCTGACGCTTGATGTTCATCCCGATCGGGGTTAGACATTTGTACCCCCAACTGTTTGAATTTATCAGCACTTACTTCAGCTGCTTTGGCATTAACAATGAAGGATGGCCAGTCTTGAAACTGAGTTGAGCCTGTCCACATACTGATAATAGGCAAGAGATTTGCCTTACAAGTATCTATGGTAACAGCAGCAGGAGTCCCTGGAGGCATTTTCAGGGCTTCTCGACGAAAACGTTTAATGAAACTCTCTGCAGTCTCGTTATGTTTCTGTTTGATTTTATTTAGGGCTGACATAGTCATGTCATTGAATCCCTCATAGAATCGTTCTAGAAAGATTTACTTGAGACCTGAGAAAGAAGTGATACAACCATCGGGCAGACTTCTGTACCAGTCATATGCTACGCCGGCTAAACAACCGACGAACACTCTGGTAAGAAGAGCGTCGTTTGGTTGAAGTTGAACAGTCATTACCTCGAAGTGATTGATGAATTGACTTGGTGAGGTACTACCGTCAAAGAGAGCGATTGTTGGAATCTTGTATTTGGGAGGAAATGGAACTTCTTTCCATTCGACGGGATATGGCTGTTTGATTCCCAACCTTTGCAGGTTGTCTTTCTCTTTGAAAGCTTCAAACTGAGTTCGTAAAAGCTTGACTGCTTCATTAGCATCTTCAGATGAAGAGGAAGGAGCCGTGGTAGGAGGAGGGACAGCATTATAAGCACTACCCCCAGCACCTGATTGACTGGGTGTAGTTTGAACTTGTACTTGCACAGGAGGCATCTGAGGAGGTACTACCCCCAGCCCAGTATTGACAGGCACCGATGAAGCTATGATTTCAGGGTTTATAGCAGCCGATACAGTTGGTGGGGTAGCATGTTGTGCCATAATGATAGAATGCATACTGGCGACCATTTCAGCCATGGTTTTCAATTTGTCCTCCAGTGCAACAATTCGCTGTTCTTGGTTTACAGAAGTTGAAGCATCTGGATCATCAGTAACAACATATGCCGTCACTTCTCTAGGCACAGTAGACGAAACTGTTTGTTCAGAGCTTTCACTATATGCATCATAATCAGAGAAAGATTCGTCTCCTGACTGAAAAGTAGGAAGATAAGCTGAAGGATCTTGGGGAAGATTCCTTTGACCGATTGTGTCTCGGCTGTGGGAACGAGTATGTTGAAATACTCCTTCAGAGGATTCTTGGAGTAAATCCAAATATCGTTGGCTTGGTCTGCGAGGCTTACCATGTTTGGAGCACTTTCTACCCCCGGTGTCTCGGGAAGCCATATTGACAGAAGCGTACAACACTTCGTCTTCTTCTGACATTGGTTCTGTTTTAGCAAAAGTCAGACGATCGAAGATAGATCGCTTTGTTGTTTGACAACAACATTGGATGATGACTTTATGATTGCAATGATGATCAGATGGTTGATTTGAAGGAGTTGAGACATTATCCCGTTTTTGTCTGAGATGTTCTCGAAGATCAGAAACCATGCCGGGACGGGGAAAAGTTCGAGGAATGTGTTCTTTAACAATATTTGGAACATGGTTTCGATTCTTCAAATGTTTTGTCCCCTGTGTATACAAGGAAGTACTCATCTCATTGGCATAGGTATCAGAATTTATGTTCCTGGAGATTTGTCTTTGAGGCTTGACCTTCGGCATTGGCTGTTTACGTTTTGCCGAAGTTGTCCTGTTAAGATATGTTCGTAGGTCTGCAAATTCACTCCCAGGGGTTTTTGTTTGAGACACCAACAGTTTTCCTTGTTTGGAACGGGATATTTTGAAAGTTGGGAGGTCTTGGAATTCTGCTACTGGGGTAGGCAGAATACCTTTTTGATCAGTACAAGTTCCTTTGTTATGAAGGTAAGAAGAATCTTTGTTTGTAGGAGATCTTGTGCTGACGGGTGTTGAAACACGTTCAATTTGATCTGCTTCAGTAAAGACCGAAGAAGACTGAGAAAAGACCAAAGGGCCTTTTCCTTTGTTCTGAGAAGAAGGGATAACTAAAGAGCATTTTCCTCTGTTGTCTTCCAAGTCATGAGACAAGGAAGTTTGAGAAAAGACCAACGGGCCTTTTCCTTTGATCTGAAAAGGAGGAGGAATAGCCAAAGGACTACCCCCAGTAGATTGTGCTAGAACAGCAGGATGTTTAAGAGGAGAATCAGATATTTTCTCTTGATTATGAGAAGGAGAGAGTCTAGCCAAAGGGCTGTTTCTCTTGGTTTGCGCAGAAGTGATTTGCGCATGAGTGGAGGGTACATTGGTTCTGGCCACAGAAGTAGGAGTCCTTGCTTTAGAGTGCTTAGGATGCACTTTGGTTGCTGGAATGCTGTTTTGCGCAGGAAAAGCTACTGCCAATTGTGCCAGAGTCATAGGAGTCTTCTGTTTTGACAAGGCAGCATATGAAGTAGCTTGTGCAACTTTTGCAACAGATTGCGCAGCATTGACTGCAACAGATTGTGCAGCAGTTGCTGAGACAGACTGTGCAGCAGTTGACACAGCAGTTTGCGCAGCAGACTGGCCAGCAGATTGTGCAACAGAGTGTGCAGCACCTTTGGTGGCAAAACTGCCAGATTGTGCAGCAGTCTTGGAGACCCAAACTGAGCGCACTTTGCTCTTGGCAGAAGTGGCTGCAGTACGGGGAATGGTCTTGGAGTTGAGCATTGCCTCGTAGGCTGTCTGGTTGACCTTGACAACCAGGGTCTTCTGCGTCTTCCCGATAGACGCTACGTCACATTGAGTTGCTACTTCCTCGTCGGAGGAGAAAGTTGTCCCCAGCAGAGTCGCCATTTTGTTTGCAAAAACAAAAGTATAGAACTTTATTGATACAAACTGTAATAAAGATTACAAGAATTCTGGGAAAATTACAACTGTAGGAATCCAATCTCGATGACGATTGCTTTATCCCTTGGACGATGTGAACTGTAAAGACGAAGCCTTTGAAGTTGAAAACAACTCTGGAAACTGAAGGCAAAAGCCTCTGAAGTTGAAGACAAAAGTCTCGGAAGAATGCAGCAGCACTTTGGCAAGAACTCCTGGACTCTCTGATTTCTGATTTCTGATCTTGATATCTGATCTCTGATCTCTGCCCCTTGAATGAAGACTTGAAACTCTATTTATAGAGTTCTGGAAATAACTAACTTTCAGTTATTTTGGACTGCGCATGATGATTTGCGCAGCATTGGTTTGCGCAACATTGATTTGCGCAGATAGTTACTGGATCGTGGGCCGACTATCATGGACACATGGCATGATTTGATAGAAATGCGCATGATCGTACATAAACAGTTGCCATGTAATGACCAATCGATGGCATGAATGCCACATGTAACTTAACAGTTACGTTTGATGGAGTGCGCAGAGTTGAATTGCGCATACATGGTTTGCGCAAACTCAAACTGCGCAGAATTGGTTTGCGCTGCCAGCTGTCAGCCGCCCTCGAGCACTGTGCGGCGCAGGAAATGAACAGACTCCTTGTTATCCGCGCTGTCAGTTGTCAGAAAAGATTTGATTTGATTTAGTAATGATGACTTCTGCCACGTCAGCTTGCGCAATCGGTTGTGTGCGCAAATTAGAATGCGCAATCGGATGGCTGCGCAATCTGTTGTCTGCGCAATTCAACAAGATGATGTATATCTTGATTTCTTGATTTTGTTGATTGATACAACTTGATTTTTTAGGACCTACAAGAATCTTTAGAAGCTCATCAGTATGTTCATCCTTCCAACGCTTATTGGGCGTTCCTCCCCCTTCCTTTTGGACATTCTTACACGAACTATTTAATGGCTTCTTGGGTTTGTTCTTTTGAGGAGATTCAGCTTGGTCCTCATTAAGTCCTTGTGGAATAGATCCTTGACTAACCACAAAGAAATATGAATCCATAAAAGGATCAATATTGCCACTCCAATTTATGTCGGGCATTGATTGTGACACCCTTGAGGTTACAAGTGGACGAATGGGACTTGGTTGTGTCACCCTTTCTTGTACCCCTCCAGTTTCGTGCCCTTCACTTCCTGTATAAGTACCCAACGACCTCCTATTTGTTTGAGAAGGTACAAAAGGGCTGCCTGCATGGGATTGGAAGTGTCGGTAGTTGGAAAAGTTGTCTCCCATCTCACCTGTTGACATTTAGAATTAAATTTGCTGCAGAAGCGTACATAATATATATTTCTTTTAGTAAAAGGACACATTACAATCTGATCAGACTTTTTCCAAAAATATCATACAATTAATGCCCAAAATATCAAAAAACTGCTACTAACATCAATTCAAACTAACAAAAAATTGCTACAACCTAGGTCACACATATTATACCCTACCATGTCCAGTACAATAGTCATGTCACATGTGTTGTGCAATCTGATCACGCATGTCCTCCTACGCCTTCTTCACGTTACGTTGGACTTGCGTATTCTCTTGGGAGAATTGTTCATACTCGAACAAATTATCTTCCACAACTTCCACCTCACCTAAGGACGGTTCATCAACAACTAACTCGTCCTTCGGGTCAACTCCAAGTATATAGTTGTGCAGCACACAACAAGCAAGTACAATATCAACTTGTGTATCAAAGTCATAGAACTTCTTCTCCCCTAGGATGCAAAACCTGTTCTTCAGGGTGGCAAATGCACATTCTATTTTGCTACGCAACTTAGAATGCCTATGGTTGAAGAGTTCCTTCGCATTGGTAGGGTGATGATCCTTCTTAGGATTGAAGTAGTACCTAACTCCACGATAAGGAGCAATAAACCCCGACATTATGGTGTAGCCAGCATCAGCCAAATAATACTTTCCTATACGTAAAGAAGTGACATGCAATCAATTGTAAGATTAATTCTTTGTTAACCGTTACAAGCTACGGGCCTAAAAAGTTAGATTATATACCTGTTATGACCTTTAGGCCATGTGGAGATGGCCTAGAAAGGGCATCCTTTAAAATTGTCATGTCATTAGCACAACCTTCCTATCCGGCCAGGATATAAGTAAATTTCTTGTCGGGAGTACAAGCCGCTAACATATTTTGTGTTACTTATTTTCTACCCCTAAACCTCGCTACTATAGCGGCTGGGAAGGTGGCTTGGATGTGGGTGCCATCTATCATCCCTATACAATCCTACAGTTCAGTGAAATGCATATGTAATGTATAATATTATTAGTTTATATAATGCAATCTTAATTTATAGAAAATAACAGTTTTACCTCAAAATACGGATACTATTCTGCTGAATTTAGTATCTCCGTCGGAGTGTCAGACCCTGCTTGCTTCACAAATCGTTCTTGAATTGAACATATTGCACCTAGGACTCTATTAAAATACCTAGAAACTGTCTCTCCGGATCGAATGAATTCAATGCCGCATACTCTATTTTTTGCCTTATTGTCACGCCCTGATTCCGTCGAATCGATAGTCGTCCCCCGGGCGTGATGTCGTGTGAACCTAATTTGCGATCGTACAAGGCATAGTCATAAGGTAATCCGAGACATGAGATCTAAGAGAGTACGCAAACAAATTGATTCACACAATAAGTAAAGAAAACTTGATCTTTATTGATAATGAACATCTTTTACAGACTCCGATATAAGACTCATTGCCGCACGGGCTACAACATGACTCGATTACAAAAGAGTGTCGATGAGATAGTCGTTCCATACATTACACACATCCCTTAATATACAACAAAGTACTCCAGTGACCTGGATGGGAGGGACGCTGAGTCATCTTCCTTGGACTATCGAGAGCCTTCAAAAGTGGAGTCACAGAGAAAGTCTTCGACGCACGGCCGAAGCTTCAAAAGTCACGAACATCGTCGAGCTAGTTGGCACGTCCTTCCTGGTTCGCGGGACCTGCAAAGAGCGAGGATCAGCACGAACACATGTACTGGCGAATGGCTAATTAAATCCAAGCTCTGCATTTGATTCAAAAAGTTTCGTAAACATGTTAGCTAGCTATTTCCATGATTTTTCTAACCATCCTGTTCGATTTGCATGTTAACATGTTTTGAGGCAAGCATATGAAACTGTATAACATTTAAGCAACTGTCATATTCATCCCGTGTCCCGTGCACTTGTTAAGCAGTGAAAAGGGGTATGAAGGCCACTGGCAATGTCAAGTCATCGCAGACTATAGCTGGGTTAGACGGTGACCCTTTCGCGTCGGGTAGCGAGCCTTGTGCAAAATTTCTCGCCTAACTCGTGCCGATGAAGGGCTGGCGCTTACTATAAACTCGTTCCTCCCGGGCCGAATCGGTCCCTTGGCCTAGGCAACCGTTCGAAGAAACTACACCTTGTCGACAAGTTATCCAATGACCGTTTTGCTTACTTAGCCGTATCGTTGCGATAAACGTTAATCGATTCATTCATGGCTTTGCATAGGCTAAGTGGATCTGTATAAGAAAATACGTTTTCCATTTTCAAAATCGACAGTTTGATAGCAAGTGTTTCGAGAAGAATCGTGCCACGATTTTTTGATTTTACACTGTTATGACAAGCATTTATTTTACTTCACATATTGAGTTTTGAAGTAGAGGGACGAGGTAAAGGAGTTCAGCCACTCGCCTTAGCCTTGCTTCAAGCGAGCGACCGGTTGGCTGCGCTGACGTCGCCTACGCGATCACCTACAATCACATAAGCAACTGATTAGACCACTGTATAATTCAAGGAATTTTGATATGAATGCGAAGCTCGGAAACACAAGTCACAAAAACTCATTCGAAAAACATTCACGAAAACGCATCCATGAAAACCAAAGCCAAAGCCAAAGCCAAATCAAGTACGACATAAAAATTCAGAGCAACGGGAGGTCTCTCCCGACTCAGCCGCAGAGCCAATCCTCGAGGCGCAACCCGCTGAATATGGGACTTGGTTCCGAAGAAGCCATTCCATAACGTGGAATGGATCTTAATTCAACCGTTCCCGTTCGATCAACTCGGCCGATTCCGACCTATCGGTCCCGACCGAATTGATAGCGACAGTGTTCCTTTCTCGCACACCCCGTGGACGAAAACGGGGCACGATGTAGGGACGGGACAGTACACCATAACCAACTAATAAAAAGTTTCGTCTTCGAAACTTAAAGATAGAACCTACCTCTACGAGAAAAATGAAAGAAATTTTTTCTTCATTTCTGATTCAAGCTTCCACGTCGACTCTTCGATCGAATGGTTCCTCCAGAGGACGTGGACGAGAGGGATCGCTCGATTTCACAGCAACTTATCCTTGCGTTCTAAGATTTGAACTGGCTCTTCAACGTAGGATAAGTCAGACTTTAGCTCCAGCTGACCAAAATCTACCACGTGGTTCGGGTCGCACACGTACTTCCGCAGTTGAGAGACGTGGAAGACGTTGTGTACACCTTTAAGCGCCGGCTGTAGGGCAATTTTGTAGGCCACTGGCGCGACCCGTTCGAGTATTTTGAACTGCCCAACGAATCTCGGACTCAACTTTCCTTTCGTGCCGAACCGAGTAACTCCCCGCATGGGCGACACCTTGAGAAATACGTGATCGCCTGCTTGAAACTCGAGGGGTCGACGATGAACGTCCGCATAGCTTTTCTGATGACTCTGTGCAGTCTTTAGTCTTTCCCGAATGAGCCGAATTTTCTGCACGGTCTGTTCTACCAGTTCCGGACCAAGGATCTGCCGCTCTCCGACTTCGTCCCAGCAAATGGGTGATCGGCACTTACGCTCGTATAAGGCTTCATACGGCGCCATTTGAATGCTGGATTGATAGCTATTGTTGTATGCGAATTCGGCTAGAGGTAGATGATTGTCCCAGCTTGATTTGAAGTCAATTGCACAGAGTCGTAGCATGTCTTCGAGAATCTGATTGACGCATTCCGTTTGGCCGTCGGTCTGAGGATGGTAAGCCGAGCTGAACTACAACTTGGTACCCAGCGTCGACTGAAGGCTACTCCAGAATCGCGACATGAACCGTGAATCCCGATCGGAGATGATGGATATTGGAACTCCATGCAGCCGTACTATCTCATCAAGATAAATCTGTGCCAGGCGATCAACACTCCAAGTAACTTTGATGGCAATAAAGTGCGCTGACTTGGTTAGTCAATTGACGATGACCCAGATGGCATTATTTCCCCGCGGCGTCTTCGGCAGACCAACAATAAAATCCATGCACACGTGCTGCCACTTCCATTCCGGAATCGCCAGATTCTGCATCTCCCCGCCCGGTCTCTGCTGCTCAGTTTTTATCTGCTGACAGGCCATGCATTGCGACACGAAAAGTGCCACATCTCTTTTTATCCCGTGCCACCAGAAGTTTGTGCGGAGGTCCTTGTACATCTTTGTACTGCCGGGATGCAAGGTGTACTTCGCGTTGTGCGCCTCCGACAATATCTCCTTTCTAAGTTCTGAATCATCCGGAACGCATAGCCTACCCCTCAATCGAAGCATGCCGGTCTCGTCTTCCGCAAAGTCGGTCGTCCTGCCCGTCGAGATTAGATCTCGCATTTTCTTCAGGTACGGATCGTCCTTCTGAGCGGTCTTGATCTTTTAAAGCAAGCTCGGCTCTAACTGCAACTTTGCCAACAGCACATTCCGGAATCAGACTCGAAGTTCGATGCCCATCTCTTCTAGGTCGTGTAGCAGTCTGCGGTCGATGGATAACGAGGCTATGTACTTCCGACTCAGAGCGTCCGCCACAATATTTCCCTTTCCCGACGTATAGTCGATAGTCAAGTCGTAATCCTTGATCAGTTCAAGCCAGCGTCTCTGCCGCAAGTTCAGTTCCCTCTGTGTAAATAGATACTTGAGGCTCTTGTGATCGGTATAGATCGTGTACGCCACGCCATAGAGATAGTGATGCCACAATTTCAACGCAAACACAATTGTCGCTAACTCCAGGTCGTACGTGGGATAATTCTTCTCGTGCGGCTTTAGCTGTCGGGAAGCAAAAGATATCACCTTATTCCGCTGTATCAGCACACACCCCAAGCCCTGACCGTACGCGTCGCTGAATATTTGGAAACCCTCAGTCCCTTCTGGAAGTGCGAGTATCGGGGCCGAGATGAGCCGTTGCTTTAATTCTTAGAATGAAGCTTCGCAGTCGTCTGACCAGTCAAATGCGACTCCTTTCTGGGTGAGGCGAGTCAGGGGCGATGCGATCTTCGCGAAGTCTTTCATGAAGCGTCGATAGTATCCTGCTAAGCCAAGGAAACTTCGAATCTCGCTGACGGACGTTGGCCGCTTCCAATCGATGACGGCTTCAACTTTCTTTGGGTCGACTGCAATGCCTTCAGCTGAAACGATGTGTCCGAGGAATGTGATGCTACTCAGCCAAAATTTATATTTGCTTCGCTTCACATACAACTGATTCTCTCGAAGGGTCTGAAGCACGGTCCGTAGATGCTCAGTGTGTTACTGCTTGCTCTTCGAGTAGACGAATATGTCGTCGATGAAGACTACTACGAACTTGTCGAGGAATGGTCGGAACACCCGATTCATCAGATCCATGAAAGCAGCAGGGGCGTCCGTTAGGCCGAACGACATTACCAGGAACTCATAATAGCCGTATCGAGTACGAAAGGCAGACTTTGGCACATCGTCCAGCTTGATCTTGAGTTGATGGTAACCCGAACGCAGATCAATTTTAGAGAACACCGTGGCTCCTTGAAGCTGATCAAACAGATCGTCTATGCGGGACAGGGGATATTTGTTCCGAATGGTAGCTTTATTCAGCTCGCGGTAGTTGATACAAAGACGCATAGAGCCATCCTTCTTCTTGACAAACAGCACGGGCACTCCCCAGGGCGAGACGCTGGATCGAATGAATCTCTTGTCGAGCAACCTTGTAACTGTACCTTGAGTTCCTTAAGCTCTGTAGGGGACATTCTGTACGGGACTTTCGAGATCGGCCGAGTGTCGGGGAATGTATCGATAGTGAACTCAAACTCTCGATCGGGCGGCATGCCGGGCAGCTCGTCCGGAAATACATCAGGGAATTTTGCCACAACGTCGGTCTGACCCACGTTTGCACCATCCTGTCGCATGTCTCTAACGGAAGCTAGATAGCCGTCGTACCCGGAATGCAGCATCCGTCGAGCAGATATCACAGAGATCACCATGCAGGTCGACGATACCTCACCACACGAGTAGCAGAATTTAGGCACTCCAGGTATGCAGAACGTGACCTTCTTTTCAGCACAGTCTATGGTTACGTTGTACGGACCGAGCCAATCCATCCCCAGAATGATGTCATAGTCCTTGACGTCTAGAACTATCAAATCGAGACTGATCTTTTGACCACCTATACAGATGATTCCGTCTTTGTAGACTAAATTTGTAAGTAGTGGCAAGCCCGATGGTATGTTAACAGTAAGATCGAAGCCTAGCGGTGTCAGGGAAAATTTGTGCTCGGCGGCAAAGTCCGCCGATATAAAACTATATACGGCACCTGAATCAAACAATACACGAGCAGGTTTATTATTGAATTGTAGTATACCTGTCACGACTGTGTCAGATGCGAACGCTTCGTCTCGGGTCATGGCGTAGACGCGGCCCTGAGCATTGGGGCGACGGTCTTGGCCATTCTGTTGTTCGGTTGGTGGAGCCCGAGGTGCTTGGCCTCGATTTTGTTGGTTTTGCTGGGGGTGCTGGTCTGACTTCTCCGGACAGTTGCGTAAGATATGGTCTTTTCGGTCGTACGCGAGGCACGTACCGTTCTTCAATCGGCACTCGCTGATCAAGTGCCCCTCTTTGTGGCAGAAAGTACAGACTACTCGATCCTTCGTCTGGTTGCCGCCTTCGTTGTTGCGTTTTTGATGCTTATGTGCGTTGTTGTCTCCCGCATTACTATAGCATTTGTTATTAAAGTGAACAACGCCGGTAGCAGTAGGAGGATACTCGAATTCCAGATGGATGGCATGGTTGAGTGCCTCACCCACAGTTTTGTATTCACCCACCGAAATGTGAGCACGGATAGTGGAACGTAGACCTACTTCAAATCGTCGAGCTCGACTTGCAGTGGTAGGTAGGAAGTCTCCAGCAAACTTGGCCAGTTTGTTGAATTTGGCCGCATATTGTCGTACCGTCATATTCCCTTGCCTTAACGGTATAAACTCGTCTTCTTTTTCCTGTCGTATGGCTGCAGAAAGATATTTGGTCTCGAACGCCTTTTTGAATGTCGCCCATGAGATCGTCGTCGTCTCGTCTTCACGTCGAATAGCCCGCTTCTACACAGCCCACCAATCGTGCGCGTTCATTCGAAGTAGAAGTTAAGCACACGCAACTTTCTTTGAGTCCTCGACACCCAGAAGCTCGAACTTATCTTTTAGCTCCTTCAGCCAGTCGATCGCCACCGAAGGATATTCTGTACCATTGAAGAAAGTACGGCAGCTTTTAGTGAATTTAGACACGTCAAAGTTAGAACTTCTCGGTGCCGCAGGTAAGAGCACGGGCACCTCTGGTTCAGCTTCGTTGGATCGAACTGCAGGCTGGGTCATGGCAGGTGTCATCGTTGAATTGTTGTTATTGCCCACGACTGACTGTACGATTTGCTGGAGGGTATTCAGCTGCTGCTGCTGCTGCTTGAATTGTGTCTCGAACCGATTCTCAAATTGGATCTGACGAGCCTCCGCTTGTTGACGATGGAGCTCGTTTTGACGTTGCTGTATTTCAAGCATCTGCAGCATAGGTTGCATCGGGTCGTCGGAAGGTCCGGCTGCGATAGGCGTCATTCCCGTTGGGTTGACGGAATGCTCGGGTCTGGAAGCACTTGAGCCGCTGGAAGCGCTCGTCTCGTCTTTCGCCTGAGCTCCCGTAAGTGCAGGAAAAAGGAAGGCAACTCTCGTTAGTTTTAGAAAATGTCCTGGGTTCAGCGTATAGAACAACTCATCTCATCGACACGAGGCCAACGGTTGGAGACTAGAACTCGACATTGGAGGCCAAGGATGTAAAGCCGTACTTTGATACCATTATGTCACGCCCCGATTTCGTCGAATTGATAGTCGTCCCCCGGGCGTGATGCCGTAGGAACCTAATTTGCGACCGCACAAGGCATAGTCATAAGGTAATCCGAGACACGAGATCTAAGAGAGTACGCAGACAAATTGATTCACACAATAAGTAAAGAAAACTTGATATTTATTGATAATGAACATCTTTTACAGACTCCGATACAAGACTCATTGTCGCACGGGCTACAACATGACTCGATTACAAAAGAGTGCCGATGAGATAGCCGTTCCATACATTGCACATATCCCTCAATATACAACAAAGTACTCTAGTGACCTGGATGGGAGGGACGCTGAGTCATCTTCCTTGGACTGTCGAGAGCCTTCAAAAGTGGAGTCGCAGAGAAAGTCTTCGACGCATGGCCGAAGCTTCAAAAGTCACGAACGTCGTTGAGCTAGTTGGCGCGTCCTTCCTGGTTTGTGGGACCTGCAAAGAGCGAGGATCAGCATGAACACATGTACTGGCGAATGGCAAATTAAATCCAAGCTCTGTATTTGATTCAAGAAGTTTCGTAAACATGTTAGCTAGCTATTTCAATGATCTTTCTAACCATCCTGTTCGATTTGCATGTTAACATGTTTTGAGGCAAGCATATGAAACTGTATAACATTTAAGCAACTGTCATATTCATTTTGTATCCCGTGCACTTGTTAAGCAGCAAAAATGGGTGTGAAGGCCACTGGCAATGTCAAGCCATCGCGGACTATAGCTGGGTTAGACGACGACCCTTTCGCGTCGGGTAGCGAGCCCTGTGCGAAAGTTTTTGCCTAACTTGCGCCGATGAAGGGCTGGCGCTTACTATAAACTCGTTCCTCCCGGGCCGAATCGGTCCCTTGGCCTAAGCAACCGTTCGAGGAAACTACACCTTGTCAACAAGTTGTCCAATGACCGTTTTGCTTACTTTGCCGTATCGTTGCGATAAACGTTAATCGATTCATTCATGGCTTTGCATAGGATAAGTGGATCTGTATAAGAAAATATGTTTTCCATTTTTAAAATCGGCAATTTGATAGCAAGTGTTTCGAGAAGAATCGTGCCACGATTTCTTCATTTTACACTGTTATGACAAGCATTTATTTTACTTCACATATTGAGTTTTGAA
This sequence comes from Iris pallida, assembly GCA_029216955.1. NCBI lineage: Eukaryota > Viridiplantae > Streptophyta > Magnoliopsida > Asparagales > Iridaceae > Iris > Iris pallida. Next base: position 213,698 of record JANAVB010002397.1, read on the forward strand.
GTAGAGGGACGAGGTGAAGGACGTCAGCCACTCGCCTTAGCCTTGCTTCAAGCGTGTAAGCCCCCTGAATTTTTGGGATTTATTTTCGAATTTTCCAAATAATTTATTCTCGATAATTAATTTTTATTTAATTAATCTTGATCTTTAAATGCTCTTTACCGTGACTTGGAATTCTAGAGCATCAGGGATGCCAGTCTCTGGAAACTTCCTACTTGAAGTTTGTAGTAGACGAGATTATCTTCATGTTGATATTTCGTGTCCCACTCGAACTTGTTCGCTTGTGCTCCATTTGCTACACACAACTTTTGGGTCAATTTAGACCAATTTATCGTCTGTCGTAAATTGTGATTTAATTTCCAACTTAATTTTCGGGCTCGACATCGGTCCAATCCAGTCGACCCAATATATGGCCCTAGCCTGTTTTGAGTCTACTACGCACGTGCCACTTGCGTGCCACCGATTGTATCTTCCTTGTGCTTCCATTCCATCCGTAATTTTAATTAGTTTAATTTATTATTTTAATTAAATCTTGGCCCCAAGCTTGTCCAACTTGGCCCAATACCCAACCCAATTGGGTGCGACCCCTGTCATGACTACCCAAACACCACCACCACACTTCACCAACACCACCACCACTCTTCACCAACACCACCACCACTCATCACCACCATCCCACCACAAACAACACAACTATCGCCGCCGCTGACCTGGCCGTGCCGCCGTCGCCCTGGCCAAGCGCACAGCAGCACGCAGCGCTGCAGCAACAGCCAGCAGCTGTGGCAGTAGCAAACAGCAATAGCAGCAGCAGCAGCTGCATGTTGCTGTGCGGGTGGCCGCGCACCACCGCGCGCCATCGCGTGGCCGGCCACCCATTGCCAGACGACCCCTAGGCGACCACCCTCGGGCCATCGCTTCCTTTTCCGACGCACGACATGGGCTATTCATGCGTTTTGCACGTAATCCCGGCGTGACGCGCGCGGGTTGAATCCAGAAATGGCATTTCGAAGCAGCAACTTCGAGCACATTTTTTGAGAAATTCGACCATTTGATCGGCGATTTCTTCACTCCGTCATAATCTCGGTATATACCCCTTCATTCCTGTCAAATTTCATCCGTTAATTTTATCGTTTGATACATCAAAACCGGCCACCAAGTTGACTGTTTAAATTATGTAATTTTTGGACAGTTTTGCGAAGCGAACTTCGTCGGTTCGTATCTTCTCCATCGCGGCTCCGTCTGATGTGCTAGTGGTTCATATGCGAATCTGGTATAACCCTCTTCCTACCCCTCCAGTTTTGTTTCATTGTGAGCACGTTTGGTTAGTTGAATTCGACGCCAAAGTTGACCGTCCGAATTCGTAATTTCCAACTTGTTAAATTCTATTTTTGAACCCGGAACTCTGGATTCAATTTCTGACACCACCAGTAAACTCGTGGCGTCGTTCTGGCATGTTTTCATATAAAGTTTGTTAGATTTGGAGGACGTGTGCCCTGTCACGTATTTCGGTACAAAGTGGGCCCCAAAGCCCGGGTCAATAGGACTTTTTGACGCCGGCTCATCGGAATCCAATTCTGGATATACCGTTGAGTTCGTATCGTCATTCTGGACTCTTTGACATATAATTTACTAGGTTTTAGAGGACATTGGTTCCGGCAAGCATTTCGGTGCAAGTCGGATACCAATATCTGGGTCAACGGGTCATTTTGAGATCGACTCATCGGAATCCAATTCTGGATATACCGTTGAGTTCGTATCGTCATTCTAGACTCGTTGACATATAATTTGCTAGGTTTTAGAGGACATTGGTTCCGGCACGCATTTCGGTGCAAGTCGGATACCAATATCCGGGTCAACGGATCATTTTGAGATCGGCTCATCGAAATCCAATTCCGGATATACCGTTGAGTTTGTATCTTCATTCTGGACTCGTTGACATATAATTTGCTGAGTTTTGAGGACATTGGCCCCGACACACTTTTCTGTGCAAATCGGATTCCAGTATCCGGGTCAACGGACCAATCTGAGATCGGGTCATCGGAATCCAATTTTGGATATACCGTTGAGTTCGTATCGTCATTCTGGATTCGTGAACATATAATTTATTAGGTTTAGTGCACTTTTATTTTGGCACATTTTTCGGTACAAAGTGGGTCCGACACGGACACCATTTTGACCCGAATTTACCTTTTTCCCCCTGTGTCTAAATTGGACTTATTGATAGGCTATCCTAGCTGATTTGACCATTCTGGACACGTTGGTGATGGTTGTTTAACCATCCGACAACACCTGTAGGTTTTCACCCTATTATTATAATCCTTCTTTTTTTATTCGTATTTTTAGATCCTTGTATCGGATTTGAGATCCATCGATTCCAGTAATTTTACCATCACTGAAATTGATATGTTGACCCTGTAGATATTTATAGAGACTAGCCTTGACCCTGTTTGACCATGGTTGACTACTTTGACTGAACGTCGAAGTAGAGTCAACATTTGACCTAGGTTAGACTAGTTTTGACCTGTAGTGCCCCGTCCCGCTCAGTCAATCGGAGGAATCGAAACGCCGACGGCGTTCGGCCTTAGCCTTACAACGACTGCTAAAAGACATCGCTCGGTCGAGGCGACCGCTCGCTCAGGTGGGGTAGTTTCGGTGAACTTGCCTCATCTTAGCCTTTACATAATAAATCGTGTGTTTTCAACTTGCACAATAGGCTTGATAATAAAAGAGACGAATCCACATAGCTAAGAAAATAATCCCGACGGGTCGAAATGAGTTAGAACATAGAAAAAGGTCCAACGGTCGGCTTAGAGTTGGTGCACGGCGTGCTTTGAAAATGACACTCGGTCCTTCGTCCCGTGGCTTGGGAGAAGGAAAGTTGGTCTTCAGTGCAAAAGCTAAGAGTTAGCCTAAGTCATAGGCGTCGCCCGCGTAAATGCTTGATAAAGCATGCATGCTTCCACTGCGCAAGGCTTGGCATAGCCTTTGCTCGTCCCTCAAGTTAAGTTGTAGGCTTGATTAAATTAGGCAAAGTTATGCCAGTCGACCTAAGTCATTCTAAGTACGGTCCCGCTCATTCTGCGGTTGTCAAGTCAAATAGTCCCACGATCCCAAGGCCCGTCATATAAAGTATGACTTGGGCGATAGCATCGCGTAGATCAGAAGTCGGTTTGAGGCACGGTGCACGGACTTAGTGTCTAGGGCATGAACCACGGTTGATTGAATGAGTTTTGGAGAAAGGATTATTGAATAGGCATTGAGTTGAATGAAATGATATGGTAACATGGAAAGAATGCTCGCGACCGTGGGTCGTCGAGGGGTTTCAAATGATAGAAAGAATGCTCGCAACCGTGGGTCGTCGAGGGGTCTCAAATGATAGAAGGTTTGATATTGGTTTTGAAAGAGATGGTAACATTGGAAGAGGAATGACTGTGTGAGACGTCAGTTTGTGTCGAGTCTTGCATGGTCATTGGACAACTTGTCGACAAAGAGGAGTTTCCACGCGCGACAACCCTGGGCGCCATGGGACCGCGGCGTTCCAGAGGGTATGTACCTTTGGATTGAGTCAGTTGGATGTGTGTACAGTTAGAATACAAGGTTTGGTCCTAAGGTTTGGCATCAACATAGGCGATGTGCTACGGCACGAGATGCGACGTCGGTCTTAAGTTGTTGGCATATAAGTTGCATAAGTTATGGTTTTGAGTTGTCTCGAGTTTAAGTCAGGAAATGCCGCAAGACGAAGTCGGTCATGTGATACTTAGACCAGAAGTCTTGATTGGGTCTGTTGGTGATCGAAGTAGCAATGGCCGCGAGGCGGCGATATGGTGAAGTCACATTGAGTTGCGAGGCACGGTATGATGGATTTGTAAGCACGGTCATACGGAAATGGAGCTTCATCGCGTAGTTGTGTCTCTGATTATGGCCGTAAGGCAAACACGACTTGATAGGTTAACATTTGTTGAGTTAACATTGATGTTGCGAGCACGGGATGGTCTAAAGACACAAAATAAGCAAGGCATCGGTCATAAAACTGATCCTAAGGCAAGATTAGAAAGACAATCGATAAGAAGTGATTATGTTGCACACAGTAAATTAAACGTGTTAGGTTTGTATGGGTGGACGAGGAGCTCATTCCATCAGTACAGTTGAGTACTGACACCCACATAGTTTTTATGTGCTGGCACAGGTAGAAGCTCGTGGCGCGGAGCTCGCTTGGATGCGTAGAGGCACGGAGTTTCTTGGCGATTCGAAGAGTGCGACCGCATGGAGTAAAGACTTATACGGGACATAATGTATGGACGTCGCCTTCCGAAGCTTCCGCTGGCTCAAGACTTGTAATTGAGAGATGAGAGAGAGCTGAGTGACTTGTAATGTGAGATGAATGAGCTTGAGAGACTTGTAATATTGGCCTTGCGCCCCATTGTAATCTATGTTTCAATATCAATAAAGAGGTTCTTTTGAATAACTTGTGTTTGTTCTAAATTTTTGCTGCTATTATTCAATGTCTCTGTTCGGGACTTCTGTGCGACGACCCCGTCGCAGCCGCTGGAATCGGCCATTTTGGAACCCGCCTTGTACGAGCGCAATCTAGGCTCGTGCGGCATCACGCCTTAGCGAGGACGATCGCTCCTACGGGAGCGGGGCGTGACATAATGGTATCAGAGCACGGCTTTACGTCCTTGGACTATCGATTGAATTCTTTAACTCATTGTTTCCACGAACTCTGTATGTTGCTTCCGCATATTGATATCGTTGGTGCGCTCTCTCTCAAATGTCCCATGGGATGTCCATACAATAAGTCTAACTATTTTGCAAAACGTAGGAGAACAGTTTTTGACAAAACAAAAAGATGGTTTGCGTAAGCACGAATGGCTAAGTCGGGCTGGACATATACACCAAAGTCGCGTCGACCTTAGCAAATTCCAGTACGAGATTCGTAATGTTTCGAGCTAGAATGAGATGAACTCGATTGAGTAAAGTGAGATGACTATCGATAGGGGTGCTATCGAGCGACGATAACGTCAGTGCGATATAGATGAGCGTGCTTGGAATTCGAGAAATAGTTCGAACGGAAAATTCGAAGTAGTCGATTTTGATTCGAATGATAGTTTTGAGGATTTGTTGAATGACTTCATTCCTGAGTGGTGTATGCGATAGTCTCAGGAATGTCGATCGGTCGATTGAGAATTTGGGGTGTCAATGAGTCTATCAGCAAGCGTCGCGTGTATACAAAGTCGTAGATTGAGTACGATTGAATAAGTTGTAGTCTTGAGAATTGGACGAGTGGGTTCAAACAACCCAGAAATTGACATGCACGGGACGTACACGGGATTGTGGATTACGCGAGCATAAAAATACGAAAATGATAAAGTAGGAAATCGAATCGAGGAAGACGTAGGGTGTATGAATGGATGACTTGATCGAGGAAATTGATACGGATTACATACGAAAAGTTAGCACGACAAGTAGACAGCGTGCATGAAAGGTTTGATTTTAAAGTTACAAAAATAACTCTGGGGATTGGAATCGTTGTTGTTCTAGCAAGGAATAATACGAATTGAGGAAATACGTTGGTCGATGACTTAAAATAGACGAAGGAACGATACGTGAATTTGGATGGAGGAAATTGATGTTGTGAACGATTCGAGGGATAATGATTAAACTTGAATTGAATGTCGAGGAGATTATCCAGTCGGATGACAACATCATTCGCACGACTCGAAATTTGGTTGTAAAGGAAGATCGTCAGGTTACGCATATCGTCGATGGTATTGAGGCGTATCAAAGATCGCTATACGATAACTCGAGGGTACTCTAACTCAGCGAAAGGCGACCGTGCAAGTGTTATTGTTCGATTGGATGCTATGCTTTAGATTTTGATTGAGATGATTGTTGGATGAAAATGATCGTGTCTTGATGGTTATGCGGATAGCCACAACGTTGATGATCTTGTCTTGCGCGAACGCAACTCTAGCCTCGCACATGCGTTGCGTCGGATTTGGGGCGATCGTTCCGCGTGAGCGTTGACATGGTGATTTATGTCGCGGGATTGATCGAACTCAAAAAATTAGGATACGGCAACTTTGATTGTCTCAACTTGTTGGCTTGATACGAAGGAAAATTCGAGAATGTTTGGACTTGCGACTGATGAATGAAAGAAATTTAAGGATTGAGTAGGTCTAATCCGTGCATCGAGAATGAATTAGTCTAGACGCAAAACAAGAGTTACGTCCCGATGAGGATAATTATTCCGCGGGAGCGTGCATGGTGATTCATGCCCACCGTGGATAATCTGACTCGCGTGAGATCGGGGCGTAACATATTGTTAAGTTAGACGACCTCATGATTGAATACGTGAATTGGAATAGATGACTTAGGAAATATAATATGTGAATTATGGTTTAGCGATGAATCATGTCGTAGCGTGCTTGATTAGAAGGATTGATAGGCGAACTATATCGAATGTGTTTAAAGGGATAGACTATGCGAAGATAGTTTGTTGAACGAGCGATATTGAGATGTCGTGGAATTGGTTGAACGTAAGTTGTCATAGGATGGCTTTGCTGAACGACTCGGATCCCGTACGACGAAATGTTGGGATGTGTATAGGAAATCTATGCTCGAAGTTTAGAAATCGGAGTGATACGAGCTTGGGTAGAAAATCCCGTACTATCAACTTAGTTTGACCTTAGGATGGGGTCAGTGTTGATATTGTTGTTTAGGAACTATGATTCCAATACTAACGAATTGACTATAGCCTAAAAGATATAGCCTAGCGGTTAGGCAGACGTTCCGGTGCGGAGCGATAGGAATGGTGAAGGCACCACTCATGAGGCTCGGTTGACATGCATGTATATCAAGGACGCTTGAATGCGTGCACGATCTGACTCGAATGGTTATGGCGGGATTCGCTATCACGAGGCTTGGTTGAAATGCATGTATTTTGGGGATGCCTAAGATATGTGCACGATCCATACTAAGTGATACGTTGAATTCAAGTAAGATTTGAGGAACGAGAAAGTATCGAGGATTTTGAGATCGTAAGTTTGATGAAAGGATTGAGGGTAGCGCGAGCGTGGCTCGGATTTGAGTAAGGCATAGGAGAATTGTGTGCGAAAGTTCTTGAATGTTGAGTAAAGTGATAAGTCGATAAGTGTACTCAGTTAGTTTCGAGGACGAAACTTTTTCTGAGTGGTGTATGATGTAGTGCCCCGTCCCGCTCAATCAATCGGAGGAATCGAAATGCCGACGGCGTTCGGCCTTAGCCTTGCAACGGCTGCTAAAAGACATCGCTCGGTCGAGGCGACCGCTCGCTCAGGTGGGGTAGTTTCGGTGAACTTGCCTCATCTTAGCCTTCACATAATAAATCGTATGTTTTTAACTTGCAAAATAGGCTTGATAATAAAAGAGACGAATCCACATAGCTAAGAAAATAATCCTGACGGGTCAAAATGAGTTAGAATATGGAACTGCTGTTAGTGCTTGTACTTGCTCATTTTTCTGACAGGATACCGTTGATAATATTTTAGGAGTTGTTATACCATTAGTGGACTTCATGATGTTGCTAGCTGAGGTGGATCTCACTATTCTTCTATGTGAGTTGCCTGGTAGTTATCCTTAGTTGTCTTGTTTTTCCTTATTTATTTTCCTGTCTTATGATTCCTTCTAGTAGTTTCTAGTTGTTCTTGTACTTTAGTTATCTTTCTTGTCTTATCATCCCTAGCTGTTGTGATGTGACTAGAGTATATTTATAGTTGTAGGCCTTCTAGATGTAGTGTATATTTTTGGGTACTAGACAGCGTTCTACCGTCGATACTGCGACGGAGGCTGGGCGTGGCCCACGTATTCGTATCCGTATATCAGGGTACGGGTCGTGACACATTTTTAGTGGTAGCCCATGTAGGTCAGTCTTTGCAATTAATGCGAAGTCGTGGTAGTACTTGAGCTTTTCTGTACTACTGCGAGCCTGCCCTAGGATTAAGGTTGAGTCATGGAATATTTTAGGAATTTTGTAACACCCAGTTTTCCAAATGAGGGTAATTTTAAAATTTTAAAATTATAATTATTATTTATTGATATTTATTTTATATTATAATTTTTGGTGATTTTTAATTAATTTTTAAACTATTTAAAATCATGACTTGTGATTTTGGTGTCTAGCTAGTGTAACCATAGAGACAGCTTGACCTAGAGCCTAGCCATGAGATTAGGGTGTTTCATTTATCATTTTAGCCTAGAGGGTATTTTTTTGTCACTTTTGAATTATTAGAATTTAATATATTTTATTTGGAATTTAAATGATTTATTGTGAACGGTTTGATTTAAATATTATTTTAACTAATTTTCATGTGGTCTAGATTAGCCTAACCTAGATTAGTCCTAGTTAGACTAAGTTAGATTGAGATTGGTCATGGTTAGTCATGGCTAGTCATGATTTATGATTTGGTTAGTTATTAGTCATATTGATTTGTTAAGACTAGTGATAGGCTACCTAGGTTTCATCTCGCCATTGAATTGTCTAGAATGATGGAGAACCCTTAGATCAACCCTAGCCCTAGATTTTAGGGCAGCCATCTTGGGATTTTTCTCTATTTAATCCCTCCCAAATCTTTGCCTCCTTGTTCATTCTCTCTCTCCTCAAGAACAAGGTGAGCTCAACTTCATTTTTCCAAAACTTTTCCATTCCTCATCCTTTTTCAACCAAACTTCTTGCATTGTGACCTAACCACCACCCTCTTGCTGTCCATGGAGGTAGAGTACAGATTTAGGAAATCTACAGTGCTCGAGCTACAGTAAAAAGAAGACTGCACTTGACAGTTTTTGAGCTCGAGACACCCATTGGTAATTCCTTCCTCCTCCATTTAAACTATTGGTTTATCATCATGGATGCATAGCCCTAGGTCCCCTCTAGCCTCGGGTAGGAGCTGACCCCAACTTGTGTCGGATACGTGTCCGTATCAGACACATATCAATAGGATTACCTAGGTGTTCGACCTAATGCCCCAAAAGGTTTTTCCTTACTGTTTTCTGATTTTGTTTGAATAGGAATACTCATCTTAGTGTCGCTTATTGGTTTCTTCGTGTCTGAGTTGGTTTTGTGTCGTTTTGGAGTCGCACTGGACTCGTGGACACGGCCGCGTGCACTGGACAGTTTTGTCCTGCTACTCGCGTGTCCGTGCGACTGATCTAGGGGTCGTGGACACATGAGATTTGACACAGGCCTTGGGGTAGTATCTGACATGACACCCCCAAGACCACGTGTCCTTTGGATCCGTGTCGGGTGAGAAAATTGACCTGTACTGGACACGGGTGCACAATCACTGAACTAGTCCAGTGCATTGAGTTTGTGTGCGTATTGGACACTTCTGTGTCCTATTTTCGGATACGATATTAATTGTATGACACGAGTACATATGGGTTGTTAATTACCAACCACATTTCTATTTATTAATTGTTATATGAGTGATAGAATGGGGATTTCCCCATCAGACTGATACAATGATGTATCAGTAAGTATTTCATTGTTCTTCAGTTTCAGCTTCTTTTAATGAATTAATACATTGGATTTAGTTGTAGTTTAATTGTTGTACAATTAGTTGACATGATAGGGTTGTGCTTGGCATGGATATGGGTGTTCAAAATTACGTTGGGTTGGGGTTACACTATTCCCTGTCAAGTCTGAGTTGAGTTAGTTTCAATTGTTTGTATGAATACATATAGGTATTACACTCACCCTATCTAAACTACCATGTTAATCTCAGCATGTTCACACAGTATTACACTACTACCTGAAAACCTGACACCCTTTACATGTCACACACTACTCTATGAAAACTGAAATTGATTGGATATAAGTTAGAACTAATTTGAGTTTGATTTGTTATATGTGTTCTATGGGTTATAACTGAGAAGGGCTTTCAAAACCTTCACTGATTTCCTGTAAAATCTGTACTGGATTGAGATTGTTTCCAGATTTCATTGGTTGTTGATTCACTGTCATTTGGGTTAAATATCAATTAAGAATTGATTTCCATTTCTTCTTAAATACCTGAATTTTTACCCTTGAATGCACTGTCATGTGAACCATATCATTAGTTCATGTTAGATCGATTTTGTTTACATTTGATTAGGCTTTATGTCATAGAAGGAGAATATTAACAGTGCATTGGGTTTGATAATGTATTTAACTGTCTTGGGTTTGAAATTCTTTGAACTGTCATTTTGATTCATATTTTTGTTACTGTAAATCCTAAGCTGGATTGATTTCCTATCCTAAATACCTGACTTGACATCCCAGTTTCGAACTGAAATTGGGATGATCAAGTGAACTATTCTTCCTTCTTTTTTTATTGTCAAATGGTTCAGAAATTCCTAAATGAGTTTGGTTAAATTTGATATGAATTGAGTTCAATTTCAGTGTTCCTATCATTCCTGTGTACTTTTGATTTCAGGTTTATAAATATGCATGTTGTGTTTCATTGATATGTTAGATTGTAAGGGAATCCTTGTGAAAGGTTGTGAATGGAATTCGGATGGGAGAAATTGCTTTAACTGAGAATTTATCTTCATTTCTTCACAGGAGTTTCAAACCTGAGAACAGGTTTAGTTGGATAGGTTTTACTGTCTTGATTTCCTTCACTTGAACTAATTTAAATGCTAATAGCCATGTTTGTTCACTGTTTTCCAGTGCACTATTGATCCCATTCTCCAATTGCACACACACACAGGTATCTATAATTCCTATATCTATGTGACACTCACTGATTTCCTATACCACTCACTGTACACAAGAACACAAATCACAGTCACTTATTCACATACACACTCTATTATTTTTTTCTGTCAAAAACTGAGGATTTTATGATAGTTTCAATGTGAAAACTGTGTATTGATTTGGGGAAAACTGTTATGTGGTATTCAATGTATATAGGTGTGGGTTTAAACTGTTTTACTGAGTTTTTGAACTGTTATAAAACTAAAATCTGAATGAAGTTTGGTAATATGTCTGAAATCTGGAGGTTAAATATGGACTGTTTTAAATAATTTAATGTGTGAGATTGTGTGTTCTCATGAACTGAATTGATTTCCTTTCCTTATAGAATTGACTGATAACTGATTGTGATTTATGTTACTGCAAACTGAGATTGACACATATGGAATGGGCTTTGGATGTGTTGACAGGATTTGGTTATATGGTTTTAAATTGTTTTTTTTCCTATTGTGTTAAACTGTGGTTTCTTCACCATTAAACTGAAATGAGTTCATTTGTCTTAGATTCCTGAACTCTTGAATTCCTGTCAGTATAGTCTTCACTGATTAAGAGTTTTTCCCTATTGCTAGTTCATGATTAGTTCATGTTTCAATGAGGAATTAGGCCTTGGGTGTTTTCGAATACTAAAACTGCAACTAAGTTATTTCCAGATTTTCCAAAACCTGTGAATGAATGTTAGAAATGGGTTTCCTGTCCTTTCCTTCTTTTATTAAAACTGAAATTTAGGGATCATTTAATGTGAATCCCCTTACTTGTATTAGTGTTACATTTTGAACTCAAATGTAGGAATTGGGATTACTACTCACTGTTTTGTTCATGTTCCTGATTTTACTCCACACATGTTCCTTACATATCACTGTTTGTAAATTCCTGAGATCATACCCTCTTCACACACATTGCTATATATGTACTCACACACACATATTCATTGACACTCTATACACTCTCACACACACTCAATTCTTCCTGTCACACTCTAGTACACACAACCCTCACATGTTGTACCCTCTTATCACATCTACACACACCTTGACACTACCTCCTGATTGCCTGTACACACATATATGCTCACACACACACATTCATCCTTACATATATCATACACACATGTATACCCTCAACCCCTCACATGTTGACTAAAACCCCTTTTTGCATGAATACAATGTAAACCCCTATATGTTGTATGCTTATATATATATATATATATATATATATATATATATATATATATATATATATATATATATATATATAAAATATATATATATATATATATATATATATATATATATATATATATATATATATATATGTAATGTGTGTGTATGAATAAAAATGTGAATATACATATGTATGTGGGCATATAGCCATGGATAAATTTCCTATATATATATAGGTATGCCTTATATGTAGTGAGTATATATGTATTATATATATAAATATGCAATGTTAGCCTATACAATGTTGGCTATATATGTTTTGTCTAAACTAGAAGTAGGCCATGTAGATGCAATATGGGACATATGATATGTTTGAATGCCATGATTTAGTGTCTAATTCACATGCCATGTTATATGCCTAGCCTATGTTATGCAATGTAAGCCATGTTATGATAACTTAGCTAAAATGCTATGTAATGTAGGAACCCATGCCATGTGTGATATGCCTAGTGATCTAAACTAATATGGGCATGTGTAGATATGAGTAGACATGTACACTCTATTGTAGGATGTGGAAAATTATGACACGCTGTCATTTTCATCCATACGCTTAAAGACAGATGTCAGTTGAAGCCATACGCTCATTCAAAAGCCATACGCTCAGTAAATATTTTATTATTTACTGAAGTGACAGCACAGCATATGTTTAAATGAGGAATGAATCTGACACTTCATCTTTCGTGCAAAGACAGCTGTCACGAGAAAAGTAACCGTCGTATAGGTTTTCGAAGAGCCGGTTTTGTCTTTTACGAGGACAACTCAGCAGCCTTCATAAATACAAAAGCCATCATTACTGTCAGTTTTGACAGTCTGTCAGCCGTCAAATCCGCAGTCACGACGCTCGAGAAGATTTTGTCAGTTATGGGAAGCTATGGTGTACCAAAGAAGATTGATGATAGCCACGTGGCCACTTCTTCAGCGAGCGTATGGACCTCACATGACTCCTTCTTCACACAGTCAAGTGAGCGTATGGACCTCACATGATTTCTTGTTAACTAAGCGAGCGTATGACCTCACATGACTCCTTGTCCATAAAGTGAGCGTATGATTTTCCTATGGCACTACGCTATCCAAGTCAGCGTATAAACTCTCCTTCAACAAGGCAGCGTATTACAACAACCATATCCAGGATTACAGTCAACACACGTTCTCACGTGTCCTGTACCAGTTATCCACTTCTCTAGAAGTTATGTAACGTGGCATCCAGGCCATCAATCTCTCCTGAACATGCTCCACTACTTTCAACCGTACGCTAATGTGTCTCCATCAGAATTCGCCACGCATCCCTGCAGTTATGCACACGTCAAGTAACTACCTGAGCGTATGCTTAAGGACAGTTATCCTGAACTCTATAAAAAAGTGTTTCTTCATCTTCATCAGGGACGACAGGTCATTTTTCAGAGAGAACAGAGAGATTGCCCAGTTACTGCCCAAGTTCTTCAAAGTTCGAGTTTTCTTCATCGCATCGTCCAAGGGATAAAGTAATCGTCTTCTAGATTAGATTCCTACAGTTGTAATTTTTTCAGATACAAAATAAATAAAGTAAATTTATTTATGGAAAACAAATTGGCGACTCTGCTGGGGAAAGCTGTCTCCTCCAATAAGATAGCAATAACTCAATGTGATACTTCGTCGATCGGCTTGACGAAGAAGACGATGGTTGTACAATTCGACCAATCGGCTTTTGAAGAAATGCTCAAGGTGAAGGAGGGCCGCACTGCTTCTTCCGCTCTTCCTGTTGCCAAGAAGAAGGGACACTCCGTCTATGTCCCTAAGTCTTCTGCAGCAATTCGAGACGCTTCTGTCACTTCTCATGCTGACAAGAACACGTCTTCAACTTCCATGAAGCACACTTCGGCTTCTCGGAACACGGCAACAGTGGTTTCCCCTAGTCACGCTGACAAAATTGGTTCTTTAACCAAGTCAATGTGTCCAAGGAAAACCATCTCTGGACATGACAAGGTCCCTTCTCCCTCTATTCTTACGACAGCAGTCGGCTCTTTAGCCATTGATGACTCTGAGCGTATGGCATTCAAAGGGCAGCGTATGGCAAAGACAGTATACAAAAGCCAACATCAGGCAGCGTACGCCGAGCCAAAACCAGTGTATGCTAATAAAAAGGCAGCGTATGACCAGAAGTCCAAACTGAAGTCAGCATATGCTAACAAATACAGTCCTTTGACTGTTTCTGAAAATCAGATTGGGGGTTCTCTTCCACAGAACATACAAATGATTCCCCCTCAACTTGCACATCTTGTGCCAACCAAGGAGAAAGACTCTTTAGTCAACTCCTCTACTCCTAAGGTCTTTACCTCTGGAGTTAATTTGACTAGTACTCTTACTAGATCAAACAATGGAAAACGCCTTTTGGCTAATTCCTCCAAAGATAGATTATTACCGACTCCTAGTCGGAATAATACTCATCTTCCTTCTCTCAAAATTTCTCGGTCTGAGAAAGGCAAATTACAAGTATCCAATACTGATATCAAAGTCAAATCTCCCACGGATCTTCGTAATAAGCTTAATCAGAATCAGTTCAGTTCCACTGAGACAAGTATATTAGACCCTGATGCAGAATATGCCAAGAACTATGTGGCTCAAATTAATCAGTCTTTATACACTCAGGAACCAAGAAGACAGAAGAACAAAAGACAAGTTTCTACACAGAAACTATCTTCAAATACTTCCCAATCTGTTCCTATAGATCTCCGAGAATATTTGCAAAATAAACAGAGAATTGACACTTCATCTGGCTATGACATTGCCCATATTCGCCATGAAAAGCATGGTTGTGACTTTCAACCTCGGGTTGTCATCCAATGTTGTTGTTCACCAAAAAGACAATCTGTTTTTGAACGGATTCAATATGAACCAATGTTGGATGAAGATGAACCTCTTTATGCTTCTATCAACATGACTTCCAGAAATATTGGGGGTAGCATACGGTCTGATGCTATATCAGACTCTGAAGATGGTGTTTATCTCAGCACTCGATCCAGGACCGGAGCCTTGACCAGAGCTTCTTCTTCTTCTCATCCAAGTGGTAATCCGGAGATCACAGAAGACTTCCTTGGAGAGTCCAATTTTCCAGTATTGACTCCTGTAAAAAGCCCTGGAAAAGATACTGATTCACACAGTGATGATTCAGAACAGACTGTTTCATCATCTATTCCTCGAATGATTACCACTTATATGGCAGAAAGTGATCATGAACCTTCGACTAGCAATGAGGCTCTGTAAAACCCCTATTTTTTTATAATTATTTTTTATTATTTTATTAGACTTAAAAAAATGAATTTATACAATTTGAGGTTTATTTTATTTTTGATGACCCGGGTTGGCCAATTCAGCCCGAACAGGACCCGAACAAATTTAAGCACATGTGAGCATGTGGGGTGACTAAGGTGGCCATATAGAAATATTTTGTGTATGTACAAATATTTTTAAATAATTTTGAGACTTGTTGAATATTTATTGACTTTTGGTATAAAATTTATGTTTTATTAATAAAATAATATTTTACAAGATGGTACAGTTTTCTGGACCCATACATGGGCGAGCGGTAAAGTACACCCATTGGGATGATTTTTATTAATTTATTATTACTAGAGTTATTTTGTAAAAATTTAATAGGCATTTTATTATTGTTGGTATTATTTGGTATTAATGAGATATTATTATTGTTGCCTTTGTGGCAATTTAAATTTGTGTGTATATGTAAAAAAATATTTTTGGTGCATCATATATATAATTAGATTATATTAAACTTTTATTTCAAATTTTGGAGATTTAATAAACATGTTTAATCTGTTAAGATATTATTAATTTGAATTGATTTATTGATAATTGAATTTATGTAGATACGTTTAAATTTATATTCAATATTGGGTTAGATAATATTTAAATTGTTATTTGGATTTTAAATAGATTTTTGGTATATTTCTAGATATGTACATATATAGTTATAAATATTTATATTTAAAAAGATTTTAAAAAGATTAGAAAAGAAATGAATAAAGAAAAGAAAAAGAAAAAAGAAAAAATATATATATATACTAACCCACCCACGTGAGTGGGCGGGCCATCCCCCAACACTTTGCTGCTGCACACAGCAAACCCATCCGCGAACTATGGGTTTGAACTATGGGTTTAGTATTAGTAATAGAAATAGTATTAGGTTTTTGTCACAACTTGCTATATATATAACTTTCTCCACGAACCTCAAAACCCTAAACTTCCAAAACGAAAATTTTAGCAGATCATACCCTCTTCGCCTACAAGTTCGTTTCACCAGCAACAGAGTTGTGTGCACGACGAACGGACCATCGGAAGTCAGTCCCGCGTCACCCACGGAGCAGTTTTTCCACTCAAGGTACCCTACTTCCCTACGACGTAACTTTTTTCTCGTAACTCCGATTTTCGATCCGTAAAATGTTTTGGAAAGTAGACTTGACCCTCTTCGACATTCCTAGGTGGATTTTGATATGGACATCTAACTTACTCGAAAAATCGAGACAAAGTTGGAGAAAAACCCACTTTTCTGTATATTAAAAACTGTTTTGAAACACCTATTTGTCGGCCACTTTTCTTGCTGTCCATTAAGCTTTCGTAAAAACTAATTGAAGGTAGTCATAGACAACCTAACCGAAATTGTAACGTACCTTCTGGATTCACTTTTCATCTAGTATGTAGAAAGTTACACGTTGTTAAAGTTTTTCGAAAAACTGTAAATTCTGTTTTCAAAAAGTAGAGAAACACCCCGATACGGCGTCC
The DNA here is from genome assembly GCA_029216955.1 of Iris pallida. Lineage (NCBI taxonomy): Eukaryota > Viridiplantae > Streptophyta > Magnoliopsida > Asparagales > Iridaceae > Iris > Iris pallida. The sequence continues at coordinate 230,459 of JANAVB010002397.1, forward strand.
ATCCCGACAAACCGGGCGACGTGGTCACGCACTATACGCATCGAAAGGCGCGTATGGATGTTGTCGACGTGTGAGAACTGACGGAACTCGATTTCATTGCATGTGCGCGACGAAATCAATGCGTATCCGTCGAGATACCCCGTATCGACCTTTGCAAATTAATTCACAACTTTGTGCACACTCATCATATCGCGATGAAACTTGCGTCATTGGACTCGTAATATTTTTCTGGTCCTGTGACCCAAGTTTGGTCCGATTCTGAGACCGTTGATCGGGACGCTATTTTGGCGGGCCCACAATCCCACTCACCAGGTGATTTTGTGCACAGCCCACCGGAATCCAAAATTGGACATACCGTTGGGTTCGTCTCATCAAAACAAATTCGTAGACATGTAGTTTGGCGACTTTAGAGACCGTAGGTTCTGGCGCGTATTTCGGTGCAAAGCGAGTCCAACGGCGAACATCGTTTTAATCCGAAATTATGATTTTGCCACTGTTCCAGAATTTAACTTTTGGACAGACGTTTCCTAGGTATATCTTATATTCCAAACTCGTTCGTGATGTTTGTTGTAGCATCCGGAGTCATCTATGGGATTTGGCTATTTCTGGCTTCATTTACTTGTTGGTTCGAGCTACTGGATTATTCTCTTTTGCACATAACCTCAGGCAAGACACCTTGCCTTTACTGTTTAAATTTTCTGCTCAATATCATGCATATTTTAGTTGTTTTCTTTTTAAATTATATTTAAATGCAAATTACTATATTTTATACAATTGGCTTAGAGTTAAGGGACTACCGTCAAATTTAGTGTGTCTCATTGACTTATCACGATTGTACACGAGTTGTGTGTGAGAGTTGTGAGTATCATATAGAGGTCACTTGCGTGTGGGCTGATCCCCCGTGCGCATGCGTAGGAATAACTGCCAATAGATTGTGTAGAAGACTTGGCAGTTATCAAGGATTAAACAGTGTCGTGGAGTCGACACTTGTGTAGTATCATTGGGGGGAGGGGACAGTTATTAGCGTAGGGGCTACATTTTATTTTTACACACATTTTGGGCCGAGGGTGACTCTCATGAGCACTACCTTCTGCCCAGGTCGATAGCGTCTCGGATGAGCGCTACTTGCTGGCCACTTTCTATTACTTGCTTGCGTGAATCCGTTACAGCCCCTGCGTAGAACATTGTCCTCAAAATGCATATCACATAGAATGGTTAGGACCCTGTACTCATGCATACTTTTCTGTTGAGCTTATTTATTCAGTTTATCGGCATGATATTATGTGTCTTGTTACGTCCCTCTGAGGACCTGGTTTCTCCCCAGGTATGTGTTCATGTTTTCTGCAGGTGCTCTAGCTAAGGCCATTCCTTCCTTCGTGATGACTGCTTTTGGACTTGTCATTGCTTCGCTCGACCAATCACTTTCTTTGTATATTTCTTCTCTATTTAAATTAGTTGGTAGTGGACTTTGTCTCCGCCCAACGATTGTATCATAAGTATTTAAGTTGATTTCTATATTATTATTCCTTTCATTGTGGATGAGATTTAGTTGTCTTGGATTACTACATTTTACAGCTTATGTATACATACGAGGTCCATGTATTTCGTATGTATACAGCTGGCATGTCTACGTACTTGGTCCTACGTATTTGGGACTGGGGCGTTACATGTTTTTGTGGTGGCCCATACAGGTCGAGTTTGTCACTTCGGTTACGTAATTGTACCGATGTGAGCCTGCAACATAGGATTAGAATCTAGAAATCTCATCCATACAGCTTGACCCCTTCCCTTGACTTCAAATTTTGAACTCTCGTTCGACCTCCTTGAACTGCATCTTGCTTGATTCCTTTCTACCGTCGATTCTTATTTTCGTGCTTAGTATCAACTAGAAAGATGACTACACTAGTGTATGCTCGTAGGTCAAACACATGGCTAGAATGGTTATTTTGGCAATTAGAATACATTTAAGACTAATTGAGTAAAAAAGTTTTTTTTAAGAGTGTGATTTAATGATTAGTAATTTGTAAAGTAGGATACTACCAAGGAAGGTTTTAATCTTGAGATTTCTAATATAGTAAACACCATAGGATTGGTACTGCAGGGAAAAAAATAAAGATAGAATCTTTATACCATTGATTGGCTTTTTGAGATTTGATATTTATAATTTATTGGGTTATAGTTATACATCTTTCCACAAGTGTAAAAATCGATTTGCTTTTCGAGTTGTGATATTTATAAGTTTTGGATGATAGATATACATCTTTTGAACAAATATAAAATTTATTTGATTTTTGAGTTTTGATGTTTATTATTTATTGTATTATAGTTATACACCTATGAACAGCTATAAATTTGGCTGAAAATGATCTTAGCTTTTAAAAAAATGGCCGTAGGAATTATTTAAAGTTGAGTTGTACAACTTGCGATTTTCGTGTTTAGTAAATTTTAAAATTTAAGTAGAAGTAATGACGGTAAATTTTGGTTTAAAAATATTTGGAAGTTATGAAAATAATTTTTTGAGAAATTTTATTTTAAATGGTGTCCTGTGATTGAGGATTACAAATCTATTTAGATTTTTGGTAAAAAAAAAGATTTTGACTGATAAGATTATTTGAAAATTTTAGTTTAATGTGGGATTGCTAATATTAAATTTTTTTGGAGAATTTCGAAGGATGTGATGGAAAAAAAAAATTTGGATTGATTACAGGAAGTTACCATTTAAAAGTTGTGATTTTGTTGGAATAACTTAGCATGAATAGAAGTTAAGATTTATGATAGCATGAAGCTTAAATTTTTTATTATTGCTTTTAAATGCTAAGAGTTTATTATGAGTTATTTGAAAATTTTAGAGTGTTAAATTTTGATTGATTATGAAATTTTTTTATGGATTCGTAAATTATGAACACTCGAGTTAAATAGTTGAATTTAAACGTAAATTTTGGATTAGGTTAGTAGTAACGTGATAAAATTTTGCTTTGAGATTTATGAGAGTGATTTAAATTTTTATGATGAATTTGAACGGCTTGGAGTGAATACAAATTCTGGTGGTTTATTTTTGAAAGTTTATTTTTGAAACTTTTTGGAGGAAACTTGAGTTTAATTTTAATGGTAGGCCCCAAGATAACCCTACTGAGTATTCCACACTAATTGCCATGTCACCCATGACCATGATAGTAGTATATACACAAGTGTTGTTAGTCATCTACTTAGCTATGTGACTGTATTTTCACCTCGGCTTACTCGACCTTCCTTCAATTCTAGATCTTTTAATTGCGAACTTCTAACCCACTTGCAATTTGATTAATGATTTAATGGTTCCTTAACTGTATTCATCTAGGAGACTATCTCCTCTCCGGAATTTTGTTCCTAAATTATTTTTTATGGATTCTTTAATTAATTTGATCTCATGCTTTAACTTAATCTTTTTTATTTTGTGCATTAATTATCATCTCGTGAACTCCCACTTTCTATTTTAGATCTTTTTGCATCCCTTACCGTGACTTAGATATTTGGAGTACAACACTAGACTTTTTCTTCCAATAAATTCCATATGTAAGACCTAGACAAGTCCACCTTCCTGTAGACATATTATGTCCCACCAAAACCCATCTCCTTGTACTCTATTTCTTGATATGACCTTATGGTCAAAATGGCCAAACTATAATCTTTACCATGATACCGATATATTTTCGAATAGGGATTCCATCTCGACTCAATTCTTTCGACCGATATGTGATTTTGTTCTACTTAATTCTGTAATGCTCAAATTTGTATTTTATCTTGATTGCTTGACCTGTTGTCCCATCACACTATTAGTTTAACTCTTGTAAGTTGGGTAGAATACCTCACCACCTAGCAAACCTTTTTCCTCATGAACCACATTGGTAAGTTCACTTAGACTATAAATTCAGAGGACCCTACCTTATCTAGTTATCCAGCCATAAATAAAGAAATACTAGGATAACTGTATAGGCCCACACTTCGGACAAGACTCGATTTTAAAAGATCTTTGACTATTTAAAATTTTCTTCATCAGTACCTCCCTTGCTCATATTTGAATATCTCATGCTGCTAATGTAGCTTCAGTTTTGCAAGCTTATTTCGTTATCAAGCTTGATCATGACATATTTTATTGGGTGCACCCACTAACATATTGTCTAATCAGGACCGGTGCATAATGGTCTGATCAACCTATTGCACTTTGGTTCGCTTTTCTTATATTATTCTACGTGGATGAAGATATAGTAAACTTGCCTTAGAGTCTCATCCGCGACAGCCTTGGCAATTCACTTTAGAATTATTTTCGCCACCTATGAATCCCGCAATTCGTACTCAATATATAACACCATCTTTGAAACCTTTGTTTTTCTTGTCTTTTACTTATTTTGGAAAGACAAGGCACGGTACTTGCTAAGATAGACTCAAGGTATCATCCTTGGTTGTCCAATCGGATAATAGTACACAAATGTAGATAGCCACCGACCGACTCATGTGGCTATATCCTCGCCTTTAACTACTCATTCTCAAACCTAGAATTATTATCATGTCCTTCCAATTATTCTTGAGCACTCGAGAATGATTCTAATCATTCACTTCAATCAAATTCTCGATCGAGGCGATTAGTCTCCAGTTTCTCTCTAGGAACCACATCTCCCAAATGTCTAAATTATTCTTTTTGGTCCACACAATTCCTTATTACCCTCCAAATTGGATTATCGAAATTTTGCTACCTTCACTGGCAACCCTTATTCAATTCCATAACCATGATATATTTTGTATATATCGACTCCACAATTTTCTATTTGCATGGTGGTGTTGAACGCCGTTTTAGTGCCTCCTCCAAAATTAAATTGTATTTTGGTATTGACAAACTCTTCCTATCCCTCAAAACTATCTACCCTATAAATCCTAAATTTCGAGGACGAAATTCTTGTAAGTTGGGTAGGATGTAAAACCCCTATTTTTTTATAATTATTTTTTATTATTTTATTAGACTTAAAAAAATGAATTTATACAATTTGAGGTTTATTTTATTTTTGATGACCCGGGTTGGCCAATTCAGCCCGAACAGGACCCGAACAAATTTAAGCACATGTGAGCATGTGGGGTGACTAAGGTGGCCATATAGAAATATTTTGTGTATGTACAAATATTTTTAAATAATTTTGAGACTTGTTGAATATTTATTGACTTTTGGTATAAAATTTATGTTTTATTAATAAAATAATATTTTACAAGATGGTACAGTTTTCTGGACCCATACATGGGCGAGCGGTAAAGTACACCCATTGGGATGATTTTTATTAATTTATTATTACTAGAGTTATTTTGTAAAAATTTAATAGGCATTTTATTATTGTTGGTATTATTTGGTATTAATGAGATATTATTATTGTTGCCTTTGTGGCAATTTAAATTTGTGTGTATATGTAAAAAAATATTTTTGGTGCATCATATATATAATTAGATTATATTAAACTTTTATTTCAAATTTTGGAGATTTAATAAACATGTTTAATCTGTTAAGATATTATTAATTTGAATTGATTTATTGATAATTGAATTTATGTAGATACGTTTAAATTTATATTCAATATTGGGTTAGATAATATTTAAATTGTTATTTGGATTTTAAATAGATTTTTGGTATATTTCTAGATATGTACATATATAGTTATAAATATTTATATTTAAAAAGATTTTAAAAAGATTAGAAAAGAAATGAATAAAGAAAAGAAAAAGAAAAAAGAAAAAATATATATATATACTAACCCACCCACGTGAGTGGGCGGGCCATCCCCCAACACTTTGCTGCTGCACACAGCAAACCCATCCGCGAACTATGGGTTTGAACTATGGGTTTAGTATTAGTAATAGAAATAGTATTAGGTTTTTGTCACAACTTGCTATATATATAACTTTCTCCACGAACCTCAAAACCCTAAACTTCCAAAACGAAAATTTTAGCAGATCATACCCTCTTCGCCTACAAGTTCGTTTCACCAGCAACAGAGTTGTGTGCACGACGAACGGACCATCGGAAGTCAGTCCCGCGTCACCCACGGAGCAGTTTTTCCACTCAAGGTACCCTACTTCCCTACGACGTAACTTTTTTCTCGTAACTCCGATTTTCGATCCGTAAAATGTTTTGGAAAGTAGACTTGACCCTCTTCGACATTCCTATGTGGATTTTGATATAGACATCTAACTTACTCGAAAAATCGAGACAAAGTTGGAGAAAAACCCACTTTTCTGTATATTAAAAACTGTTTTGAAACACCTATTTGTCGGCCACTTTTCTTGCTGTCCATTAAGCTTTCGTAAAAACTAATTGAAGGTAGTCATAGACAACCTAACCGAAATTGTAACGTACCTTCTGGATTCACTTTTCATCTAGTATGTAGAAAGTTACACGTTGTTAAAGTTTTTCGAAAAACTGTAAATTCTGTTTTCAAAAAGTAGAGAAACACCCCGATACGGCGCCCATCCCGACAAACCGGGCGACGTGGTCACGCACTATACGCATCGAAAGGCGCGTATGGATGTTGTCGACGTGTGAGAACTGACGGAACTCGATTTCATTGCATGTGCGCGACGAAATCAATGCGTATCCGTCGAGATACCCCGTATCGACCTTTGCAAATTAATTCACAACTTTGTGCACACTCATCATATCGCGATGAAACTTGCGTCATTGGACTCGTAATATTTTTCTGGTCCTGTGACCCAAGTTTGGTCCGATTCTGAGACCGTTGATCGGGACGCTATTTTGGCGGGCCCACAATCCCACTCACCAGGTGATTTTGTGCACAGCCCACCGGAATCCAAAATTGGACATACCGTTGGGTTCGTCTCATCAAAACAAATTCGTAGACATGTAGTTTGGCGACTTTAGAGACCGTAGGTTCTGGCGCGTATTTCGGTGCAAAGCGAGTCCAACGGCGAACATCGTTTTAATCCGAAATTATGATTTTGCCACTGTTCCAGAATTTAACTTTTGGACAGACGTTTCCTAGGTATATCTTATATTCCAAACTCGTTCGTGATGTTTGTTGTAGCATCCGGAGTCATCTATGGGATTTGGCTATTTCTGGCTTCATTTACTTGTTGGTTCGAGCTACTGGATTATTCTCTTTTGCACATAACCTCAGGCAAGACACCTTGCCTTTACTGTTTAAATTTTCTGCTCAATATCATGCATATTTTAGTTGTTTTCTTTTTAAATTATATTTAAATGCAAATTACTATATTTTATACAATTGGCTTAGAGTTAAGGGACTACCGTCAAATTTAGTGTGTCTCATTGACTTATCACGATTGTACACGAGTTGTGTGTGAGAGTTGTGAGTATCATATAGAGGTCACTTGCGTGTGGGCTGATCCCCCGTGCGCATGCGTAGGAATAACTGCCAATAGATTGTGTAGAAGACTTGGCAGTTATCAAGGATTAAACAGTGTCGTGGAGTCGACACTTGTGTAGTATCATTGGGGGGAGGGGACAGTTATTAGCGTAGGGGCTACATTTTATTTTTACACACATTTTGGGCCGAGGGTGACTCTCATGAGCACTACCTTCTGCCCAGGTCGATAGCGTCTCGGATGAGCGCTACTTGCTGGCCACTTTCTATTACTTGCTTGCGTGAATCCGTTACAGCCCCTGCGTAGAACATTGTCCTCAAAATGCATATCACATAGAATGGTTAGGACCCTGTACTCATGCATACTTTTCTGTTGAGCTTATTTATTCAGTTTATCGGCATGATATTATGTGTCTTGTTACGTCCCTCTGAGGACCTGGTTTCTCCCCAGGTATGTGTTCATGTTTTCTGCAGGTGCTCTAGCTAAGGCCATTCCTTCCTTCGTGATGACTGCTTTTGGACTTGTCATTGCTTCGCTCGACCAATCACTTTCTTTGTATATTTCTTCTCTATTTAAATTAGTTGGTAGTGGACTTTGTCTCCGCCCAACGATTGTATCATAAGTATTTAAGTTGATTTCTATATTATTATTCCTTTCATTGTGGATGAGATTTAGTTGTCTTGGATTACTACATTTTACAGCTTATGTATACATACGAGGTCCATGTATTTCGTATGTATACAGCTGGCATGTCTACGTACTTGGTCCTACGTATTTGGGACTGGGGCGTTACAGGCTCATGAACAGAGGATTTCTTCTTTAGAACAACAATTACGAGCTATGGCAGATACATTGAGTGCTATGCACACTCTAATGCAGGCTCAACAACAGACAGCACCACCAGTGGTATTGAATACCCCTGTTGTTCCAAACCCCGAACCCTCTACTATTCCGGGGGTACAATCTAATGTTCCTGTACAAACCACACCAAGTCACTCTGGAGCTGGGGGTGGTACATATGCTGCAGTCCCTCCTCCCAATTATACTCTACAAGCCATAACTCCACAATCTTCGGGAGTTGTCTCTGAAGAATTGAAGAATCTCAAAACTCAATTCGAGGCATTCAAACAGAAGGATGGTTTACAAAGGTTAGGCATCAAACAGCCTTATCCGATAGAATGGAAGCAGGTATCGTATCCACCAAAATACAAACCTCCGACCATCTCTTTCTATGATGGGACAACCTCTCCAAGTCAGTTCATTAATCATTTTGAAGTAATGACTGATCAATTGCAACCAAGTGACGCCCTCCTTACTCGGGTGTTCATTGGATGTCTCAAAGGAACGGCTTATGAATGGTATAGAAGTCTCCCTGATGGGTACATTACCTCATTCGCCGATTTTAAGCAAATGTTTCTTGAACGATTCTACGAAGGGCTCAATGATATGACCATGTCGACCCTCATAAGAATCAAACAGAAGAATAATGAGACCACTGAGGAATTCATTGAGAGATTCAGAAGAGAAGCCCTCAAAATGCCTCTTGGAACTCCCGATGCTGTTACGATCGACACTTGCAAGTCGAACCTCTTACCAATTATCAGTATGTGGACAGGGTCCACTCAGTTCCAAGATTGGCCTTCTTTCATTGTCAGTGCCAAGGCTGCCGAGGTCAGTGCTGAGACCTTCAAGGGTCTGGGGGTACAAATGGCTCCCAAAGAATCAAATCAGAGTGCTAGCAATAGTACTCGACCCAACAATCGCAAAGGGAAAGAAGCTCTTGAAGTCAATCTCTAAAACAGTAGTCAAGAAGTAAAGACTACCCAAGCTACTTCAGCTCCAACAAATCAACAACAGAGATCTCCTCGGCCGAAAGAAGAATATTCTTTCGATGATGACGATGTTCAGGGTATCTTTGAATGCTTACTCAAAGGTAATAAGATTCAATTGCCAGAAATTAAAAAGCCTGATGAAGCCAATAAGACAGATCATCCAAAATACTGTCCATATCATAGAATGCTGGGTCATACAATTCGGTCTTGCTATGTATTAAAAGGGAAGATTCAAGAGATGATTAAATCAGGAGCTGTGACATTAACACCCAAAGACAAAACAGTCACAGCAAATGTAATTTCAATGCAGTTCGGTGACTTTCCTCCCTTAATGGTGGAAAGTGGGATTGTTCCTATCCCCAAAGCAACTCTCGAAGTTATAAACATCCCACTAGCACAGAACGACGGACTTGTTCCTGTCACAACCAAGAAGGGAGAAATCATGTGGATTTACCCAGACTTAAAGACAGAGTTTGAGACGTCTTCCTTTTCTCCTCGGAAGATTTTCTCATCTAAAAAGAAGCTCGGGAAGACTAAGTCATGCAATGTGACTTCTAGTTTCACACCCGATTTTTATCTAACCTCTACTTTCATCTCAGCAGGAAATTCATTCTCTACAAAGATAAAATCTGTACCTCAAATTGAAGATAGGTACAAACCTGCTTTTCATTTATACAGTTCACAATCTCGTGAATTGATGGCGAAAATGGGTTATGATCTAGCCACTGCCCCAGGTTTGAACTCAGGCAAGGGACTTCGAGCACCTTTGGCCATCACCATGAGACATAATCAATCTCGTGTTGGCCTTGGTTTCTGGAATGAAGCTTTCATCAAACATAAAAGAACCAAGAGCAAAATAAAGAATTGCAGCATGGTTTCCATAGACCTTGAACCAGAATCTGAAGTTGAAGTTCATGCTGGAACTCGGTCTGGAAAAGTATATTTGAAAGATTATGCTGAAGTTCCTGAAGAAATTTCTGACGTTCCTCCGGTTACAGCTTCAATTCCAGTCTCTACTGAAGAGCCTTTAAATGTTCCTGTTGAGACAGTTCCTTCTAAACCAACAGCAGCTGACAAAGGCAAACAACAAGTCCGCTTCGACAAACCATTGAAGAAGTCATCTCCTACAGGACTTGAAAAGCCTTATAATTTTGATATATTGGCTCAACTAGCCAATACCCCAGCTAAATTATCAATCTTCGAGCTCTTACGCCTCTCTAAAGAGACTCGAGAAACTTTAAGTGAAGCACTGCTGCAAGCAGAAACCTGCTTAACTCTTCTCAAGAAGTTGGAAACAGGACCTGTTTCTCATTGCCATAATGTATTGGAATTTATTCCAAACATTACCTTTACGCAGGACGATATGCTGCTAGAGGATAATCGACATGACCGTCCTTTATATCATATAGGATATATTGATTCTATGAAGGTTGATCGTTTACTGATTGATCCAGGATCCGCTCTCAGTATTATGCCAAAGGCTATGTTAGATGCATTGAAGATACCTGTGCATAGTCTCTCCAGCACTATCACTACCATCTTGGGATTCAATCAAGGAAAAAGTGAGCCTTTAGGCAAGATTCACCTTAAATTTCAAATAGGCGATCTTCGTACTAAGGTTACTTTTTACATCATCGACAATCATGGTTGCTCATACAATGCTCTATTGGGGAGACCTTTCTTGCATGAACATAATGTCGTTCCTTCAACCCTTCATCAGTGCTTCAAATATGTTGATGATAATGGAGAGATTCAAAAAGAAGTGGCAGATCTTTACCCATTCAAAGGAGTCGAAGCTTACTTCAATGACGCTCGCATGTACAAAGATGAATACTCGAAAGTCTTGCAAGCTATGGATAATGAAGATGAGACATCCAAAGTTGACACTTTTGTTATTCCTGTAAAAGGGCGTATCACTCCTCCGCAGTCTGTTAGATCATCTGAAGAAGGCTCACTGATAATTCCGGTCAGTGGACGTACTAATTCATCATCTGCCCAGGGCTCACTGATAATTCCTGTCAGTGGATGCACTACTGCACCATCTTCCCAAGCTTCACAAAGTTTGCTGATCATTCCTGTCAATGGACTCATCACTCCCCCTCCATCTTCTCAGGCTAGATCAGATACTCTAGTCATTCCAGTCAGTGGACGCATTACTTATCCACGGTCTTCTTTAAGGGAGCTCACCTCTTCTGAGCCTTTTGTTATCGATCTTAATCGAAACAAAAATTCTAACTGTTCTTCTTCCTCCCCCTTTGTCATTAATCTGACTAAGTCTGATAAGGCTCAGCCTTCTATTGTAAATACAGCATCTAGTATTAATGAAGCATCTCCTTTGCAGTATATTGATGTTTGTGGTTATGTACAAAGTTATTTACAATTGCTAAATAGCTTAGAGCCACTAACTATAGGGGTTGTTCAAGCTCTTCATACAGACATATCATTAGACTCTATACAGAAATCATACTTTGTGGTCCCGAGTCGAAAGAAGGGAGAAAATCTAATATTTTTCTATAAAAGACCTCAGAATCCTCCTAACTTGGAAGAAGATGATATAAATGACGATACTGGAAGGTTACAACTGCGTCGCTACAGTCAGCAATCCAAAAATATTATCAAAAATATGGGTTATGACTTTAGAACCAGTCTCAATAATGGAAAAAGAAGAAAAATGCCTGTTCGAATTCCTCCATTAAAATGCGGAAGGACAAAATGTGGTTTAGGTTATATTGCTCCTACCCCTTTTATCAACATAGTCCATGAAGAGTCAAAATTCAATAAAGACGAACAATCTGAAGATGAACGATCTGAGTCTTCTGATTCTCTCTTTTGGGATTCTGACACGAGTGTTGGCGATCTTTATCGCTCTATTCTATCCATCAATATGGTCTCTGTTGATGGCCCACAAGAAAATGATGAAGATGAGGATGATTTTGAAATATCACCCGAATCGGAACGATGGGCTCAAAGATTAGAGAATCAATGGGAATTCAGGTTCGAACAGAGGGAACCTCCTACTGAAGATAAACTGATCCAAATTGATGTTGGTGAAGAAGGTTCTCCTAAACCAATATTCATCAGTGAGAGTCTTTCAGAAATAGATAAGCAAGACATGATCAAGCTTATTCGTGATTATATCGATGTCTTCGCCTGGAGCTACGAGGATATGCCAGGACTAGATCCGAAGATCGCAATGCACAAACTCAATATCATGCCAAATGCTAAACCGGTCAAACAACAACAGCGACGATTTCGTCCAGACATTATGGATGCAATTGAAGCTGAAGTCAACAAGCTTATGGCTTCTGGATTTATTCGAGAGGAACAACATCCTGACTGGGTGGCTAACATTGTTTTTGTCCTTAAAAAGACTGGCAAGATCCGAGTCTGTATAGACTTTCGCGATCTCAATGCAGCTTGTCCCAAAGACGAGTTTCCTCTTCCAATTACTGATGTCATGATCGACAATACATGTGGTTTCGAACAAATGTCATTTATGGATGGGTATTCGGGATACAACCAGATCAAAATATTTCCAGATGATGAAAAACACACTTTCTTCAGAACGCCGATCGGTACATACTGTTATACAGTGATGCCATTTGGTCTCAAGAATGCAGGAGCAACATATCAGCGAGCAATGAGCACTATATTTCGTGAACATCTCCGAAAAATAGTCGAATGCTATGTTGATGATATTGCAGTCAAAAGTCGACGAAAGGAGGATCATATCCAAGATTTGAAGACTATCTTTGATTTAATACGTCAGCATCAACTTAAAATGAACCCTACTAAGTCCTTCCTGGGCGTCTCTAGTGGTAAATTTCTCGGCTTCGTCATTACCGCTAAAGGTATACACGTGGATCCCGAGAAGATCAAAGCCATCCAAGAGATGCGTCCTCCACGCACCTTAAAAGAGCTACGAGAATTTCAAGGAAGAATTGCTTATAGCAGGAGATTCATTTCCAAATTTATCAGGACGCTGCAGACCATTCCACAAACTTCTGAAGAAAGGTGTATCTTTCATCTGGAACGAAGAATGTCAAAAAGCATTTGATGACATCAAACAGTACCTCATGAACCCTCCAGTTTTGGTACCTTCCATCTCGGGAATACCATTTCTTCTATATGTTCGAGCTATGGATCATTCTCTTGGTGCATTACTCGCCCAAAAAAATAAAGATGGTCATGAACAGGCCATTTATTATCTCAGTCGCACAATGACAGGCGCTGAACCGCGTTATTCTCCAATCGAGAAAGAATGCCTAGCATTAATGTTTGCTGTTCAGAAAACGCGACATTATATTATCGGTCAAACGATTCATGTCATTTCCAGAGTGAATTCCATCAGGATTATGATGAAGAAACCTGGTATTCTCAACTCCAGACTGGCTAATTGGGGAATCTTGTTAGCCCAATATGACATGCATTATATTCCTCAGAAGTCAGTTAAATGACAGGCTCTTGCTGATTTTCTAGCAGCTCATGCAGTTCCAGAAGATTCTAAATTATATGATGAGATTCCCGATGAAGTTTTAGATTCAAATCTGGTTTCTGAAGAAGTTCCTACCTGACGTCTATTCTTTGATGGAGCATCTAGAATAGGTCCTAACGGCGATATTGTCGCCGGAGTTGGAATTGTTCTTGTATCCCCAGAGGGATTAACTATTCAGAGGGCTTATTCTCTGGATCAATCATGTTCAAATAATGTTGCAGAATACAATACGTTGCTCATTGGTCTTCAACTCGCTAAACATCTGGATGTTCAATATTTAGAAGTTTATGGAGACTCTAAGCTTATCATCAAGCAGATCAGAGGAACGTATGAAGTTCGTCATCAAGATTTGATACCTTATCATCGAATAGCACTCTCTATGGCTTCCTCCTTTGAAGGTTTCTTTATCGAACATGTTCGACGAGCCTATAATGCAGAAGCTGATGCTTTGGCTAATCTTGCTGCTGTATTAGCCATACCAATCAGACGTCAGCAAGTGATAGTGGTTTATAACCGAGAACTATTCTGCGTTGAAAATAATCTGGCTTTGGTTTTTTCCCATAATCCAGACGAAGATTCTCTCAACTTTGATGCTGAATTAAAATTTGACAAAGTGTCCTTGTCTTCTTCCGATTCTACTATGGAATATGTCTTTTCTAACAAAATAGACACCGTAACTGAAGACTGGAGACGTCCGTTTCTGGACTTTGTATTGTATGACATATTTCCTGATAACCCAAGTGAAGCAGCATCTATCCGGCGCCGGTCTCTCAGATTCTATTATAATCATACTACGAAGACACTATATCGTCGAGCCTATGACGGTCTTCTCCTTCGATGCATCGCTGGTGAAGAAGCACAACAGATAATCCGTGAAGCACATGATGGTGTCTGCGGAGCTCACCAGCCAGGTCCAAAACTTCAAGATCGTATCCGACGTATGGGTTATTATTGGCCCACGATGGTAGCTGATACCATTCAATATGCTCGGAAATGTAAAGCCTGTCAAATTCATGCAGACTTTATCCATCAACCATCGGAGTTCTTACACCCAACAGCGGCATCATGGCCCTTTGAAGCTTGGGGCATGGACGTCATCGGTCCTATCAATCCACCATCATCAAAAGGACATCGGTTTATTCTAGCAATAACTGATTACTTTTCTAAATGGGCTGAAGCAATCCCGTTATCTGAAGTCAAGACTTCTAATGTTATCAACTTTGTCAAACATCATGTCATCTATCGATTTGGTGTTCCTCGGCATATTATCCATGATAATGGACCACAGTTCGTCAGCCAGAAATTTACTCGATTCTGTGATGATCATCGGATTAATAATCTGGCTTCTACAGCATATAATCCAGCAGCCAATGGACTAGCAGAGGCTTTCAACAAAACAATCATCAAACTCTTGAAAAAGTTCATTTCTTCCAATAAACGTAACTGGAGTGAGAAGCTTGGTGAATGTTTATGGGCTTATCGTACCACAGTTCGCAATACGACCGGATGTACACCTTTCTCTTTGGTATATGGGTGTGAAGCTGTTCTTCCCTTAGAGATTCAAATTCCTTCTTTAAGGATAGCAATCGCTAATGAACTCACTGCAGAGAACAATGATCGTCTTCGACTTCAAGAGTTGGAAGCTCTAGATGAAAAACGATTGTATGCGCAACAAAATATCGAGCTATATCAAGCCCGAATCTCAAAAGCTTTTAATCGGAAAGTCAAAGTCAGAACATATCAAAAGGAAGAATTGGTCCTTACTGTCAGACGTCCGATGACCATGACACATATGAGCAAAGGCAAATTTGACGCGAAATGGGAAGGCCCATTCGTAGTAAACAAAGTCTTCTCTAATGGAGCATATCAGCTTGCCTCTATGGACGGAAAAGTCACGATGATGCCTATCAATGGCAAATTCTTAAAGAAATATTATGTATAAATAATATTTTCATTACTCCCCAGCAAATGTAAAATCAAAAATTTATTCTTCTCTACAAAAGCTATTTCGATGTCATTATCCCCAGCGGAAACTGATATTCTACCATGTATCATTTTCCCAGAGAATTTGATATTTTGTCTTATTAGATTCTCAGTGGATTTAATAAAGATCTTGTATAAGAAAATCATGTCCATATCACCTCTGAATTTTCTATCTCAGTATGTACCATATTCTATGGAAATGATATCTCGTCCTTTTGATTTTTTTTTTTGAGTCTAAAAGATCAGTGAATAAAGGCAAAATAATATAAAACAGGAAGGATACATCATAAACAAAGTTTCCTTAAACAGAGTTTATTTGAGACAAATTCTTCAAGAAATACATCATCATGGAAGATCACTGTAATCCCTTTCGTATTTGGGACGAGGACCCCATACATGATTAGCAAAAGAATTGAATACATCATTTCCTGACCGTACCAAGAATTGACAGGCATCCAACCTTATTGCTTCTTCTTCTTCGGTTTCTCCTTGTTCGACCAAGAAATCCAAGATATCTTTCGGCAGCTTGGGAGCAGACGAGCTTTCACCCGTCTCCTTCTTTTGGGGAGTCGAATGCTCTTTAGCATTTTCATCAACTTTGGAGACGACTTCGCCTTTCTTCGTGTTCTCTTCGAAAGACATTTTTTTTAATGTGTGATCCTTCTACTCAAACAGATGCTCTATTTATAGGCATATATTTGCTAGGATCGATGGGACGTATTCTTTCCCGATATTTAGTTCATCCATTCATTTCTCACATTCATCCGACGTTTCACATGTTCATTAATACTTCACGGTTCGTCCGTTCATTTATTACATTCACTCGACAGTTCATCTGTTCTTCATTTTCCTAACGGTTCATCCGTTCATAATCTTCTATCAGTTCATTAAGCGGGGATTCGTTATTGATCACGTTTTCATAACCTCTGAATCAATTCCGAATCTACTTACTCATTTGTCATATTTTGACCTCTGCATAGACATCAATCTATTTTTTTTCGAGTTCCTATATATTATCATGTCCATAATACCTCTGATAATATCATATACTCTAAAACAGAAAAGATGATTTTTATTATCTATCATGTCCACAATTCACCCACAAATACAAATCATTGAGCGAAGAAGAATTGTCATTTCCATTCCCATTTTCATAAAAAGTCTATTACATTTCTTAGACTTTCCTACAAATCATAATGGAAATCTATTACAAATCTTGGATTTTCATTCTATGTACTGAGATCTATTTCTTCTTGGATCTTCTCTGGCAATCTCGTTGTTTGTGGCAATTCCTGGGTGTCCAGCAGGAATCAAACTCTGGTCTTATCTCTCAGACGAGAGGAGAACCACAGAGTATGGCAACACGATGGCGTGTTGCTGCCAATACAGCGCGTGGAGGAACGGCGGCACCTCAAGCAGATAGGAATGTATCCAAACCTTGGAATACAATTCCTAGTTCTGCCGTGAAAGGAACTCTACTACCCGATTTCTCGGGGTAGAGTTGACTCCACCATCCAACTTTCGTGTATAAAGGCTCTTCCTACCATCTGAGGAAGACCCTTCTATCACACGAAGAGTTCTGAGTTGTCTGATATACGCGTCAAAAGCGTATGAGCTCCCTGATGTAGATGTCAGAAGAACATTATCCACAGCATCCATATCACCATTGCCAGTTCTGAAGAAGGTTTTCAGCCAAAATTCTGCAAGAAATAGTAAAGAAAAATCAGTTAACAGAAATTGGCCAAGCAAAGACAGATGCATTCTGTTCATTTCAGGAAGATGAATTTGTCCTTAGCAAACAAAAATTTCGATGCGTATATATTGAACTTACCGCTGAGTTTGCTGCTAAGGATTGACATATCCATGTCTGGTAGCGTGCACAGAGATTTGACATCAGACAACATGGCTTTCCTATTTTCTTCTCATAGAAAATTCATTCTCAGAAGAGAGGAAGAAGAATGGGAAGATGAGTTTGCGTGGAGTTCATCCATCTATTTAAAGTATGGAGCATGAACCTATTCTTGGAAAGGATCCGCATGAATAGCGCTCGTAAACATGGAATGAATGACACGTGTACTTTGGAAACCAGCACAGCCTTGGAAATATTCAAAGAATGCTTTCCAAAATGTTGGAAGATAGCGTAACTTACGGGCTATTTATTGGTGCACGCTATTCATTGGTGCACGTTATTTAACGTAAATCACAATGTTAAAGGACAGCGTAATTTATAGTGTAACATACGCTGATATACGCTATTCAGTGGAATTCACAAAACATTGGAAAATAGCGTAATATACGCTATTTCATTGGCATACGCTATCTAGCGTAACTTACAACTTGGAAGACGGCGTATTCGACAGTTATTCATCGGTGCATGTTAGTTTTCAACACAGAAAATTCTTGAATATTCATTTTCATTAAAGGCACTGATAGCCCTACAAAACAAAAAGAGAGAGGGAAAGAAAGGGGTGCAACAAAGTCACGCTCTATTTTCCAGAGCGACTAAGCTTGACGCCTAACTCTTCTACGCTTTGGACCCCCATGCGGTGTAACAGAGCAACGAACATTTTACGCTTCTCTGCGAGGCTCTGCCCATCAGAAGAAGAGGAGCCGTCCAGACCAAAGTAGCCCAAGAAAATCTTGGCTAAATGCATAGGGTCGTCATTGAGCTCGATGACGACAGGTTCGGGTTCTTGGCCCCCAAAAGTGGGATCACCATGGGAACAGAATCCCAACTTACGTGCTTCTTCTTCAGCAGCTTCCTTTGGAGTCATGGTTGCAAAAGATGAAAGCCAAAAATTGAATTCTCTCGGTTTATATAATAGAGCTTGCTGGCTGTTCATATTCTTCTATCAGATTCAATCAATCTCGAAAAATGAAGAGTCATCATGACATTTAATGAACTCATGCCAGCGTGTCAGGACTCATTCCCACTTTCTGTTCAAAGTAATTTCGAACTTTTGAAACTCATAAAGTTCAAAAACTTTGAAGGGGGTCTTGTAGGATGTGGAAAATTATGACACGCTGTCATTTTCATCCATACGCTTAAAGACAGATGTCAGTTGAAGCCATACGCTCATTCAAAAGCCATACGCTCAGTAAATATTTTATTATTTACTGAAGTGACAGCACAGCATATGTTTAAATGAGGAATAAATCTGACACTTCATCTTTCGTGCAAAGACAGCTGTCACGAGAAAAGTAACCGTCGTATAGGTTTTCGAAGAGCCGGTTTTGTCTTTTACGAGGACAACTCAGCAGCCTTCATAAATACAAAAGCCATCATTACTGTCAGTTTTGACAGTCTGTCAGCCGTCAAATCTGAAGTCACGACGCTCGAGAAGATTTTGTCAGTTATGGAAAGCTATGGTGTACCAAAGAAGATTGATGATAGCCACGTGGCCACTTCTCCAGCGAGCGTATGGACCTCACATGACTCCTTCTTCACACAGTCAAGTGAGCGTATGGACCTCACATAATTTCTTGTTAACTAAGCGAGCGTATGACCTCACATGACTCCTTGCCCATAAAGTGAGCGTATGATTTTCCTATGGCACTACGCTATCCAAGTCAGCGTATAAACTCTCCTTCAACAAGGCAGCGTATTACAACAACCATATCCAGGATTACAGTCAACACACGTTCTCACGTGTCCTGTACCAGTTATCCACTTCTCTAGAAGTTATGTAACGTGGCATCCAGGCCATCAATCTCTCCTGAACATGCTCCACTACTTTCAACCGCATGCTAATGTGTCTCCATCAGAATTCGCCACGCGTCCCTGCAGTTATGCACACGTCAAGTAACTACCTGAGCGTATGCTTAAGGACAGTTATCCTGAACTCTATAAAAAAGAGTTTCTTCATCTTCATCAGGGACGACAGGTCATTTTTCAGAGAGAACAGAGAGATTGCCCAGTTGCTGTCCAAGTTCTTCAAAGTTTGAGTTTTCTTCATCGCATCGTCCAAGGGATAAAGTAATCGTCTTCTAGATTAGATTCCTACAGTTGTAATTTTCTCAGATACAAAATAAATAAAGTGAATTTATTTATGGAAAACATCTATGTGAATGTTGCCTAATGTATATCCTATGATACTAATGTATGCATGCTACATAGATTGGGTGTTGTTGGCTTGTATAGCCTTGAAATGGAGTGTGCTTGCTAAGATAGTTTTGTCTAGACCTAGAATGACTTGTTAGTCTAGGTTTAGACTTGGAATGGTTAGTTGACCTAGTTTGACTAGTGTAGTTGACCAGAGTTGACCAAGAGTTGACTTTGGTCTAGTTTGACCTAGACAGCATGCAGATGCATAGTAGATTACCTTTATCATCTCCTGTATACATCTTGATTTGTGTTGCTCTAACTAGGAGTCAGGTATCTCATCTCGGACAGTACATTTACTTCAGACATTCAGATACGAGGCGAGTACATTCTCTGATCATTTCATATCCTGCTTAGAATTATTTTCTGCATTAAATTATTTTACTTGATACTGTCACGTTGGTCACACGGATTAGTACTATACGGATCCTTTCTTGAGATGTTATCCCTTCAGGGAGCATCGGGTACTCTATGTTCTGTGCGTTTCACTTACATAGCGTATCATATGCTTCTTTGGTTCTTTGATCACTTGTGACATATACTCATATGATCACAGAGTCTTCTTTGAATCCTTATCCCATTTATTGGGTCTATCGGAATCCCCATTTTTGGGACTACTATGTATCACCTTTCGGAGGCTTATCACCCTTTGGGGGCATATCACCCTTTGGAGGCTTATCACCTTTCGGAGGCTTATCACCCTTCGGGAGCTGTTACATAGAAGCATGTACGTAACATAACTTGTTTGGATCCTTGTGTATTAGTTGGGGGTACGGGGGAGTATAAATAGCCATGTGAATAATTTCTAAAGTAGAATAGCCATGTATGCCTCTTTAGTATAGCCATGTACAAATTAAGCCGTTCACATGTCGACTTTGTACTCTAAATCACTAGTCACTGGTAGCTCTCTACTTATAGTAGATATTTCTATTACAGTTCTCTCTCTGTTTTACATACTGTATTTCCTTCAGTATCTATACCTTACTTTACTGCATGATTATATTTTCTAACCTGCTATGAACTGTTGAGATGTACTGTGCTCGCTTCCGTCCTGACTGGACCTGTTGAAAATTTTACAGAGGATAAGGAGGAACCATGCACCCCCTTACTTGGAGCTTGCCTAGATGATACTCGCGACCTGAACCCCTGGAGAGGTTCAGGCAGCTGCTCAGGATGATACCTTGTATAGTGTAGATAGCTTAGACTATTTCTTTTCATGTTTAGCTGTTGTCTTGTTTCAGAGTTGTATATTGTAGAGATGTTGAGACTTGTTATTTCTTTCTGCTGTACCTCAGTTGAGGATTTCTTATCTATTTCTATCGTGCTACATTCTACCTTAGATTGTGATTGAGTTGTGCCTCTATGTTGGCCTCCTTTGTAGGGTATATTCATGTTATGTAGTTAGAATTCATGACCTAGAACAGCGTTCTACTGTCGACACTGCGGCATAGGCTGGGCGCTGTTACGTACTCGTACCCTCACGGTGGGTGCGGGTCGTGACACGTTTTTAGTGGTGGCCCATGCAGGTCGAGTTTATGTAGTGGTATTCGAACTAGAGTATCACTACAGCCTGCAGCAGGATTAGGATTATTTTTGGAGGTACTCAATCACATTAGAAAAAACTCTTAATCAGATTCCTCTTATCTAAATTTGTTGCTCATTGACTTCCCTTGAATATAAACTGTCCTCATTTGATTTTCGCTTCATTCTCAGAAATTGCTTCTTGTTTTGATCTGTCTTCATGATGGTTATGAAGACACGATCTTATCGTTTCGGTTCGGGGGATACTATCGAGAGGCTGGCCACCTCTCGTCCTGTTTATCAGGGCCTCGAGACCGCAGCTCTTGTTGTGTCGACTCAGGTTGGCATTTCTGCTACGTTGGAGGTGCACCTCTATCTGTACAGAGATTTTCTTTCGTCATTTCTGATTTCTCTCAGCAGCGGTGATTCATGCAGCATCAGCAGCAGACCAGGAGAAACTAGCAGGGCGAGCTATCGTCAGGACAGTCAAAAATGTACAGACCATTGGAGATCTTGCTGCAAGTTCCGTCCTTCTCAATTCCATTCCCGGAATTGTCTTTTATAACTACCTTGAAATTCGATTCCATCTGTTCCTTGCTGATTGATTAATTTTGTCATGTTGTTCTTTTGTTATGTTTGTTTTTCTTCTGAGAAAATCATATGGGCTAGGTCACCTAAATTATGGGATCTAGAATCTTCGATAGTCGTGATAGTTGGCATAGTGAGGACACGTAGTCAGACTTTGGATGTATTTCTCGGGAATGAGAATTTAAGGTTTTTACCGTCGCATGCGGCAATACAAAAATTTTAAATATCATGAACCTAGAGGTACGTACCTTAGTCTAGGACTCTGTGATTATCGTAGTCCTGCTCACTAGCACGACGAAGATTCTGAGTATCATAATTTTGGACAGACGCATATGATTATCTGACGGTATGTTTGAGATTTTGATTGTGGGGTGTTTGACCTAGGACTACTACCATTTTAATTTCGAAGACGAAATTTTTATAAGGTGGGTAGGATTGTAACACCCAATTTTCTAAATAAGGGTAATTTTGAAATTTTGAAATTATAATTATTATTTATTGATATTTATTTCATATTATAATTTTTGGTGATTTTTAATTAATTTTTAAACTATTTAAAATCATGACTTGTGATTTTGGTGTCTAGCTAGTGCAACCATAGAGACAGCTTGACCTAGAGCTTAGCCATGAGATTAGGGTGTTTCATTTATCATTTTAGCCTAGAGGGTATTTTTTTTGTCACTTTTAAATTATTAGAATTTAATATATTTTATTCAAAATTTAAATGATTTATTGTGAATGGTTTGATTTAAATATTATTTTAACTAATTTTCATGTGGTCTAGATTAGCCTAACCTAGATTAGTCCTAGTTAGTCATGGTTAGACTAAGTTAGATTGAGATTGGTCATGGTTAGTTATGGCTAGTCATGATTTGTGATTTGGTTAGTTATTAGTCATATTGATTAGTTAAGACTAGTGATAGGCTACCTAGGTTTCATCTAGCCATTGAATTGTCTAGAATGATGGAGAACCCTTAGATCAACCCTAGCCCTAGATTTTAGGGCAGCCATCTTGGGATTTTTCCCTATTTAATCCCTCCCAAATCTTTGCCTCCTTGTTCATTCTCTCTCTCTCCTCAAGAACAAGGTGAGCTCAACTTCATTTTTCCATAACTTTTCCATTCCTCATCCTTTATCAACCAAACTTCTTGCATTGTGACCTAACCACCACCCTATTGCTGTCCATGGAGGTAGAGTGCAGATTTGGGAAATCTACAGTGCTCGAGCTACAGTAAAAATAAGACTGCACTTGACAGTTTTTGAGCTCGAGACACCCATTGGTAATTCCTTCATCCTCCATTTAAACTATTGGTTTATCATCATGGATGCATAGCCCTAGGTCCCCTCTAGCCTCGGGTAGGAGCTGACCCCAACTTGTGTCGAATACGTGTCCGTATCAGACACGTATCAATAGGATTACCTAGGTGTTCGACCTAATGCCCCAAAAGGTTTTTTCTTACTGTTTTCTAATTTTGTTTGAATAGGAATACTCATCTTAGTGTCATTTATTGGTTTCTTCATGTCTGAGTTGGTTTTGTATCATTTTGGAGTCGTACTGGACTCGTGGACACGGCCGCGTGCACTGGACAATTTTGTCCTGCTACTCGCGTGTCCGTGCGACTGATCTAGGGGTCGTGGACACGTGAGATTTGACACAGGCCTTGGGGCAGTGTCTGACATGACACCCCCAAGACCACGTGTCCTTTGGATCCGTGTCGGGTGAAGAAATTGACCCGTACTGGACACGGGTGCACTGTCACTGAACCAGTCCAGTGTATTGAGTTTGTGTGCGTGTTGGACACTTCCGTATCCTGTTTTCGGACACGATATTAATTGTATGACACGAGACATATGGGTTGTTAATTACCAACCACATTTTTATTTATTAATTGTTATATGAGTGATAGAATGGGGATTTTCCTATCAGACTGATACAATGATGTATCAGTAAGTATTTCATTGTTCTTCAGTTTCAGCTTCTTTTAATGAATTAATACATTGGATTTAGTTGTAGTTTAATTGTTGTACAATTAGTTGACATGGTAGGGTTGTGTTTGGCATGGATATGGGTGTTCGAAATTACGTTGGGTTGGGGTTACACTATTCCCTGTCAAGTCTGAGTTGAGTTAGTTTCAATTGTTTGTATGAATACATATAGGTATTACACTCACCCTATCGAAACTACCATGTTAATCTCAGCATGTTCACACAGTATTACACTACTACCTGAAAACCTGACACCCTTTACATGTCACACACTACTATATGAAAACTAAAATTGATTGGATATAAGTTAGAACTAATTTGAGTTTGATTTATTATATGTGTTCTATGGGTTATAACTGAGAAGGGCTTTCAAAACCTTCACTGATTTCCTGTAAAATCTGTACTGGATGTTCCTATTTTGATCTGTGAATTTGTTCTCTTCCATTTTCTATGATTGAGATTGTTTCCAGATTTCATTGGTTGTTGATTCACTGTCATTTGGGTTAAATATCAACTAAGAATTGATTTCCATTTCTTCTTAAATACCTGAATTTTTACCCTTGAATGCACTGTCATGTGAACCATATCATAAGTTCATGTTAGATCAATTTTGTTTACATTTGATTAGGCTTTATGTCATAGAAGGAGAATATTAACAGTGCGTTGGGTTTGATAATGTATTTAACTGTCTTGGGTTTGAAATTCTTTGAACTGTCATTTTGATTCATATTTTTGTTACTGTAAATCCTAAGCTGGATTGATTTCCTATCCTAAATACCTGACTTGACATCCCAATTTTGAACTGAAATTGGGATGATCAAGTGAACTATTCTTCCTTCTTTTTTTACTGTCAAATGGTTCAAAAATTCCTAAATGAGTTTGGTTAAATTTGATATGAATTGAGTTCAATTTCAGTGTTCCTATCATTCATGTGTACTTTCGATTTCAGGTTTATAAATATGCATGTTGTGTTTCATTGATATGTTAGATTGTAAGGGAATCCTTGTGAAAGGTTGTGAATGGAATTCGGATGGGAGAAATTGCTTTAACTGAGAATTTATCTTCATTTCTTCACAGGAGTTTCAAACCTGAGAACAGGTTTAGTTGGATAGGTTTTACTGTCTTGATTTCCTTCCCTTGAACTAATTTAAATGCTAATAGCCATGTTTGTTCACTGTTTTCCAGTGCACTGTTGATCCCATTCTCCAATTGCACACACACACACACAGGTATCTATAATTCCTATATCTATGTGACACTTACTGATTTCCTATACCACTCACTGTACACAAGAACACAAATCACAGTCACTCATTCACATACACACTCTATTATTTTTTTCCTGTCAAAAACTGAGGATTTCATGATAGTTTCAATGTGAAAACTGTGTATTGATTTGGGGAAAACTGTTATGTGGTATTCAATGTATATAGGTGTGGGTTTAAACTGTTTTACTGAGTTTTTGAACTGTTATAAAACTAAAATCTGAATGAAGTTTGGTAATGTCTGAAATCTGGATGTTAAATATGGACTGTTTTAAATGATTTAATGTGTGAGATTGTGTGTTCTCATGAACTGAATTGATTTCCTTTCCTTATAGAATTGACTGATAACTGATTATGATTTATGTTACTGCAAACTGAGATTGACATATATGGAATGGGCTTTGGATGTATTGACAGGATTTGGTTATATGGTTTTAAATTGTTTTTTTCCTATTGTGTTAAACTGTGGTTTCTTCACCATTAAACTGAAATGAGTTCATTTGTCTTAGATTCCTGAACTCTTGAATTCCTGTCAGTATAGTCTTCACTGATTAAGAGTTTTTCCCTATTGCTAGTTCATGATTAGTTCATGTTTCAATGAGGAATTAGGCCTTGGGTGTTTTCGAATACTAAAACTGCAACTAAGTTATTTCCAGATTTTCCAAAACCTGTGAATGAATGTTAGAAATGGCTTTCCTGTCCTTTCCTTCTTTTATTAAAACTAAAATTTATGGATCATTTAATGTGAATCCCCTTACTTGTATTAGTGTTACATTTTGAACTCAAATGTGGGAATTGGGATTACTACTCACTGTTTTGTTCATGTTCCTGATTTCACTCCACACAGGTTCCTTACATATCACTGTTTGTAAATTCCTGAGATCACACCCTCTTCACACACATTGCTATATATGTACTCACACACACATATTCATTGACACTCTATACACTCTCTCACACACTCAATTCTTTCTCTCACACTCTAGTACACACAGCCCTCACATGTTATACCCTCTTATCACATCTACACATACCTTGACACTACCTCCTGATTGCCTGTACACACATATATGCTCACACATACACATTCATCCTTACATATATCATACACACATGTATACCCTCAACCCCTCACATGTTGACTAAAACCCCTTTTTGCATGAATACAATATAAACCCCTATATGTTGTATGCCTATATATATATAATATATGATATATATATATATATATATATATATATATATATATATATATATATATATATATATATATATATATATATATATATATGTAATGTGTGTGTATGAATAAATATGTGAATATACATATGTATGTGGGCATATAGCCATGGATAAATTTCCTATATATATATAGGTATGCCTTATATGTAGTGAGTATATATGTATTATATATATAAATATGCAATGTTAGCCTATACAATGTTGGCTATATATGTTTTGTCTAAACTAGAAGTAGGCCATGTAGATGCAATATGGGACATATAATATGTTTGAATGCCATGATTTAGTGTCTAATTCATATGCCATGTTATATGCCTAGCCTATGTTATGCAATGTAAGCCATGTTATGATAACTTAGCTAAAATGCCATGTAATATAGGAACCCATGCCATGTGTGATATGCCTAGTGATCTAAACTAATATAGGCATGTGTAGATATGAGTAGACATGTACACTCTATGTGAATGTTGCCTAATGTATATCCTATGATACTAATGTATGCATGCTACATAGATTGGGTGTTGTTGGCTTGTATAGCCTTGAAATGGAGTGTGCTTGCTAGGATAGTTTTGGCTAGACCTAGAATGACTTGTTAGTCTAGGTTTAGACTTGGAATGGTTAGTTGACCTAGTTTGACTAGTGTAGTTGACCAGAGTTGACCAAGAGTTGACTTTGGTCTAGTTTGACCTAGACAGCATGCAGATGCATAGTAGATTATATTTATCATCCCCTGTATACATCTTGATTTGTGTTGCTCTAACTAGGAGTCAGGTATCTCATCTTGGACAGTACATTTACTTCAGACATTCAGATACGAGGCGAGTACATTCTCTGATCATTTCATATCCTGCTTAGAATTATTTTCTGCATTAAATTACTTTACTTGATACTGTCACGTTGGTCACACGGATTAGTACTATACGGATCATTTCTTGAGATGTTATCCCTTCAGGGAGCATCGGGTACTCTATGTTCTGTGTGTTTCACTTACATAGCGTATCATATGCTTCTTTGGTTCTTTGATCACTTGTGACATATACTCATATGATCACAGAGTCTTCTTTGAATCCTTATCCCATTTATTGGGTCTATCAGAATCCCCATTTTTTGACTACTATGTATCACCTTTCGGAGGCTTATCACCTTTCGGAGGCTTATCACCCTTTGGGGGCATATCACCCTTTGGGGGCTTATCACCCTTTGGGGACATATCACCCTTTGGGGGCTTATCACCTTTCGAAGGCTTATCACCCTTCGGAGGCTGTTACATAGTAGCATGTAAGTAACATAACTTGTTTGGATCCTTGTGTATTAGTTGGGGGTACGGGGGAGTATAAATAGCCATGTGAACAATTTCCAAAGTAGAATAGCCATGTACGCCTCTTTAGTATAGCCATGTACAAATTAAGCCGTTCACATGTCGACTTTGTACTCTAAATCACTAGTCACTGGTAGCTCTCTACTTATAGTAGATATTTCTATTACAGTTCTCTCTCTGTTTTACATACTGTATTTCCTTCAGTATCTATATCTTACTTTACTGCATGATTATATTTTCTAACCTGCTATGAACTGTTGAGATGTACTGTGCTCGCTCCCGTCCTGACTGGACCTGTTGAAAATTTTACAGAGGATGATGAGGAACCATGCACCCCCTTACTTGGAGCTTGCCCAGATGACACTCGCGACCTGGACCCCTGGGAAGGTTCAGGCAGCTGCTCAGGATGATACCTTGTATAGTGTAGATAGCTTAGATTATTTCTTTTCATGTTTAGCTGTTGTCTTGTTTCAGAGTTGTATATTGTAGAGATGTTGAGACTTGTTATTTCTTTCTGCTGTACCTCAGTTGAGGATTTCTTATCTATTTCCATCGTGCTACATTCTACCTTAGATTGTGATAGAGTTGTGCCTCTGTGTTGGCCTCCTTTGGAGGGTATATTCATGTTATGTAGTTAGAATTCATGACCTAGAACAGCGTTCTACTGCCGACACTGCGGCGTAGGCTGGGCGCTGTTACGTACTCATACCCTCACGGTGGGTGCGGGTCGTGACAAATTTGGTACTCAGTCACATATTATGAACTCTTGGTAGATTCCAAGGATGACCCCTGGGAATCTTATTTCGAACTTTTCGAAACTTTTTCCATTTGTTCTTGTCCGTCTTGATTTCTGAAACATCTGTCCGTTATCAACTGTATTCTTTCTTTGGATTGAGTTTGTGGACCCCAGAAGGAAGGTATAAGTTGGACTTATATATATCTTCTAGGTTGAGATGAGAATATGATTTGCTAGTCTCATATCAGATTGAGTTTGTTTTAGATTATATTCCAATAATTCCTTTTATCTTGACCTAGATAGTACCTTTGGACATCTCCTGGGAATTTTCTTCTAAACCCTATCTCAGAATCTGTTTCCGCTAGTTTCCATTTACTTATTTTTGATTCGTTGTTGAATTTTAAATATTGATGTTCGTTCGTTGTTGACTTCGATTTTGATTTTGTTTGAGATAAGTTTTTAAGGATTGAGTTAAGATATCCTGATAAATATATTTGATGGAGACGATGAGAACGATAAATGTCTACTTTATTTATGGACTTTAAAATTTATCGCAGTCATATTAGCTAGCCTGACAAGGACATGGAGCCTGATTTTAGATATACTATCCTAGTTATACGATTTAGATTTTCTTGCAGCCATACCGGTTGGCGTGGTAAGGAATCTAGATGACATGATTATAGGGTGTATATCTTAGTTATGGACTCTATCGTTATTTGCATCTATGCTTACTGACGTGGCGTAAATTCTGGCAGCATGGTTTTGGATAGACGTGTATGGTTATCAGGTCGTATCTTAAATTGATTCACTTTTTTTTACCAATTGAGCAAGATAATTCCTACCATTATTTCTTGTTTATCATTATTTCTCTTCCATCGCATGATGATTTTCTTATCTTACCGTCATTTCCTTTGCCTTGTTTAGCTATGTCTTGATTACCAGTCAACTATCTCGTATCTACTTCTGTCATCTATACTTTGAAATCTTTTTGAGCTCTTGTATCTTTTTATCTTGGGAAAAGTCGAGGAAGTATCGTAATCATCTGTTTCGGAGTAGACGTGGGATCTTGGTAGTAGTCGAAGCAGAGCGAGACGATTTTCCCGACTTCCTTCTACAATTCTACATTTGGGTTTTCCTCCATAACAGAAGAAATTCAATTCCTTATCCTTGAACTGTTTCTTAAAATTTAATATCGTAAGATTTGATCTTCTCTAATTTTGACCAGTCGATTTGGTCGTCTTGTTTATCGTGCCAAAGAGTCTTGGTTGCTGACTAGACTCTAGATGACTTCAATTCCTTTGTGACTTAGATTTTCATCCTTGGATGCTCGTGCCCAGCCTTCGTTGATCTTATTCTCCATCTTGCCCAAATTCTGATTTACTCGAAAGTTGATCAACTTAGATCGTGTTGAGACAAATTTCTTTATCGTGGTTGGATTTCAATGCTATTAACCCTCGTGCATTACCTTCTGATTTTGATCATGTTTGGATTTTGGACACTCGTGTCTAAACTCTTTTCGACCTTGATTTTATTCCTGATTACATCCAAATTCCTTGTGATTAGTCGTGCCTAAATGATTCGGCATGACTAAGACAACTTGGGATTTCCTTGACCGTGATTTTAACGATCATAACTATATATTTTATCTTGCCTCAAACTCGTACCTAAAATTTTTGACTTTCAATCACGACTAACTAGTGTGACTACGAAATTAGTCGTATTAAAATTTAACATGTTTGACTTTCTACCGTGCCTAATTGACTTGGGTTCTTTCCTAAATTGTGCTTTTAAGACCTTGATTTTGAATTCATGATTTATCGTCCTTCACAACTGAACATTGGATCTTGATCGTGCTTAGTGACCTATAATCTGATTTCTATCAAATCTATCTCTCAATCGTGCTATACTCAAATTTTTCTCTCCATTTGCTTCTCTTAGCCCTGTTTTAGATCATGACTATCCGACTTTGATTTTCATGATCTTGATAATCTTAACCCTCAAATCGTGCTAAAAAAAATCTTGAACCCTAATCGACTGTGTCGAAATAGATCTCCTTCGTACTTGAATTTTGATTCTCTAATCACTCGTGCTCAGGTTTCATTCCTGATCATGACTAGGGTTGCGATTTTCGTTGCTCTACTCTACTTCGTGCCTAAGTGGTTAATCATTCCAAAATTCTTGAACGCGTCTGAGTCTTGATTTCACTCATGACGAGATGGTTAATCCTTGATCAATGTTTGTGCTAAACATTTGATTATTCCTAACAATGCCCATTCACGTCATTTTCATCTTGATCGGGCCTGTACGACTTTCGGGTTGATTTCCATCAACCTAAGTCCTATGGATCACCCCGTACTTGAACTTCATGTATATCTTTGATTCTCTAAATCGTCTCTAAAATTGTGCCCCAATGACTTGACTTATTTCTGAATCATGCACATATGGTTTTGTTCATATCATGATTCTATCGTGCCAAAATCCCTCATCGTGTCTGAACAATTTTGAATTGATTTTCTTGGATCGTGCCTAAAATATTGCTTAAATCTTCTATCATGTTTTAATCCCACTACCAACCTTTAGTTTCAAGGACGAAATTTTTATAAGGTGGGTAGGATGTAAGCCCCCTGAATTTCCGGGATTTATTTTCGAATTTTCCAAATAATTTATTCTCGATAATTAATTTTTATTTAGTTAATCTTGATCTTTAAATGCTCTTTACCGTGACTTGGAATTCTAGAGCATCAGGGATGCCAGTCTTTGGAAACTTCCTTCTTGAAGTTTGTAATAGACGAAATTATCTTCATGTTGATATTTCGTGTCCCACTCGAACTTGTTCGC
Source organism: Iris pallida (assembly GCA_029216955.1). Classification (NCBI taxonomy): domain Eukaryota; kingdom Viridiplantae; phylum Streptophyta; class Magnoliopsida; order Asparagales; family Iridaceae; genus Iris; species Iris pallida. Next base: position 261,724 of record JANAVB010002397.1, read on the forward strand.
TTGTGCTCCATTTGCTTCGCGCAACTTTCGGGTCAATTTAGACCAATTTATCGTCTGTCGTAAATTGTGATTTAATTACAAACTTAATTTCCAGACCCGACATCGGTCCAATCCAGTCGACCCAATATATGGTCCTGGCCTGTTTTGAGTCTACTATACACGTGCCACTTGCGTGCCACCGATTGGATCTCCCTTATGCTTCCATTCCATCCGTGATTTTAATTAGTTTAATTTATTATTTTAATTAAATCTTGGCCCCAAGCTTGTCCAACTTGGCCCAACACCAACCCAATTGGGTACGACCCCTGTCATGACTACCCAAAAACCACCACCACTCTTCACCAACACTACCACCTGTAGGTCCTAAAAAATTAAGTTGTACACATCAACAAAGTTATGAAGATCAAGAAATAAATCTTTCAAATGAACTGCGCAGACATCAGTTAGCGCAGCAAACAGATTGCGCATACTAGATTGCGCACACTCTCAAGCGCGCAGGCTGACGTGGCAGATCATCATCATTACCTGACATAAATCAAATCTTCTGACAGCTGACAGCGCGAAGAACGAGACGACTGTTCGTTTAATCGTGCAGCACGGCGCTCGAGGACAGCTGGCAGCACAATCCATGTTGGCGCAATCCATTCCTGCGCAGTCCAAGTCTGCGCAATCCAAAGACAGCGCAATTCAGGTGGCGCGTTTTATCAACACAACTGACAAAGTACATGTGGCATTCATGCCATCAATTGCTCATTACGTGGCAACCGTCTACACACGATCATGCGCAATTCAATCAAAAGTTGCCATGTGTCCAAGACAGTTGGACCACGATCCAACAACTGCCTGCGCAGTCCACTGTTGCGTAATCCAATTGCTGTGCAGACCATCCTGCGCAGTCCAGAATAACTAGAAGTTAGTTATTTTTCAGAACTCTATAAATAGAGTTTCAAGTCTTCATTCAAAGAGATCAGAGATCAGAGATCAGACTTCAAAGTTCAGAGAGTTCAGGAGTTCTTGCTCAAGTGCTGCTGCATTCTTCCGAGGCTTTTGTCTTCAACTTTCGAGGCTTTTTGCCTTCAATTCCAGAGTTGTCTTCAACTTCAGAGGCTCCGTCTTCAAAGTTCACATCGTCCAAGGGATAAAGCAATCGTCATCTAGATTGGATTTCTACAGTTGTACCATTCCCAGAATTCAAATTACAAAGTTTGTATCAATAAAGTTCTACACTTTTGTTTTTGCAAACAAAATGGCGACTCTGCTGGGGACGACTTTCTCCTCTGATGAGGAAGTGACAACTCAATGTGACGTAGCGTCTATCGGAAAGACGCAGAAGACATTGGTTGTGAAGATCAACCAGACAGTCTACGAGGCTATGATCAACTCCAAGACCACTCCTCGCACTGCAACCACTTCTGCCACAAGCAAAGTGCGCCCAGTGTGGGTCCCAAAGACTGTTGCACAGTCCATTGATGCTGCCAGCAAGACTTCTGCACAATCTGCTATCAAGACTGTTGTACAGTCCAAAGCTTCTGTCATCAAGACTGCTGCACAATCTGTCTCTGCTACTACTGTGCAATCTGCTATTGCCAGTACACAGAAGACATCATATGCTGCCTTAGCCAAGTACAAGACTCCTATGCCCCTGGCGCAATTGGCTGCCAATCTCTCTGCGCAGTCCAATGCTCCAACATCCAGAGTCCACCCTAAGCACTCTGTAGTAATAACTCCTGATGCGCAAACCACAGTTTCTGTGGCCAAAACCAGTGCGCCATCCATTCATGCACAAACTGCTCCTGCACAATCCAAGAGTGACAGCCTTTTGGCTAAACTCTCTTCTTCTCATAACAAAGGAAAAGGCTCTGCTCCTCTTCCCAAACACACTGTTGCTCCTGTGCAATCTACTGGGGGTAGTCCTTTGGCTATTCCTCTTCCTCTTCAAAACAAAGGAAAAGGCCCGTTGGTCTTTTCTCAAACTTCCTTGTCCCATGACTTGGAAGACAATAGAGGGAAACGCTCTTTAGCTAACCCTTTTTCACAAAACAAAGGAAAAGGCCCTTTGGTCTTTTCTCAATCTTCTTCAGTTTTTACCGAAGAAGATCAATCTGAACGTGCCTCGGCACCAATCAGTACTAGAACTCTTTCAAACAAGGATTCTTCTTTCCTTTATGACAAGAGAACTTGTACTGACCAAAGAGGTATTCTGCCTACCCCGGTAGCAGAATTCCAGGACCTCCCAACTCTCAAAATTTCTCGTTCCAGGCAGGGAAAACTGCTAGTGTCTCAAACAGAAACCCCTGGGGGTGAGTTTGCAGATCTAAGGACTTATCTCAACAGACCCACTTCGGTGAAACGCAAACAGCCAATGCCGAAGACCAAACATCATCAAAAATAAATCTCCAAGGTTAAAAATCCCGACACTTATGCCAATGAAGTTAGCACTTCCCTGTACACTCAAGGGACTAAACATTTGAAGAATCGGAATCATGTTCCGAATATTATCAAAGAATAGATCCCTTAGAGTTTTTCTCGTCCTGCTGTTGTTCCCGATCTCCGAGAACATCTCAGACAAAAACGAGACAATGTTTCAACACCTTCAGTTCAACCATCTGATCATCATTGCAATCACAAAGTCATCATCAAATGCTGTTGTCAAACAACAAAACGATCTGTCTTCGATCGTCTGACTTTTGTTAAATCTGAAGCTATGTCAGAAGAAGATGAAGTCTTGTATGCTTCTATCAACATGACTTCCCGAGATACTGGGGGTAGAAGATGCTCCAAATACGGCAAGCCTCGCAAGCCAAGCTAGCGGTATTTAGATTTACTCCAAGAATCCTCCGAAGGAGTGTTTCGACATACCCGTTCTCGAAGCCGAGATACAATCGGTCAAAGGAATCTTCCTCAAAACCCTTCAGGTTATCTTCCTACTTCTCAGTCAGGAGATGACTCTTTCTCCGACTATGATGCATAAAGCGAAAGCTCTGAACAGACAGTGTCTTCCACTGTACCAAAAGAAGTGACAGCTTATGTTGTCACTGATGATCCAGATGCTTCAACTTCAGCAAATCAAGAACAAAGAATTGCTGCATTAGAAGACAAGCTAAAGACCATGGCTGAAATGGTCGCCAGTATGCATTCTATCATTGTGGCACAACATGTCACACCACCGACTGTACCTATTGCTGTAAATCCAGAGATCATAGCGTCTTCAGTACCTACCAATACTGGGCTGGGGGTAGTGTCTCCTCAAATGCCTCCTGTACAAGTACAAGTTCAAACTACACCTAGTCAGTCAGGAGCTGGAGGTAGTGCTTATAATGCTGTTCCTCCTCCTATCACTCTTACTCAACCTGCTCCTTCTTCGTCATCCGAAGATGCCAATGAAGCTGTCAAACTCTTGCGAACCCAGTTCGAAGCCTTCAAAGAGAAAGACAACTTGCAAAGATTGGGGATCAAGCAGCCTTATCCAGTTGAATGGAAAGAAGTCCCGTTCCCACCAAAGTACAAGATCCCAACGATCTCTTTGTTTGACGACAGTACTTCTCCTAGTCAGTTCATCAATCATTTTGAGGTAATGATCGTTCAACTCCAGCCAAATGACGCTCTTCTTACCAGAGTGTTCGTCGGTTGTTTAGCCAACGTAGCATATGACTGGTACAGAAGTTTGCCCGATGGTGGTATCACTTCCTTCTTAGGTCTCAAACAAATCTTCCTGGAACGGTTCTATGAAGGATTCAACGACATGACTATGTCGGCTCTCAACAAAATCAAACAGAAACACAATGAAACGGCTGAGAGTTTCATCGAACGGTTTTGCCGTGAAGCCTTGAAGATGCCTCCCGGAACTCCAGCTGCTGTCACTATTGATACTTGTAAGGCAAATCTTTTGCCTATCATCAGTATGTGGACAGGATCTACCCAGTTCCAAGATTGGCCCTCATTTATTGTCAATGCCAAAGCTGCGAAAGTGAGTGCAGAGAAGTTCAAGCAATTGGGGGTACAAATGTCTAATCCTGATCGAGACGAACACCAGACATCAGGTGGTAGCAACCGCCAGAACAACCGCAAAGCAAAAAAGACTTTGAACATCAATCTGAACAAGAATAAAGAGTCTCTAGCTGTTAATGTAGCTCCGCCTACATCCACTTCCACTCCTTCTGCACCTCCACCGAAGGAACCTCGTCCGAAAGTAGAATATTCCTTCGACGAGAATGATACTGCAAGCATTTTTGATTGCTTACTCAAAAGCAACAAAACTCAGCTCCCAGATCCAAAGAAACCTGATGAAGTCGGTAAGACAGATCATCCTAAATATTGTGTCTACCACAGGTTCATTGGACATCCTACTCGAGTATGCTACGTGCTCAAAGGCAAAATTCAAGAGCTTGTCAATGCTGGTGTCGTCACTCTGCAGCAAGATGAGAAGACTGTTACTGCAAACATGGTTTCGGTCCAGTTTGATGACTTTCCTCTGCAGATGGTACAGCACGGTGTCATTCCTATTCCCAAAACTACTCTTGAGATTGAGAATCTCCCGCCTCCATCAAGTGAAGGTCTTGTTCCCTTGTCTCTTGACAATGGCAAAATTATGTGGATCCATCCAGATCTTGTTTCGGAGTTCGAAGTGCCCTCTTCTTATAAGAAGAAAGACCGCTCCAAAAGCAAAACAAAGATTTGCAACATGGTGTCTTTTGACCCCATAGTTGACGAAGAAATTCTGCTAGGCACCAGATCAGGAAAAGCTTACTTGAAGGAGTATCCTGAAGCTCAAGAGGATCCTGCCTCTTATTCTGAACCTGTTCCAGTACAATCTACTTCTTCTGAAGAGATTCCTTCCACATCCTCACCAGTTGTAGTGCCTATTCCTTCCAAGCCGGTAGTTGCTGACAAAGGCAAGCAACAAGTCCGCTTTGATAAGCCCCTGAAGAAATCATCTCCTACAGGACTTGAAAAGCCGTACAACTTTGATATATTGGCTCAATTAGCCAATACACCGGCTAGGCTATCAATCTTTGAACTCTTGCGTCTTTCCAAAGAGACTCGAGAAACTTTAAGTGAAGCACTGATGCAGGCTGAAACTTGCTTAACTCTTCTCAAAAAGCCAGAATCAGAACCAGTCTCTTGCCGTTACTATCATAGTGTCCTGGAGTTGATTCCAAATATCACTTTCACTCAGAATGATATGCTACTGGAGGATAATAGACATGATCGTCCTCTCTACTATACAGGGTATGTCGATTCGATGAAAGTCGATCGTATCCTGATAGATCCAGGGTCTGCTCTCAGTATCATGCCAAAGACGATGCTAGACGCATTGAAGATACCAGTTCATAGTCTTTCAAGTACAATCACTACTATCTTGGGATTCAACCAAGGAAGGAGTGAACCTTTGGGCAAGATCCACTTAAAACTTCAAATAGGCAATCTTCGCACAAAGGTGACCTTTTATATCATCGACAATCATGGTTGTTCTTACAACGCTCTTCTAGGAAGACCCTTCCTCCATGAACATAATGTTGTTCCATCAACTCTTCATCAATGCTTTAAATATGTTGATGACAAAGGAGAAGTTCACAAAGAAGTTGCAGACCTTTATCCTTTCAAGGGTGTCGAAGCATATTGCAATGACGCCCGTATGTATAAGGAAGAATTTATGAAAGTGGTATTGGCCATGGATACTGAAGAAGACCAAGAAGCAGTGCCCAAAGACACTCTTATTATACCTGTCAAAGGGCGTGTTTTCCATCCTCAGTCTTCTAAACCACTGGCTATTCACTTGCCAATCCAGAGGCAATCTACTGATGATGATCAGGATAAAAGGGAGCTCACCTCTTCTAAGCCACTTGTTATCGACTTACGTCGTAACAAGGACAAAAAGCAGCTCACTTTTTCTGAGCCACTTGTTGTTGATTTAACTCATAACAAGAAAAAAAGGGAGCTCACCTCTTCTGAGCCGCTTGTCATCGACCTCCGTCGTAACAAGCCTCATCCACGTTCTTCTTCTCCCCCTCTTGTAATTAATCTGACCAAGTCTGCTAAGGCTAAAGGTCCTGCTGTAAATACAGATGTACAAATTAATGAAAAAGCAGCTACTTTCCAGTTTACTGATGTTATTTATCATACTAAATACTATTTGGATATGTTAGATAGCTTCAAATCATTTACAATGGGAGTTGTACAATCTCTTCAAACAGAAGTTTTATGTGAACACTCAAAAGATTCATATCGTATTGTTCCTGCTCGCAAGAAAGGCGAACGTCCAATACTTTTTAGTAAAAGACCGGAACAATAATTCAGTTATATGGATGATAGTAAAGTTAACGACATGGGTCATCTTCAATTCCGTCGTTACAGTCAACAATCAAAAGACATCGTCCGAAAGATGGGTTATGACTTCAAGAGCGGCCTCAACTACGGTAAGGGCAGAAAGACTCCTCTCCGTACCGCTGTTCCACAAGAAAAGTCAGAGATGTATTATAGCAGGACCAAAAGAGGTCTCGGTTATGCTTTACCTCCGGTATTATCCCCAGCATCCTCTGAATTCGATAGTGAGGAGCGTTCTAACTCTTCTGATTCCAGATTATGGGATTCTGACACTAGCATTGGTGAAGTCCATCGTGTGATCGTATCTTCTAATATGGTCTCCGCTGAACTTCCGGAAGGCTATGATGAGGATGTTGAAGAAAATCCTGAAACAGATCCTTGGGCTCAACAGATGGATAATCAATGGGTACTCCGATTCGAACAAAGAGAACCTCCTACCGAAGATCAATTAGTTCAAATTGATGTAGGAGAAAGCGGGTCACCTCGTCCAATATTCATTAGCAAGAATCTTCCAGAAGCAGATAAGCAAGAGTTGATTCTTCTTATTAAAGAATACATTGATGTCTTCGCTTGGAGTTATGAAGACATGCCAGGACTAGATCCCAAAATTGCTACTCACAAATTGAATATCCTACCGAATGCAAAATCGGTTAAACAACAACAACGACGATTCAAGCCAGAAATGATGGACGCAATCGACGATAAAGTTAAGAAGCTCATCGCTTGTGGCTTTATTTGAGAATAACAGCATCCCGATTGGGTAGCCAACGTTGTTCCAGTCCTAAAAAAATCGGCAAAGTTCGAGTTTGTATTGATTTTCGAGATCTAAATGAAGCATGTCCAAAAGATGAATTTTCTCTCCCTATCACGGACGTCATGATTGACAATACTTGTGGGTTCGAGCGAATATCTTTTATGGATGGATTCTCTGGATACAATCAGATCAAGATGAATCCCGAAGATGAAAAACACACATCTTTTTGCACTCCTCGGGGAGTCTATTGCTACACAGTGATGCCATTTGGTCTCAAGAACGCTGGTGCAACTTACCAACGAGCTACGAGTACCATTTTTAGAGAACATCTTCGTAAAACAGTTGAATGTTATGTTGACGATATCGCTGTGAAAAGTCGTCTGAAAGAAGATCACATCCAAGACTTGAGAACAATCTTCAATCTCATGCGCCAATATCAGCTCAAGATGAATCCCACCAAGTCATTCTTGGGTGTCCCTAGTGGTAAATTTCTTAGCTTCGTCATTACCTCTAAGGGTATACACGTGGATCCCAAGAAGATCAAAGCCGTTCAAGAGATGCGTCCTTCACGCAACCTAAAAGAGGTACGAGGATTCCAAGGTCGACTTGCGTACATAAGAAGATTCATTTCGAACTTGTCTGGACGCTGCAGACCATTCACTCAACTAATGAAGAAGGGTGTATCTTTTATTTGGACTGAAGAATGTCAACAAGCATTTGACGACATTAAACGATATCTCATGAACCCACCAGTCTTGGTGCCACCAATCTCAGGTATTCCATTCTTGATGTACGTCCGTGCTATGGACCATTCATTGGGTGCTTTACTTGCCCAAAAGAATAAAGAGGGTCACGAACAGGCCATCTACTATCTCAGTCGTACTATGATTGGTGCTGAACACCGTTATAGTCCGGTCGAAAAAGAATGTCTAGCTCTTATGTTCGATGTTCAAAAGATAAGGCATTACATAATTGGTCAAACCATTCATGTTATTTCCCGAGTTAATCCTCTTCGGGTACTCATGAAAAAGCCCGGTACACTCAATTCTCGGCTGGCTACATGGGCCATTCTTTTAGCCCAATATGACATGGTGTATATTCCTCAAAAGTCTGTCAAAGGTCAAGCATTGGCAGATTTCTTGGCGGCTCATCCTGTACCAGAAACATCCAAGCTTTACGATGAAATTCCAGATGAGACATTGGAAGTCAATATGATTTCTGAAGAATTTCCAACCTGGCGTCTATTCTTCGATGGTGCATCTAGGGTCGGACCAAATGGTGCCATTGTAGCAGGAGTCGGAGTTATCCTCGTTTCACCAGACGGATCAACTATTCAAAGAGCTTACTATCTAGATGAATCCTGCTCCAATAATGTAGCAGAGTACAATGCTCTACTCATCGGCCTTCAGTTAGCCAAGCAATTGGATATCAAATATCTCGAAGTCTATGGTGACTCTAAGCTGGTTGTCAATCAGGTTAGAGGAACTTATGAAGTTCGCCATCAAGATCTGGTACCTTACTTTGAAGCAGCAATCAACATGGCTACATCATTCAAAGCTTTCTTTATTGAATATGTACGCCGAGCATGCAATACTGAAGCAGATGCTTTGGCCAATCTTGCAGCAGTTTTAGCCATCCCCATCAGAAGACAACAAATGGTGGTTATCTCTAATCGAGAATTGTTTTGTGTCGAAAACAATCGTAACATCAAGTTCAGTAATCTTGCTGAAGTTAATGTTATCAATGAAGATTAGAGAACTCCTTTCATCGACTTCGTGGTTCACGACATACTCCCCGAAGATCCTAAGGAGGCTACAAGTATTCGTCGACGATCTCTACGATTCTACTACAACCAGACCACCAAGACTCTCTATCGGCAAACTTATGATGGCCTACTCTTGCGCTGTCTAGCTGGTGATGAAGCAAAACAAGTATTGCGTGAAGCTCACGACGGTGTTTGCGGAGCACATCAACCTGGTCCTAAACTATAGGATCGTATTCGACGCATGGGTTACTACTGGCCCTCTATGGTATCAGATGCCATTGAATATGCAAGAAAATGTCGAGCCTGTCAAATTCATGCAGATTTTATTCATCAACCGTCGGAATTTTTACATCCGACAGCTGCTTCCTGGCCTTTTGAAGCTTGGGGCATGGATGTCATAGGTCCTATCAATCCTTCTTCTTCTAGAGGACATCGGTTCATACTAGCAATAACTGATTACTTCTCCAAATGGGCTGAAGCTATACCTCTGGCTGAAGTCAAAACCAACAGTGTCATCAACTTTGTCAAACACCATGTTATCTATCGATTTGGTGTACCTCGAAGAATCATCCACGACAACGGACCTCAATTCATCAGCCAGAAGTTTACCAGATTCTGCGATGATCACCGAATTGACAATGTCGCTTCTACAGCTTACAATCCTGCTGCTAATGGATTAGCTGAAGCCTTCAACAAAACCATTATCAAGCTCCTCAAGAAGTTCGTATCCACTAATAAGCGGAACTGGAGCGAGAAACTTGGTGAATGTCTATGGGCCTACCGAACTACAGTTCGTAACCCTACAGGCTTTACACCTTTCTCTTTGGTGTATGGTTGTGAAGCTGTTCTTCCTCTAGAACATTAAATTCCTTCTTTAAGGATTGCCATTGCTAACGAGCTTACTACAGAGAATAATGATCTTCTTCGACTTCAAGAATTAGAAGCACTTGACGAGAGGCGGCTAATGGCTCAGCAGCACATTGAGCTATATCAAGCCCGCATCTCGAAGACTTTCAACCGCAAAGTCAAAGTCAGAGCCTTCCAACAAGGAGAACTTGTTCTAACAGTCAGACGTCCTATGACTATGACTCACATGAGCAAAGGCAAATTTGACGCAAAGTGGGAAGGTCCCTATGTTGTAAGCAAAGTCTTCTCAAATGGAGCCTATCAACTCTCAGAGTTAGACGGTCGAGTTGCTATGATGCCTATCAATGGCAAATTCCTTAAAAAGTACTATGTATAAATATAAATGCTTGTAAATCATCAGACAAGTCCAAGTTCATAAATAAAATTTTATTTCATCATGAATGATAGTACATGATATTAAGGAAGATCACTATCATCCTTCTTAACATTGGGACGCGGACCACTGCCGTCCTTCTCAAAGATACGGCCAGCAAAAGAGCCGAGAATCTCCTTGCTGGAGCCTACGAGGAACTTGCAAGCAGCCAGCCTCATGGCCTCTTCTTTTTCAGTCTTTCCTGGTTCAAGCAGGAAGTCCAAAATATCTCGCGGTAGTTTTGGTGCAGACGAACCTTCGCCTTCCCCTGCCTGCTTTGGTTGAACCGGTTCGGCCGGACGTTCTTCAACGCCTTCTTCAACCTTCGGGGCGAGTTCAGTCTTCTTGGGTGCATCTCCAGACGACATTTTTATGTTAGAAAAGTGGAACTTCTCCTTTCTGCTAAATTTCTGTTCTATTTATAGACAGAGATTTTTCGAATAACAAAGCGACACATTCATTCGACGGTTCATTCGTTCACATTCATCCGACGGTTCATCCGTTCATTCACATTCACCTGACGGTTTACCCGTTCATTTATTATCATTCGACGGTTCATCTGTTCACATTCATCCGACGGTTCATCCGTTCATTCACATTCACCTGACGGTTCACCCGTTCATTTATTATCACCCGACGGTTCATCCATTCACATTCATCCGATGGTTCGCCAGTTCATTCACATCCATCTCATCATCATCAGACGGTTTTATCTGTTCATTTTGACGATTTATTTTCGTTCGTTTAATCATTCACATCAGTAACTTATCATCCTTGATTAAGTTATCTATTGAAATAATAATATTCGATATATTCTGCCACGTCCATGTTACCTCTGAGCAGATATAATGAATATAATTATTTTCTACAAAATCATCAAGAAATATATCATGTCTTGCACCTCTGAATATATTTTTTATCTCTATTATTTATATCTGAACAAGATATGCAACAAATAATGGAACCACAGCAAAAATGTCTTTTATTAATCAAAATATGAGACATTACAAAAACACATGTACTACAAAAGACATAAAGATACAAAATGTTCTACTAAGACGAAGGTGTTATCAGACTAGCAATTTGTTGTTTTAGAGTCTGCAGCCGTTCTTCACGAGTGGACATCACCCTCCTTCTGGCCTCTTCCATCCCAGTTTCTTCATTGAAAGCAGGCATGGCCACCATTCGACGAGTAATCTCAGCATTATGAGCTGCCACGTACTCATCCCTCTCCTGAATCAGAGCATTGAATTGTTGGACTGCAACCTGATGATCAGTAACTTCATCTTCTAACTCCTTCTGGAGACGAGCAATCTCTGCTCTCAGCTCAGCAGCTCTCTTCTCTTTTCTCTCAGCCATCAAGGTCACTGATTCTAGCTTGGATTGATACTCAGCAGATTTTGCAGAGAAAGCTTCCAAAAGGTTCTGGAGATTGACCCTTTCAATGTCAGCTGCCTGAGCCAGTTGTTCGAATTCTGCCTGCACTAGAGACTCCACATCTCCTTGGTTGAGCTCTTTATAGTTTTTGATGGAAATCTCTAACTCATTAAAATATGATCCAGGAAAGTGGCCTGAGCCTCGTCACCTTGTTCCCGGATAGCCCTTACTAAGAGAGAGGTTGGACCTCTAATCATTAAAAAAATTAGTACCTTCTTTTTCTATCGTTCTATTTACTAGAGGTCCCAAAGATTCAAAAAAGCATCTGGTAAATGATTGGATCACAAGATTATTAATCGCTATAGCACCAGGAGTTGCAGCTACTCCTGTTGATGACGAGGCCGCAGGATGTTCAATCTTCCGCATCTGGATGGCGGTCTCTTTGAATAAAGGAGCCAAAGTGGAGCTAGTTGCCCCTCCTGGTTGTTCCTCTGCAAAAGTAAAAATTTTCATCTTGCCTGTTGTTCGCTATTGTCCAAGAAGAATAAAGATATAAATTGTCTTACCATGGTTGAATCCAGCAATGAGCCTATCATCTGCAGGAATAGAATCTAGCCGAGCAGAAGTAGTTTCCGCCATAACAGCCTGGCTACTGCTCGCTTCAGAACCACAGGATAAATGATGACTGCTACTAACAATCACCGTCGTTATAGGCACTATGTCCGTACACGTCGGAGGTGCTAGAGGAGTCTCAAGATCTGCAGGAAATACAAATAAAGATGTTAGCTATCAATCTATTTAAGAGGAGATTGCTAATTTCAGTTTATACCTTGAGGACCAGTGGCGGGAGTTTCCTCCGGAGCTTCTTCATCTGCTGCTTCTTCTGGAGATATTTCTACCTCAACATCCTCTTCAGGATTTAAGGTATCAGCGACGTTTTCTGGAGATGCTTCTACCTCAACTTCCTTGCTAGGATCTAAGGTATCATCGACAGCATTAGGAGATATATGTACTTCATCATCCCTTTCGGGATCTTGCATATCTTCATCAATATTCTCAGACGAAGAGCTCTCCTCATCTTCATCTTCTTCTGGTGCATTCCTGCTGGTAGTTGCAGCTTAGTCACAATAGTCCTCCAGCGGGCTGTAGCTGCAATCTTCTAGAGCCGCAATCACTTCACGATCTTCCTCTTCACGGAGGGTCCTAGGAGTAGGAGGAAGTTGAGTCGTCTCTGCAGCAGGTGAAAGAGATCGTATGACATCTTGCTCTTCCTCCATGATACTTCCTCTGGGCTCTTCGGCCTCAGTTCTCGGATCAGGATCTTTCCTCTACTCGATATCTTCCCTATGTTCTGGATTAGGAGTCTTATTCCTAGGCTCTGAAATAGGAGTGGGAGATGGCAAAGTGAATCCCGTCGCAGCATCCACTACCATTGAAGATGGGGCTCGTCTAGAAGGAGAGGCCATTCGATTTCTTCTTTGGGCCAGCTTCTTTCTTTTCAGAGGCCTCTCAGGGCTCTCTATATTTACAGTCTCGACTTGTCTTTGGACAGAGGTCGGTGTGGTAGCCTCTTCTTGCTGAATTGTCTCGGCCAACTGCCGAGATTGAGATCTAGTGGTAATCTTTTCAGAAGAATGATCTAAGATCAATTTTTTCTTTGCTGCCGGAGCAGGAGGCTCCTCTCTTCTCCTCTTCTTGGCTGGAGATTTAGCCACCTTCAAAGAGATACGTAGTGGCGCGTTAACCTCTTGAGGGAACATAATGTCCTTTGAAGCTTCCAAGGGTGCATCTACTGGCTCATGTACCTCATCATTTCCTATGAGCGACATGACGACTCCTCCCCTCTTCAATCTTGTTGAAGACGCGAAGCTATCTGCGAGATTGAAATTCTCAGCAAAGGTGTTCGAAGATGTATAGAATACTGAATATGTAAATAGCATCTGAGGGCCATGATTGCTGTTTACTGGCATCGAGAATGTTACTTTCGTATCTCGAGCATTATAATAAGCCCAAGCTCGGGCCCCATCTATCAAAAAAACCCTTTCCTTGAAGGCACGTGATAGCATTTCCCACATGGAATTGGTCGTACCCGAACTGCCGAGCAAATCGACTGGGGAGATATAGCTCTAAATAACATTCTTCTTCGAACCGATACACCAAATGGGACGGTCGAATTGTCTTCAACCACTCAAAAGCTGCACGGCTCAAAGGTTGCATCTTCGAGTCAATCATATTTGTCGACATTTGTTCATATCCAGCAGGAGGAGGAGTGCAACAAAAGTTCCATCCTTTGCTCAGGTTCAGAGCATATCTACAATCTCTCAGAGCAGTGAGTTTCCACTTACTATGAGAGTATCTCCGCAAAAAGCTGCCGTCGACCGGTCCCATGCCGGGGTCCATCAAAGTAGGATGGTGAAGGAGCAACCACCCAAATAGATATGTATACGGTAATTCCAACCGAGGAAATTCTTTTTCACCCTTAGATTTCAGCATCAGATCGACGTACAGACGAAGACCGGCATTCAACTTACAAGTCATCGCTGATAAAAGATCCATCTTATAGCCGAAGACTAATCTAACGGCTGCAAAAAGAACACCGTGATGGAAGCGATCTATGGCACTGGATCCCGGGACTACAAACCGACGGAGCCAATACGTCATAAACCCTGCTAATTGGGCTTCTTTTGACATAAATCTATACCCTACTCTCAAATAACTCTCGAGAGTTTCTCCTTTCTTTAAACGAGGACATTGATGATCATCCTTCATCTCTTCATCAAAATTGCCACTTTCTTCCATCAACTTTATCACTTCTGTGTTGCTCAATGGCTTAAAGAAGTCAGGATAGCATCTATCATGTTCTTTAGTCTTCGGTTCTTTAATGTGGTTAAGGAACAGATAAGGTAACCATTTTGAGGAATAGTAGGTATTTGATGTAGCACTTTTGTAGAACCGAGAACAGATTTTATAATGACATAGCAGTTCCTCGAAGACTGCTACCATTTCTGCGTTCTCTTTCCGGAGTCTGTCCAATTCATCATTGGTTGGAACAAATTCTTCATATGGGGCATCTCCCATTGGCAAGTAGGAGATGTACTGCATCTCATGAAGTGCAAACTCGATTTCTCCGCCAGGAGTCATGAAGGTCCCAGTTCTGTAATTGTACCTTTCTGCTAGAGCCAAGAACAGATACGGGTTGGAAGCAAAACCATAGACAGTGGCATGCACTGCTTGGTACAAGTTGATTTGCTGAAGTTTGTTTTCAAACTTGGTCAGAATCCAGTTTGCTATGCAGTTCCATCTCTTAAAATCTGGATTCACCAATCCAGTTAATCTGATGTCCTGCTCAGGATATCTTCCTTCGACTTTCGCAAACTCATTTGCGAATATTGGAGTTCTAACAGGTAATAACAAGGAAGAATTCTCCGGCGGAATACAACCGGGTTTCAAACCTCTTAACAAGACACTGTACCTGTCACGCCCCAGAACCAGAATACTGGAGAGCGGGGGCAGACATAGCCAGCTACGTATAACGGAATGGAATCCACACCGCTATACGGTCACGGCTGTCTAGATATGTGAGGGTTTCACTACAATCCATCAGTCTCTTAAGGTCATAAAATAGCCTATTGTCTCAATCTCAACCAACTAATAATAATCACAAGATATCAGATCTCCAAATATACAATTGTAAGGCGTCCCAAACATTACATATCCAGATGATCATGAAGCTAGTCGTTACAAAATGTGAGGACTAGCAAGAGTTCAGTCATACATGATCAACCCCCGGGGCTTGTCAATCATGTTACAGCCTGTAGGTAGACAGTAAGTAAGTACAATCGAGCTAACACTTGCTCGTCGGCTAAACGCCTCAAAAGAATAATTTATAATATTACAGTGGAAGAACAAAAGAAACCCACTCGATGCCCTGATTACGCCTGGTGACCACCATCGGGCTGGAAGACAGGTAGATCCTTTGCTGCTGCTCCGGTATCTGGCCATACAAAACCAGCTGGGTCAGACCCCAGGAAGAGCAAGTGCCACAAAGGAGGCCACAAAATAAGAACCAAAGCCAGCAAATTAGCACAATAATATAATTACATAATAAGAGACAGTAATTTAAGAAAAGCATGATGGGTAAATATAAAAGACAATCTTGCATAGAATCACTAAAAGACAGGACATATGGAAAAGCATGACAGGATGATATACGATGAGATAACCATGGGACTATTCAGATAGCTAGGTTACAACCCGTAAACCAAACAAGGACCGGGGTTGTAACCCTTCGTCTGAACGGAACTTGGTTTCTCTCACCATTTATCGGCAAGATAAATATAAGAAATCAGGTCAAGTAACAATCTGGAGTGACAATCATTATAGTGATAATTTGGAGTGACAATCATTATAGTGATAATCTGGAGTGACAATCATTATAGTGACAATCTCTCAGTCATTCTGGTACAATCTTACAATCAATCAATTCTAGACAACCCTATACTGGACTAGACTCCATCCAAGCAATCACGGCCAATTATTGCCTACGGCTTTCTACATTAACTAACTAGGGCCCGTTATCACAATCCTAGTTACTAGCAAGATGCAATGAGATGCTCCAAGTAGTCACAGGCCCTGCAGCTATCCAGGTTATCCAGGCAATCATTATAGTGACAATCTGGAGAGTACAATGCATTATAGTGACAATAGAGTTCAATCATTTAAGTGACAATGGTGGGTGCCCCACATAACAGTGGGCTGGAAATGTGCCCTACTCGTCGGCAGGCTACAAGTCCAATCATTTGCGGCCGGGATAACGGGATCGCCTGTAACTGGGGAACATCTCTTCATGACTAGTAAATTATACTAATCATTAACCTTAGTCCAATTCAGTAGGTACTCCTGACCGTGGTACTCAGGAGTCCCCTCCTAGACATGATGCAAGACATGACTGGATTATTTGTACAAGCACAATCGCCCACGGTGTCAGGATTAATTATACAGGTCATGTCATGTCAGGTAGCCGTCGCAACAGCTATTCAAGATGTATCAGGTCAGGTTATCATATCTAGTGTACTAGTCAGGCGTGCGCCACGACGGGCCACTTATCAGGTCATGCTCAATTATCAATTCCAAACATATCCAGTAAATTCGTGATTATCAAGTTCAGGACAAAAGGCGTAAGGATATAAAATGGACGTAAAGTATCTAATAAAATATTAATATACAGGGCTATAGAAGAGCCAAGCTTAAAGAATTAAGACCAAAACTCCAAGAGCCAATGGGTTAAGCAAGGGGTCAGGGGCAGCGTACACAAAAGTCACGCACGCTCAAGGGGAGCAGCGTACATGAAAAGTCACGCACGCTCAAGGGAAGCAGCGTACATGAAAAGTCACGCACGCTCAAGGAAGCAGCGTACATAAAAAGTCACGCACGCTCAAGGAAAGCAGCGTACATAAAAAAGTCACGCACGCTCAAGGGAGCAGCGTACATGAAAAGTCACGCACGCTCAAGGGAGCAGCGTACGTGAAAAGTCACGCACGCTCAAGGGGAGCAGCGTACATGAAAAGTCATGCACGCTCAAGGGGAGCAGCGTACATAAAAAGTCACGCACGCTCAAGGGAGCAGCGTACATGAAAAGTCACGCACGCTCAAGGGGAGCAGCATACATAAAAAGTCACGCACGCTCAAGGGGAGCAGCGTACATGAAAAGTTACGCACGCTCAAAGGGAGCAGCGTACATAAAAAGTCACGCACGCTCAAGGGAGCAGCGTACATGAAAAGTCACGCACGCTCAAGAGGAGCAGCGTACATGAAAAGTCACGCACGCTCAAGGGGAGCAGCGTACATGAAAAGTCACGCACGCTCAAGGGTGCAGCGTACATGAAAAATCACGCACGCTCAAGGGGAGCAGCGTACATGAAAAGTCACGCACGCTCAAGGGAGCAGCGTACATGAAAAGTCACGTACGCTCAAGGGGAGCAGCGTACATGAAAAGTCACGCACGCTCAAGGGAGCAGCGTACATAAAAAGTCACGCACGCTCAAGTCTGCGTACGCACAAAAGCACGCACGCAGGAGACACGCTTCTAACAGGAAGCGTATCCAAGGCTCAGTGACGTAAGCTAAGAAGCTCTGCACACTGCTCACTGTCTTCTCCAAATAGCAAGAACACCATGATGAACCCAAAGCTTCAAAGCATCACAACTTAGCAATCCGAACTCCAAATCCGGATTTCCAAGGTTCCAACTGGAGTGAAACTGAATGCTCTTCCACATGAAAACATCAAAACCCATAAACATCCAACTAAAATAGGTCAAACCATACAAAATCCAAAAATAGGAAAACTTAGATCTAGAGCAATGGAGACACCAAATCACAAAAAGCCAAGAACTAATGTTGATCACCATGTCCTAATCTAGCTAATGGACCAAGAAAATAGGGTTCTCATGTAGTGGCAAGATGCACTTGTCTAGGGTTAGGAGAGTTGTGGAGGAAGGAGGAGAAGAAGAAGAAGAAGGAAATTAATGGTGGAAGTTATGAGGAGAGAGAGTGATAGGTGGGGGTTATAAAGAGGGGGAGTTGTGGTAGAAATGAGGGAGAAGCATAGGCTAAGGTGATCCAATCATATAGAACCAAACCAAACCAACCCAAACCAAATTAAACCGAGCCAAGCTTAAAACCCAAAATACGAGAAATACCGAAATCCCACAAGTTGAAAAAAATAAAAATACATGCCAAAATCCAGATACGAGTATAAATACGAAATACGGGAAATACGGGAAATGAGGGTGACAGTACCGTTCTGAGGAACTGTGGAACATGTCCATCTTGTTCGGCCCCTTCTTCACAAAAATCCTTCCTGGACGGACATCTTGGAAAGGTGTAAGGTTCCATTCCATCTTCCTCGGATAGCTCGTATGAGCATACCGGGATAAGGGGAGGCAACAGGAAATATCTGGTATCGAGAATGACCTATCCGTCTGATGGACAATCCTTTCTTCCATCCTTGGTCTCGGTTGAGAACTTTTCTCAAAAGCTTCGCCGAACAGGAATAATGGCTTCTTATGTATGACAGCGTCTGCTGATTCCAGAGGTTGTCCATTCATCAAACATTGCAGTGTCTCATTATCTTGGGATATCAAAATAGCCTGACGGGAGGTTGGCAGATCATATTGAGGATAGTGCACATGAGATAAGTCCTCTTTGTATTCTGACTCTGAAAGAGTTCCTACAAAGTCCTCATATCCGGGATCTTCTCTAGTATTAACTGCATCAGACAGAGAAAACAAAAATTCAGTACAAGTCAAGTCAAAAATTTTGTCATCAGACTGCGCAACATCAGATTGCGCAATATCAGATTGTACAATAATCCGATTGCGCAAACAAACAGTCATCAGTTTGCGCTGGCAGTCCCGCACAAATCAGCAAATTGTGCTGACTTTTGCCAGCACAGTTCAACCGATTGCGCAGAGAGTCGTCCTTCATAAAAATGAAGAACGAACTGATTTGTGCAACCAGAACCCTAAAAAGGGTGGCACAGTATGATCACATCTCTAAAAAGAGATGGATTCTGAAGAACAGTGAGATCAAAACCCTAAAAAGAGTTTTGATTTGGTCATCTACCTATCAGCGCTGGATGAGCAGTTTCATGACGAGAAGCACGTCGCGCAGCCCTAGCCGATGACTCGGCGGGGGCTTTTCTCATGGCAGCGGTGGAGGATCGTCGGGGAGCCGTCGAGATCGTCGGAGAAGAAAGGAAGAAAGAGCTCGGAAATTTTTCTCTCAAGTGCACGAAGAAAGCAAGTAAAGAACACTTCAAAGGAATTGAAGAGCTATTTATAGTTTTTTAAATCGAAACGGCCGCCTTAGATTGCGCCTAAAAATGGAGCTAATTCCTCAGATTGCGCAGACAGCTCACTACATGCGCAAATTGATTTCAATTTCAAAAATTCAAAGTATTTCAAAATTTTGAATAAATTCAACTTTCGAAAACTTTGAAGGGGGTCTTGTAGGTCCTAAAAAATCAAGTTGTACACATCAACAAAGTTATGAAGATCAAGAAATGAATCTTTCAAATGAACTGCGCAGACATCAGTTTGCGCAGCAAATAGATTGCGCATACTAGATTGTGCACACTCCCAAGCGCGTAGGCTGACGTGGCAGATCATCATCATTACCTGACATAAATCAAATCTTCTGACAGCTGACAGTGCGAAAAACAAGGCGACTGTTCGTTTAATCGTACAGCACGGTGCTCGAGGACAGCTGGCAGCGCAATCCATGTTGGCACAATCCATTCCTGCGCAGTCCAAGTCTGCGCAATCCAAAGACAGCGCAATTCAGGTTGCGCATTTTATCAACACAACAGACAAAGTACATGTGGCATTCATGCCATCAATTGCTCATTACGTGGCAACCGTCTACACACGATCATGCGCAATTCAATCAAAAGTTGCCATGTGTCCAAGACAGTTGGACCACGATCCAACAACTGCCTGCGCAGTCCATTGTTGCGCAATCCAATTGCTGCGCAGACCATCCTGCGCAGTCCAGAATAACTAAAAGTTAGTTATTTTTTAGAACTCTATAAATAGACACTACCAAATTACAGTATTTTAGCGACGGCCATTTAGCGACGGAAATTTTCTGTCACTATTACCGTCGGATCACCGACGGATTTGTGACGGAATACCGACGGAAAGCAGTGGACAATTTTTTTTATTTCTTTATGTCCATATCCGTCGCTACGCCGTCGATAGGTCGTCGGCCAAGTAGCGACGGTTTTATATCCGTCGCTAGAACGTCGCATATTTTGACGGCAAAAGCCTAAAATATTGGCGCGAGATTTACTGACGACTTAGCGACGGAATAATCCGTCGCTACTTCCGTCGCTAATTTCTGTACCCTAACTTAAATTGAACCGACGGGGGGGGGGGGGGGGGGGGGGGAATTTTCATTCCCCCCCCAAAACACTCTCTCTCTTCCCTCTCCCTCTCTCCGACGATCTCCCTCTCTCCGACCGGCGATCTCCCTCTCTCTCTCTAAGGTATGCTCTCTCTCCCCCCCTCTCTCTCTCTCTATCTCCCTCTCTCTCTCTCTCTCTTTTACGATTTGGGGGGTTGGGAGGCTGTCGTAGTGGTCGGAGAGGGTGTGGGGCAGGGGGGTTTCGGGTACGGGGTGGGGTGGTCGGGGCAAGGGTGGAGTGGGGTGGTCGGGGACAGGGGGGTCGGGGAGGGGGTCGGGCAGGGGTGGGGGGGTGGTCTGGGCAGGGGGGGTTCGGGTAGGGGGTGGGGTGGTAGGGGCAAGGGTGGGGTGGGAGAGGGGGCAGGGGGGTCGGGGAGGGGGTCGGGCAGGGGTGGGGGGTGGTCTGGGCAGGGGGGTGGGAGAGGGGGTCGGGCAGGGGTTGGGGGAGGGTCGGGCAGGGGTTGGGGGGGTCGGGGCAGGGGGGGCAGGGGGTGGGAGAGGGGGTCGGGTGTAATGCCCTGAATCCGTTGCGGAGCACGGTGCGGGCTAGCGGCCGAATGGCCGAGTCGGATGAGAATTGGGGAAACTTTACCAGGATCGCGGGATAATAAATTGAGATCCTTTCCTCGTTATGGATTGGACTCCTTTGAAATGATGCCCAAGATGCAGTGGCACGCGTCTTGGGGGAAGAGTTCTATATAAGAGTCGCTTGCCCCGAGACCGTTGCCCTGCTGGTTTTCGATGTCGCTTTTGCTGTTGGCTTTTGTGTGCGTTTTCGTGATTGTTTTCGATGAATGTTTTCATGGATTTACTTTCACCATCTACGCATTTCATATCGAATAACTGAGAGAAAGAGAAGAAGTATGCTGACCAGATGTTGGTGCCAATGCAGGTGCTAACGCGGTGAACCTAGGGTGACGTTGTGTGGAAGACCTCTTTCTCTCGGTAATTCACCAACAAGTGAGTGGCTTTGATCCTTCGAGGATCCTTGATCTTCGCGCATAACAATGGTAGACTTGTTATTGCGTTCGGTGCTTAATAAAAGATGCCTAGTAATAATATGGGAAAGATAATGAAAGATAAATTATCACATGGCTAGGCTTATGTTGTAAATCGAATGATGCTCGTATGCTATATGAATTGTCTAACAGGTGATGCAAAGACCCAAGTATTGGGCGGTAAGTATATCGGACTTCGGTTTGAAAGAATGAGTTAAACATGAATAGTCCCTTGGTTGGATGAACGAATATGCGAGCCTATGGCTCAAAGTAAGATGGTAAGATGGCAAGTTGGAAAGATGGGGAAATGGCAAGATAAAATAAGAACTACGACTATGTGTGGAAGATGCTATTATCATGCATGTCATGTCCCTTATTAGTTAAGTTGCATTGCATGCATGGTCATGGACAACTTGTATACAAGGTAGTTCCTCGAACGGTACTCCGAGGCCACGGAACCGATTCGGCCTAGGAGGAACGCCGTGCTGAAGTAGTAGCACAGTGCTGAAGTAGTAGCACAGTGCTGAAGTAGTAGCACGGTCTTTCGGGAACCTTCCGGATGGGCTAGCTACCCACCGATGAAGGGGAGCCGTCCGACCAAGATATCCCAGATGGCGTGTAGTCAGTGACCTTCATATAGACAGGTGGCATAGCTATCATTGTCTTATGCAGACAGAGTAAGTGGTATTCATAAATATGTACAGGGATGGCTATCGACCGTGGGTAAGATTCACCAAATTGGTGATCAATATGAACTGCTTATGTTAGATCAACATGAATTGCTTATGTTTCTAACATCACTGTATGCTCCTTATATTTCTCATCGAATATATGAATTGTTAATGGACCCTAAGGCAAGATAGAAAGAACACAAATCAATAGTGAACATTCATGTAATTTTACTACTGTTGATTTATGGTGAGATTGGTTACGGCCGCTCACCAGTACATATGTGGCAATGTACTGACCCTCGTCTCCACAGGTGCCGGGAACCTAGTGGATAATCATAGACGCTGAAGGCTTGCTGTCCGACTCTTTAGAAGCTTCGTACATCTTGAAGTTTCCATTTGAAGAAGAAGGCATTTTGCTGAAGGTGGTTATTGTCGCATTATTAATAAAGGGATATGATGTATGGAACAAGTTGTATCTCATTTCAATATTTCTGCAAATGTTGTAGCCAAGTTTGGCCTTTCATCTCGGCTGTTTGAGAGCCTTATGTTTATGCAATATAATTTTAAAGATATCAATAAAGAACTTATTTCAGATCATATCTTTGTTGCCAAAACTTCTTTATCATCCGCTGCGAATCTCTATTCAAATGTCTCTTTTATAAAAGGAACACGAGCACGCCTTGTACAAGTGCAATTCCAGACTTGTACGGCATCACGCCTTAGCGAGGACGAACGATTCGGCGTGAATCTAAGCGGAGGCGAATGATTCCCGAATCGGGGCGTGACAGTTTGGTATCAAAGTACGGCTTTACATCCTTGGGAATTTCTTGGTTTTAAAGATTTCGAAATGACACAAGCTTCATTGCTTCTCGAACAACTTTGGTTTTAAATGTCCCGAAATGAGATGTTCCATACAATAAGTCCATAAATATATTATGAGACTAACAAGCTCCTCTGTTTTGCAGAGATGACGAAGGCGGGTGCGACAAACAACGCGAGTAGCTCAAGGGTGGTAGCCTCAACTGACCCTATGGAGAGGATGCTGGCTATGATGGAGAGCCAGCAGAGGCAGAACGCGAAGCAATTCGAGGCCCAACAAAAGCAGCTAGATACCCTGCAACAGTTGGTCCGATAAGTGGTGAACAATGGGGCTCAAGGCACTCCAGTCTCACGAGAGAGCGAACTGGTGGAGGCAGAGGAACCCCCGGCAGCTAAGAAAACCACTGCTGTGGCCGACATTACAAAGTTTAAGAAGATCTGTAACAAAGAATTCAAAGGGACAGAAGAAGCCACCATTGCTATGGATTGGCTAGTTGAAGTGGAAGATCACCTGGAAGCTTTGGGTATTGTTGGATCCAAGGGGGTCTCGTGTGTGAAACTACTGCTGGTTTCCAACGCACACTACTGGTGGCAAAGTCAGAAAAGAATTCTAGCGGGAGTGAATGGAACAACGAAAATCACTTGGCTGATGTTCCGCGAGGCATTTCTGGCTTAGTACTTCTCTTCGACTGAGCAGCGAGCTAAGGAATTAGAGTTCCAAAAGCTCGAACAGGGAAACATGACGGTGAAGGAGTATGAGGCAGAGTTTTCTAGACTGTCTCAGTATGCGATCACGAAGTTTACTGACGAAGCATCTAAGGCTCGTCGGTTTGAGCAGGGCTTGAGGCCTGCTCTGAAGGCTCAAGTTGTGGTTCAGAAATATAAGACTTTTCAGGAGTCTTATGAGCACACGAAGGAATTGGACCCACACTATCCTGCGACGGCGCCAGTGCAAGCGTCGGTGCAGAATCTGCATAACAAGAGACCGAACAACGGGGGCAGATATGAGGCGCCTAAGCGTCAGAACCACGGTGGCTTTCAACGACCCAACCAGGGTGGACCATTCTGCAACAAGTGCCGCAACAAAGGGCACTTTGCTAACGAATGTCAGGTGCTAGAGGGTGGATGCTTCAAATGTGGTCGCATGGGCCACGGATTCAGAGACTGTCCAGGGAGGGGCCACCAGAACCCTCCAAGGCAGCAGCATCACCAACAGTACCAACAGAATCGTGGACAGGCACCACGACCTCCTCAGCCATAACAGAATCAGAGGCCCGGTGCCCAGGGCCGAGTCTTTGCATTGACTCAGGATGAAGCATTTGCATCAGATACTGTAGTGACAGGTATATTGTTATTTAATGGCATTCCTGCACGTACTTTATTTGATTCTGGTGCTTCACATAGTTTTATATCTAAAGACTATGTTAAGGAACATGAAATAAAAATGACAATGTTGGATGTATATCTTAGTGTTAGTACTCCATCAGGAGTGGAGATGCCTACGAACATGATATGTAGGGATGGTTACATATGTATCGGAAAGAGAAGGCTACCATTAGATGTAGTCGAGCTAGATATGAAAGATTTTGATATCATTCTGGGAATGGATTGGTTAAGTGCATGTTGTGCGACGATCGACTGTGCGAAGAAGCGAGTTATGTTTCGCCTACCTGGAGGAACAGAATTCTCTTACTCGGCCAGTTCATCGACGAAGGCTTCGATGGTGATTTCAGCTACTACGGCCCGGCGATTGCTTCATTCTGGCTGCGAAGGGTACCTTGCTTCTGTTCGAGACACACGCAAGAATGGTGCAGACTCAGCTAACACTGAAGTCGTGGCAGAATTTCCTGATGTGTTTCCTGACGAGATACCCGGAATGCCTCCGGACCGAGAGATTGAATTCACTATCGATACATTTCCAGATACTCGTCCGATCTCAAGGGCACCATACAGGATGGCGCCTGCTGAATTGAAGGAACTCAAAGTACAGCTACAGGAATTATTAGACAAGGGATACATCAGACCTAGTGTTTCACCATGGGGTGCTCCGGTGCTATTTGTGAAGAAGAAAGATGGATCGATGCGGCTGTGCATCGACTACCGCGAGCTAAATAAAGTTACAATTCGGAACCAGTACCCGTTGCCTCGAATAGACGACCTCTTCGATCAGTTGCAAGGGGCGTCTGTATTTTCAAAGATTGATCTTCGCTCAGGCTACCATCAGTTAAAGATCAAACCAGATGACATTTCTAAGTCCGCATTCCGAACCAGATACGGACACTATGAATTCTTGGTCATGCCCTTCGGACTGACCAATGCTCCTGCCGCTTTCATGGATATGATGAACAGAGTCTTTCGGCCCTTTTTGGATAAATTTGCGGTCGTGTTCATCGACGATATTCTAATCTACTCGAAGAACAGAGAAGACCATGCAGAACATTTGAGGACAGTGTTACAGACTCTACAGGAAAATCAGCTCTATGCCAAGCTGAGCAATTGTGAGTTTTGGATGAGTAGCGTGTCGTTCCTAGGGCACGTTATCTCGACGGAAGGTGTGTCCGTTGACCCAAAGAAAATTGAAGCCGTAGTGGATTGGAAGCAACCCACGTCGGCGAGCGAGATCCGAAGTTTTCTCGGCTTGGCAGGCTACTACAGGAAGTTTGTCAAAGATTTTTCAAAAGTGGCAGCGCCTTTAACTCAGCTAACCCAGAAGGGAGTGGCATTCGATTGGACTGATGAGTGCGAGTCTTGCTTTCAAAATCTGAAACAACGTCTCGTATCAGCTCCAATCCTTACACTTCCAGACGGCGTCGAAGGATTCCAGATATACAGCGATGCGTCCGGATTGGGTTTGGGATGTGTGTTGACTCAGAGAGGGAAAGTGATATCTTATGCCTCGAGACAGCTTAAGCCGCACGAGAAAAATTATCCAACGCATGATTTGGAATTGGCAGCGATAGTGTTTGCACTGAAATTGTGGAGGCACTACTTGTATGGAGTGGCTTGCGAGATCTTCACCGATCATAAAAGCCTGAAGTACATCTTTACTCAAAAAGATTTAAATTTGCGGCAAAGACGTTGGTTGGAGCTTATAAAAGATTACGACTTGACGATCGCGTACACCCCAGGAAAAGGCAATGTGGTGGCGGACGCGTTGAGTCGAAACTTTGTGGGATCACTCAGTGTTGACAAACGAATACTGGAGGAATTAGAAAGTATGGGAATTGAGCTCCAGATTCGTGGCCGAAATGCACAATTGGCTCAACTTCAACTTGAGCCGAGTTTGTTAGAAAAGATAAAGACGGCATAGAGGACAGATGAGTTCTTGATTAAGATTGGCAGAATAGTGGAAAAGGGTGAAGCCAGCGACTTCACCAGGCACGAGGACGGATTATTGCGACTCAAGGGGAGGCTATGTGTCCCGAAGGATGAAGAACTCCGGAAAGAAATCTTGACAGAGGCCCACTATGCCAAGTATTCCTTGCATCCGGGAAGTACAAAAATGTATAAAGATTTGCGTACGACCTTCTGGTGGCACGGCATGAAACGAGATGTGGCCCTCTTTGTCTCGCGATGCTTAGCGTGTCAACGAGTCAAGGTGGAACACCAGAGGCCCGGCGGGGAGATGCAGAACCTCGCGATCCCAGAATGGAAATGGGATCATATAACCATGGATTTTATAGTTGGCTTGCCGAAGACGCAGCGGGGGAATGATGCAATTTGGGTCATCATTGATCGATTAACTAAATCTGCACATTTTTTCGCAATGAAAACCACATGGAGCGTCGACCGGTTGGCTCAACTATACGTAGATGAAATCGTCCGACTGCATGGAGTGCCGGCGTCAATAGTGTCGGATCGGGATGGGCGATTTGTATCGCATTTCTGGGTCAGTTTGCATGCTGCCATGGGAACACAATTGAAATTTAGTTCTGCATACCATCCTCAAACCGATGGCCAGACCGAGAGGGTGAATCAGATACTTGAAGACATGCTACGGCTTTGTGCTATTGATCTGAAGACTAGTTGGGATACTCACTTGCCGCTAGCAGAATTTGCCTACAATAACAGTTACCAGTCAAGTGTAGAAATGGTCCCGTATGAAGCATTGTACGGGCGAAAGTGTCAGTCTCCAATTTATTGGGATGAAGTCGGTGAACGACAGGTACTTGGTCCAGAGATGGTGGGACAGGCCGTCGAGAAGGTCCGCATGATTCGGGAGAAGTTACGTGTGGCACAAAGTCGGCAGAAGAGTTATGCGGATACTCATCGACGACCATTGGAATTTATGGTGGGCGATCACATATTTCTGAAGGTGTCACCGATGCGCGGAGTTATGCGATTCGGTGCGAAGGGGAAGCTAAGTCCGAGATTTGTTGGCCCGTTTGAAATTCTTAAGCGAGTTGGCCCTGTCGCCTATCTGATCGCGTTGCCACCGGCATTGGATGGAGTGCACGATATCTTCCATGTTTCCCAACTACGAAAGTATGTACACGATCCAAGCCATGTGGTAGACTTCAGTCCGCTAGGGCTAAGAGCTGACTTGTCTTATGTGGAGGAACCCGTGCAGATCTTGGATAGGAAGGATAAAATCTTACGGAACCGAGTTATTTCTTTGGTTCGAGTGCTTTGGCGAAATCATTCCGTCGAAGAGTCGACATGGAAACTTGAGGCAGAGGTGAAGGAAAAGTTTCCTTCGTTGTTTGACCTAGGTGGGTTTGTGTTTAAGTTTCGAGGACGAAACTTTTTGTTAGTGTATTAATATGTAATGCCCTGAATCCGTTGCGGAGCACGGTGCGGGCTAGCGGCCGAATGGCCGAGTCGGATGAGAATTGGGAAAACTTTACCAGGATCGCGGGATAATAAATTGAGATCCTTTCCTCGTTATGGATTGGACTCTTTTGAAATGATGCCCAAGATGCAGTGACGCGCGTCTTGGGGGAAGAGTTCTATATAAGAGTCGCTTGCCCCGAGACCGTTGCCCTGCTGGTTTTTGATGTCGCTTTTGCTGTTGGCTTTTGTGTGCGTTTTCGTGATTGTTTTCGATGAATGTTTTCATGGATTTACTTTCACCGTCTACGCATTTCATATCGAATAACTGAGAGAAAAAGAAGAAGTATGCTGACCAGATGTTGGTGCCAATGCAGGTGCTAACGCGGTGAACCTAGGGTGACGTTGCGTGGAAGACCTCTTTCTCTCGGCAATTCACCAACAAGTGAGTGGCTTTGATCCTTCGACGATCCTTGATCTTCGCGCATAACAATGGTAGACTTGTTATTGCGTTCGGTGCTTAATAAAAGATGCCTAGTAATAATATGGGAAAGATAATGAAAGATAAATTATCACATGGCTAGGCTTATGTTGTAAATCGAATGATGCTCGTATGCTATATGAATTGTCTAACAGGTGATGCAAAGACCCAAGTATTGGGCGGTAAGTATATCGGACTTCGGTTCGAAAGAATGAGTTAAACATGAATAGTCCCTTGGTTGGATGAACGAATATGCGAGCCTATGGCTCAAAGTAAGATGGTAAGATGGCAAGTTGGAAAGATGGGAAAATGGCAAGATAAAATGAGAACTACGACTATGTGTGGAAGATGCTATTATCATGCATGTCATGTCCCTTATTAGTTAAGTTGCATTGCATGCATGGTCATGGACAACTTGTATACAAGGTAGTTCCTCGAACGGTACTCCGAGGCCACGGAACCGATTCGGCCTAGGAGGAACGCCGTGCTGAAGTAGTAGCACAGTGCTGAAGTAGTAGCACAGTGCTAAAGTAGTAGCACGGTCTTTTGGGAACCTTCCGGATGGGCTAGCTACCCACCGATGAAGGGGAACCGTCCGACCAAGATGTCCCAGATGGCATGTAGTCAGTGACCTTCATATAGACAGGTGGCATAGCTAACATTGTCTTATGCAGGCAGAGTAAGTGGTATTCATAAATATGTACAGGGATGGCTATCGACCGTGGGTAAGATTCACCAAATTGGTGATCAATATAAACTGCTTATGTTAGATCAACATGAATTGCTTATGTTTCTAACATCACTATATGCTCCTTATATTTCTCATCGAATATATGAATTGTTAATGGACCCTAAGGCAAGATAGAAAGAACACAAATCAATAGTGAACATTCATGTAATTTTA
Source organism: Iris pallida (assembly GCA_029216955.1). Lineage (NCBI taxonomy): Eukaryota > Viridiplantae > Streptophyta > Magnoliopsida > Asparagales > Iridaceae > Iris > Iris pallida. The sequence continues at coordinate 290,829 of JANAVB010002397.1, forward strand.
CTACTGTTGATTTATGGTGAGATTGGTTACGGCCGCTCACCAGTACATATGTGGCAATGTACTGACCCTCGTCTCCACAGGTGCTGGGAACCTGGTGGATAATCATAGACGCTGAAGGCTTGCTGTCCGACTCTTTAGAAGCTTCGTACATCTTGAAGTTTCCATTTGAAGAAGAAGGCATTTTGCTGAAGGTGGTTATTGTCGCATTATTAATAAAGGGATATGATGTATGGAACAAGTTATATCTCATTTCAATATTTCTGCAAATGTTGTAGCCAAGTTTGGCCTTTCATCTCGGCTGTTTGAGAGCCTTATGTTTATGCAATGTAATTTCAAAGATATCAATAAAGAACTTATTTCAGATCATATCTTTGTTGCCAAAACTTCTTTATCATCCGCTGCGAATCTCTATTCAAATGTCTCTTTTATAAAAGGAACACGAGCACGCCTTGTACAAGTGCAATTCCAGACTTGTACGGCATCACGCCTTAGCGAGGACGAACGATTCGGCGTGAATCTAAGCGGAGGCGAACGATTCCCGAATCGGGGCGTGACATCGGGCAGGGGTTGGGGGGGGTCGGGGCAGGGGGGCCGGGGGGTGGGAAAGGGGGTCGGGCAGGGGTTGGGGGGGTCGGGCAGGGGTTGGGGGGGGTCGGGGCAGGGGGGGCGTAGGAGGGACTCTGGAGTCCCCGTGCAGGAGTCCTCCTCCTCCTCTCCCACAGACACACACACACACACGGACACACACACACACACACGGACACTGACACACACACAGACACACACACACACGGACACACGGACACACAGACACACACAGACACACACACACACACACACACGGACACACACGGACACAGACACACGGATACACACACACACAGACATATATATATATATATATATATATATATATATATATATATATATATATATATGTATGTATATATAGGCATAATTTTAAGTAATTTATTAATAATATATATATATATATATACACAGACACACGTCGTGAAGTCTAGTATATATATTTGATTAGCTAAGGTAGAAGTTTAACCTAATTAAGGTTAGTTTTGACAGAGTTGACTTGGACTCCTAATTTGACCTAGAACTAGCCTAGTTGACCTATTTGTATTTCGATTGATATCATATGAATAGTTTGCCTAAGATTTGATTGGGTTGGTTTTAATGTGTGGGTAAATTAGTTTACCTTATTTTAGAGTATGACTACGTAGCTAGTGTGTAGAGTAGTATATGGTTACTAGATCCTAGTGTAGAGTAGTATGTAGAGGAGTATGGCTACTAGTGATATATAGATATGTAGGTCCATGTGTATCTGTATCGGACTATCGCTATCGGTATCGAACTATCGCTATCGGTATCGGACTATCGCTATCGGTATCGAACTATCGGTATCGATCGAACTATCGGTATCGGACTATCGCTATCGGTATCGGACTATCGCTATCAGTATCGACCGTATATACTTAGTATCGGGCGTAGCGGATTAGTATCGATCAGTATATAGGTTTGGGTTAAGATCAAGGTTCAAAGTATCGGTATCGGAATAGTAGGCCGAATAGGAGGCCGAGATAGTCGAATGAGAAGAAAGGAAGAAGGAAGGAGCAGATGGGTCCAGAGCCATGGTGGAGGAGGAGAAGTAACATGAGAGCAGTTTCCGCCGTAACATCTCCTGGCTCTGCTGGCAACTGAAGTCCAAATGCTACAAAGGACGATCCTTCGCTGAAATCGACTACAACACCCATCAGTTCAAGTTCATTCCTATATGAGTAGATTCCAATGCCATAGAAGCCATCAGTTTGTTGACCTTCCTCTATGGCATAAGGACACCTGATATTACCGATGAGGGACTTCAAAGAGAGGTTAATTTTACCTTTCCGTCATGGTTTCGAGATTACGTAAGTAACTGAGATAATATGTTATGCGGCTACCATTTAAATATATATATGCAACTAAAACATTTAAAGTTTACAGGTTTTATTAGCTGAACCAAGTACACTCACAAATGAGAGCATTAGTTATTTGTCATTGGGATCGAAGAAGCATGCAAAGACTTGGCCCGGCTATGTCGTTAATGGCTTCAAGTTTAAGACAACTCAACATCCTATAAATGTCGAATTTCTCAATGACGGCTTCAGTACGAAGGATTCTGGTGTTTGCATAAGAGGCACAATCTATGACGACGAGCCGGACTTTGACTATTATGGAGTGCTTCGGAATATTGTAGAATTACAATATAGTGCCTCCATTTGATATGCATATTGTTATGTTCAAATGTGAGTGGTTCGATACGACACCAAATATCGGTTGGAGAATCGATAAACAATTTGGATTCGTCGATATAAATCATCGCAGGAGGTATAGAGGGTCCGACACGTTTGCGATAGCAAGTCAGGCTGTTCAAGTCTACTATACAAGCTATCCAAGGCGTCGTAGAGATCGCTTTGACTGGTGGGCAGTATGCAAGATTAAATCTAGAAATACATTCAACGTTGGAGACCCAGCATACCAAGAGGACCAGATCGAAAAGCCCCAATACTTGGGACAACAGTCTTGTGACATGGATGTTGATTTAGAGGTTGATATACCTCTTGCTGATGAAAATAGAGGGGAGGAAGAGGTTGATATACAAGACTTAGATGTCAACCAGGGGAGAAAGAGGCGTCTTGTCCCAAGTATTGAGACTGAAGAAGAAGAAGAAGAAGAAGAAGAAGAAGAAGAAGAACTTTATGAGGATGAGGATGAGGATACAGATGAATTCGATGATGAGGATGAGGATGATGATGATGATGAGGCCGAGGCCGAGAAAGAGGACGATGACGATGATTAAATATCGCTATATTTCAGTTGTATCTTGAAGCACCCAATATCTAGTCTCGAATCCTAAATTACCCTATTACATTTGGATTTACAATTACAAGTCTAGTGGAACACAAGATGCCCTTTCATCAAAAGTTACAAGAATTGTACTTTGTTGTATTGGTGCGTGATTTTATCAGATTTTGTGTATCTAGCTTTTATTCGTACTTCACTTCTGATTGTAATATTTATTTCAGTTTGGGATATTTGCGTATTATTGTATGAGTTTCTTTTTGCAGATGGCACTCCTAGGCCTACTCGTCTGGGCGGCACTCATCGCCCTACTGCTAGTATGGATATGTTTAGTTTTATATTCATTTATAAATCTATGTTGTCGGTATTTTGTTTATGTGTTCCATTTACAGGGCATGGTTGCGAGCACCCGTACTGGTGGTGCTGGCCGTGGTCGTGGCGGTGGCGGCGGCGGCGGTGGTGGTGGTGGTGGTCGTGGGCGTGGGCGTGGGCGTGGTGGTAGCGGTCGTGGTCGCCAGCCGCATTCCCCGGATGTGACCTCCGATCCCGACTTGGAGAGCCCGGACACAGGCTCTTTCCGCCGTCATTCTTCCTCGGTGCTACCGACATCGTCGTCGAGGCCTGTGACTCCATCCGCTAGCGGATCCGTTCCGCCACCGGATGTACCAGCGGATGCAGCAGCAGATGCAGCAGGGGGCCCAGCAGTTACTACAGGGTGGGCCTCGGAGTACCCCGGGATTCAGTTTCATCCTGTTACCGGGGAGTACATGCGCGGACCCACGGATCCCCCGACGCCACCAGAGAGGCTGGTGGGCGAGTTCCGACGAGAGCTATGGCCCGCTGGTGAATCGTAAGTAAATTTAAGTTAATTTATTAAATTTGTTTCATTTATTCAAGTTAATAATCCAGTCGTTGCTTCTTTATAGGTTTTTCCCGTGGGATGCTGCCCGGATTCTAGGGCGCATTATCCGGGATAACTACCATGGCCCCTACCTCAATTTTTCTGAGGTGCCTCAGGACATGAAGTACGTCTGGCTCGACGAGATGAGGGTATAAATCCGTCGGTGAATTATTAATTATTCTTTAAATCATTAAATTTTTTATTACGTGATATTTGAATTTGTATATCAGAGGACGTTCTGGTGGCCCCCCCATCGCGAGGAGGCGATCCGCAGGACCTACAAAGCCGCCGCCGGGAAGAAGATACGGGATACGGTGTACGACCTTCGTACGGCGCATACGAGGAAGGACTGGATCCGGGCAGAGTACTATGAGCAGATGTTGGAGAAGATGGATACTCCGCAGTTCAAGCTGAAATCAGAGAAAGCTAAGGCTAATCGACAGGCCGCGGGTCTGCATACGGGGGGATCAAGGCCCCACGCATCGACGCGTGTAGATTTGGTGAGATAGCACAAATTCAAATTCATTCTATTATTTAATTTCGTACTGTTAATATACGAAGTTAATTAAATTCTACGTATGCAGGCCCAACGGACGGTGAAGCAGGGGAAAGAGGCGGAGACGGTCACCGCTCACGATGTATTCGTGCATACGCACAAGAGGCGGAAGGACGGGAGCTTCGTCGACGCGAGGGCCGAGGAGACTGATGTAAGTACTTACGTTTATGAGATTTATGTTAGAAATATAATTATTGTTAAGTTAATTAGATAAACTTAGGATTCAGACTATAACTTAGGGAAACATAGGATTTAGATTATAACTTAGGAAAACTTATAGTATAAACACATTCATTGGATAGGCTGCGTATCGTGAGGCACTTAGTCGGCTTGAGATCGAGCCCCCTTCCGAGAATGTCGGCGAAACGACGCCCACCCAGACGCACTCTTCTATGGCCGCTCGCTACGACGACGTGTTCGTAGAATCCGTCGGCGGCGTTAGGAAAGGGCGCGTCTACGGCTTAGGTTCCATGGCGCCCTCGTTGCAGCCGTCCCCGAGATATCCACCGCCTCCGCCTCCCCCAGCGCCCCCGGTTGACGATGTGAGGGCGCAGCTTGCGACTCTGACCTCCGCGGTGTCAGATTTGCGGGCGATAGTGTTGGGGCGCTATCCGTCTGCTCCCAGTCCGTCTGCTCCCGGTCCGTCTGCTTCCGGTCCGTCTGCTGGTGCTCCCGGTTCATCTGGTGGTGCTTCCGGTCCGTCTACTGCTGCTGCCGGTGCTTCGGATCGACCTGGTCCTTCTTTCCCCGGACGGCTTTCGTTTAACCGCTCTGCGGACGCCCGCATCGTATCGGATAACACCATCTTGACGCTCCTTGACATGTTGTCGCCAGAGCAGGTACGCGCGCTTCCAGACCATGTCTTATCCCAAGTGCCGGCACACACGGTGGAGGAGTACATACACAAAGTGGATGCGACGGCACGAGCACGAGACGATCCGACGGACGGGGTTTGATTTTGTTTATGTTGTTGATTTTGTAGACATTTGGATACATTGTATGTTCGAATATTTTTTTTATGTTTGGATAATTTAATGTTGGATATTGGATATATTGTGTTGGTAATATTTTGTTGGATATTGGATACGTTGGATATTGGTGTCGAATATGGATATTTTGTATATGGATATATGGTGTTGGATATTGGATACGTTGGATATTTGTGTTGGATATGGATATATGGTGTTGTATATGGATATTTTGCATGTTTGATATTGTGTTGGATGTGTTGTATAAACAGGAAAGAGTCTGTTTGCAGTATTTTTTTTTTCAAAAATTAGAAGTTAGCGACGGGCTGGCGACCACTCAGCGACGCATAGTCCGTCGCTAACTGGAGAAACTGAGGTTAGCGACGGAGTGGCGACGTAAAAACCGTCGCTACCTGGAGCATTTTAATAAAGCGACGGATTGGCGACGGACGATCCGTCGACCTGGTGCTATTTGATGTCCATAAATTTTAGCTTTCGCGACGGATTGGCGACTAACTTACGGCGGACTGGCGACAAAGTCCCGACGGACTATCCGTCGCTAACTATAGGAATTTAATGTATCGACGGATTGGCGACGTAATATCCGTCGCTACCTGAAGAATTTTACATTGAGCGACGGTTTAGCGACGGAATGTCCGTCGACCTGGTTCTGTTTGATGTCCATAAATTTTGCAGTTAGCAACGGATGTTTTGTCGCTAATATGACGCTAATCCGTCGTACACCTCGGCGGATTAGCGACGGCATAATGACGACCTGCCGTATGGGAAAATCTCTGATACGCTTTTACGGACAAATTTACGACGGATTAGCGACGGATATTGCGTATCAGAAAATCACTGATACGGTTTTGCCGACTCTTTAGCGACGGAGTTTTCCGTCGCTAACCCTATATCCTGATACATGTTTTGACGAAAGCTAGTCGGTAATCCGTCGCTATATATATTTAAATGCGCCGACGGTATTCCGTCGCTAAGTCGTCGCTGAGCGACGGAGTAGCGACGGATATGTTTTAGCGACGAGGTTATTCCCGACGGCTGTTTTACCAAAATATCCGTCGGTAATCCGTCGGTATTTATTTTGACGACGGACTACCGACGGATAAGGCCGTCGGTAAATACATGTATTTTGGTTGTGAGAGTTTCAAGTCTTCATTCAAAGAGATCAGAGATCAGAGATCAGACTTCAAAGTTCAGAGAGTTCAGGAGTTCTTGCCCAAGTGCTGCGGCATTCTTCCGAGGCTTTTGCCTTCAACTTCCGAGGCTTTTTGCCTTCAATTCCAGAGTTGTCTTCAACTTCAGAGGCTCCGTCTTCAAAGTTTACATCATCCAAGGGATAAAGCAATCGTCATCTAGATTGGATTTCTACAGTTGTACCATTCCCAGAATTCAAATTATACTCTTTTACAAAGTTTGTATCAATAAAGTTCTACACTTTTGTTTTTGCAAACACCACCACTTTTCACCAACACCACCACCACTCATCACCACCATCCCACCACAAACAACACAACCGCCGCCGCCGCCGCCCTGGCCGTGTCGCCGCCGCCTTGGCCGTGCGCACAGCAGCACAATGCGCTGCAGCAACAGCCAGCAGCTGCGGCAGCAGCAAACATCAGTAGCAGCAGCATCTACTGCATGTTGCTGCGCGGGTGGCCGCGCACCACCGCGCGCCACCGCGTGGTCGGCCACCCATGGCCGGGCGACCCCTAGGCGACCACCCCCGGGCCAGCGCTTCCTTCCCCGACGCACGACATGGGCTATTCGTGCGTTTTGCACGAAATCCCGGCGTGACGCGCGCGGGTTGAATCCAGAAATGACGTTTTGAAGCAGCAACTTCGTACACATTTTTCGAGAAATCTGACCGTTGGATCGGCAATTTCTTTACTCCGTCACAATCTCGGTATATACCCCTTCATCCCTGTCTAATTTCATCCATTAATTTTATCGTTTGATACATCAAAACCGGCCACCAAGTTGACCGTTTAAATTGTGTAATTTTTGGACAGTTTTGCGGAGCCAACTTCGTCGGTTCGTATCTCCTCCATCGCGGCTCCTTCTGACGTGCTAGTGATTTCTATGCGAAGCTGGTATAACCCGCTTCCTACCCCTCCAGTTTTGTTTCATTGTGAGCACGTTTGATTGATTGAATTCGACGTCAAAGTTGGCCGTCCGAATTCGTAATTTCCAACTTGTTAAATTCTATTTTTGAACCCGGGACTCCGGATTCAATTTCTGACACAACTAGTAGACTCGTGGCGTCGTTCTGGCATGTTTTTATATAAAGTTTGTTAGATTTGGAGGACGTGTGCCTGGCACGCATTTCGGTGCAAAGTAGGCCCCACAGTCCGGATCAACGGGACTTTTTGACGTCGGCTCATCGGAATCCAATTCTGGATATACCATTGAGTTCATATCGTCATTCTGGACTCGTTGACATATAATTTGCTAGGTTTTAGAGGACATTGGTTCCGGCACGCATTTCGGTGAAAATCGAATACCAATATCCGGGTCAACGGGTCATTTTGAGATCGGCTCATCGGAATTCAATTCTGGATATACCGTTGAGTTCGTATCGTCATTATGGACTCGTTGACATATAATTTGCTAGGTTTTAGAGGACATTGGTTCCGACACGCATTTCGGTGCAAGTCAGATACTAATATCCGGTCAACGGGTTATTTTGAGATCGGCTCATCGGAATCCAATTCCGGATATACCGTTGAGTTCGTTTCATCATTCTGGACTCGTTGACATATAATTTGCTGAATTTTGAGGACATTGACTCCGACACGCTTTTCCGTGCAAATCGGATTCCAATATCCGGGTCAACGGACCAATCTGAGATCGGGTTATCGGAATCCAATTTCGGATATACCGTTGAGTTCGTATCATCATTCTGGACTCGTTGACATATAATTTGCTGAATTTTGAGGACATTGGCTCCGACACGCTTTTTCGTGCAAATTAGATTCCAGTATCCGGGTCAACGGACCAATCTGAGATCGGGTCATCGGAATCCAATTTCGAATATACCGTTGAGTTCGTATCGTCATTCTGGATTCGTGGACATATAATTTATTAGGTTTAGTGCACTTTTATTCTGGCACATTTTTCTGTACAAAGTGGGTCCGACACGGACACCATTTTGACCCGAATTTACCTTTTTGCCCCTGTGTCCAAATTGGACTTATGGATAGGCTATCCTAGCTGATTTGACCATTCTGGACACGTTGGTGATGGTTGTTTCACCATCCGACAACACCTGTAGGTTTTTACCCTATTATTATAATCATTTTCTTTTTATTCGTACTTTTAGATCCTTGTATCGGATTTGAGATCCATCGATTCCAGTAATTTCACCATCACTGAAATTGATATGTTGATCCTGTAGATGTTTATAGAGACTAGCCTTAACCCTGTTTGACCATGGTTGACTACTTTGACTGAACGTCGGAGTAGAGTCAACATTTGACCTAGGTTAGACTAGTTTTGACCTCGGTTGACCAAGTTTGACTGTTTTGACCAAAAGTCAACTATCAGTCAACACTTGGCCTAAAAATATCTAAAACTTGACCAGAGTTGACCAGTTGACCAAAAGTCAACTGTTAGTCAACATTAGCCTAGTTTCACCTAGAGTTGACCAGAGTTGACTAGAGTTGACCAGTTGACCAAAAGTCAACTGTAAGTCAACCCTTGACCTAGTTTGACCTAGTTTGACTTAGTTTGACTTCTCGTGACCTAGTGTGACTCAGTGTGACCTAGTTTGACTTAGTTGACTGAGACTGACCTAGATTACGTAGGTTATACTATAGAATCAAGCCTAACACTGTCGAACCCTAATTAGCTTATACATATCTTATCTTTAGGTCTATGGCATCACTCTGAGCATCGACCCCATTTGACAGCTCAGGACCGCAGGCGAGTACATTCACTGATAGTTTTCATTGTCTTGATATCTGCTATATCCGATTCAGTTGTAGTGTCTTACTCGATTTTCAGTCACGATAGTTCACAGAATAGTATACGTTGGATCATGACATGAGATGTTGTTCCTGGATTTTCTTGGTATATATGTACATTTTCTGTCTTGTTTCCTGTACTTGTATAGACACCGATTCCTGAGAGGGAGTAGCTATCCTCTTAGGGAATCCCGTGTCATGACGTGTCATGTCCAGATCCATTATACTATTCGGGGATGGGAAATTATTAGGGTTATGTGATCAGAGCCACCCTGTCACTATTCTTGTGCTCGCGCCACTCTCCCCTCACGTAGGGTGTAGCGAGATCCTATTTGCCTTGTGCTCGTTATCCAGGTTGGCTGGCATGACTTTCCGTTGAGGTCACCGCGGATTGCCAGGCCAAGTGGATAGCCTATCCTATCACTTATCCCAAGCCGATCACATAACGCTCTAATAATTTAAGGCACATTTTATATTTACTTATCTTATCATATATCATGTTCTGTTCTACATTCAGTACTTTCTCACCATGCTATGATATTCAGTTACTCACATGTCCTACATGCCTTTATATTGTACCTTGATTGGAGACTAAGTTCTGCTCGGGTGAAGAGTTACAACCACGGTCCTTGTTCGATTTAAGGGTTGTAACTCAGCTTTCGAACGGTTCCCAAGTCTTCATATATCTTTGTCTTGTAGTTCATTATACTGTCTCTTATAGAATTTGTCAATTCATATGGAACTGCTGTTAGTGCTTGTACTTGCTCATTTTTCTGACAGGATACCGTTGATAATATTTTAGGAGTTGTTATACCATTAGTGGACTTCATGATGTTGCTAGCTGAGGTGGATCTCACTATTCTTCTATGTGAGTTGCCTGGTAGTTATCCTTAGTTGTCTTCTTTTTCCTTATTTATTTTCCTGTCTTATGATTTCTTCTAGTAGTTTCTAGTTGTTCTTGTGCTTTACTTATCTTTCTTGTCTTATCATCCCTAACTGTTGTGATGTGACTAGAGTATATTTATAGTTGTAGGCCTTCTAGATGTAGTATATATTTTGGGTACTAGACAGCGTTCTACTGCTGATACTGCGGCGTAGGCTGGGCGTGGCCCACGTATTCGTATCCGTATATCCGGGTGCGGGTCGTGACAAAGCGAGCGACCGATTGGCTGCGCTGACGTCGCCTACGCGATCACCTGCAATCGCTAAGCAACTGATTAGAACACTGTATAATTCAAGGAATTTCGATATGAATGCGAAGCTCGGAAATGCAAGTCACGAAAACTCATTCGGAAAACATTCACGAAAACGTATCCATGAAAACCAAAGCCAAAGCCAAATCAAGTACGGCATGAAAATTCAGAGCAACGAGAGGTCTCTCCCGACTCAGCCGCAGAGCCAATCCTCGAGGTGCAACCCGCTGAATATGGGACTTGGTTCCGAAGAAGCCATTCCATAAGGTGGAATAGATCTTAATTCAACCGTTCCCGTTCGATCGACTCGGCCGATTCCGACCTATCGGTCCCGACCGAATCGATAGCGACAGTGTTCCTTTCTCGCGTACCCCGTAGACGAAAACGGGGCACGATGTAGGGACGGGGCACTACACCTATGTCCCAATATGTAAAGGAATATGGCTAGTTGTTCTTCCACACAAACAGATCGCGTATCATTGAGACCCATTGCAAACGAAAAATATTTGCGAGACTGTAGAAAGCAGCACTACTCATCCTTAGGTAGTGGACACAGTTATTGGGTCCTACCGTCAAAATTCGATACATGTGTGCTTGCCTCCACTGTTCTCTAATTAGGGAGGGTTCTCTTGCAATGCCTTGTCGGTCATTGCCCTCATTTTCCATTAAATTCATAATTATAGTTACAACAGTAAGTATACTAGCGACCGTGGCATTTAGTAACGGATCATTGGGATTCGACAAATCCATCTACATGAAAACTACAATGTAATCATGTATCATGTTATGAAACAGGCAATCCATTACATATATATCAAACAGACAGATCAGCATAAACGTGTAAAATATCATTATAAAAAAAATTGACTGATCTATTACATAAAATCGTCATTTTCTATTTACGGATATCAACAAAATCGACAAAATAGATCTATAAAGATCCATTTCAACAAAATCACTACATCCTGCCGACAAATTTGTTTCCTCTGTTCATTTCAACAAAATCGAGACATTATTTACGGAGGAAAATAAATTCTATAAAATTTTGTCAAATAATTATCTACCATTTCAACAAAATCTACACAAAATAATATGCTACATCTAAAAATAATATTCTACACAAAATCTACTTCTCTAAATAATATTCGACTTCCATATAAAGGATCTGTCACAAAGTAATTATTTACCATTTCAACAAAATCTACAAATATTATTTACCATTTCAACCAAATCGACCCATTATACAGATCCATAACAAAATAATATATGTCAAATAATTGGAAAATTGACAGATCTATAACAAAATAGGTCATCTGTTAACAAAATTGACAGATCAAATAATATTCTCCATCTTTGTTGGAAAAAATTTGTCAAATAATTGAAAATTTGACAGATCTATAACAAAATGACAGATTTATACAGATTTCAACAAAATCGACAGATATTACGGAGGAAAATTACTAGATTCGGGGGAAAATGACAGATCCATAAGCAAAAATGAGAAGAAATGAAAGATCTATAAGAAAATTACTAGATCCGGATAAAAAATGAGAAGAAATGAGCAGAAATCACCTCATCCATCTATAAAAATGAGAAGAAATGACAAATCTATAAGAAAATTAGTAGATCCGGAGAACAATCACTCCTTCCATCTACAAATATCAAAGAAATCGTGTCAAAATAACGAAAAAATTAGCAGAAATTCGAGGTTTACACTGCAGAGGACAACGGAAGAGCGGTGGTCGGACCCAACTTTCCGAGAGCAGCCACTTCTCCGGAGAACAAGACTTTCTCTCCTCCAGTTTCATGGACTTCAAGCAAAAAATGGCCGGAACTGAAATTTAACTTTTCGGTGGAGACAGGAACTGCTCCGCAGTCCAATCAATGGACTTTAAGTCCAATTACTCAGCCGAACCAAACGCTACAACTCCCTTCAGATCCGATGAAACCCAACAAAACAATCCACTTTCAGCTGAGTTGGGCCGAACCAAACAGCCCCCTATCCTAACAGCCCTAAGCAACAACTATTTGGTTTTGCCTTGTCCTGTGTGTTTCAAATTCAAACGGCAAAAGGTTTGTGTGGACTTTCCGGTCCAACTTAAGTCCTAATTCTGCCGTTCTTCATTTGGCCCGTCAACCACCCAATCTCTATAATTCCTCCCAAACCCTAATTCTTCTCCCATCCTACAAATCCCATTCCGCTCCTCTCTCTCTCTCTCTGCTTCCCGTCTTTACTAATTTTTTTTTCTTTTCGTTTTAATTGTCGAAATTGTTGATGCGATGACGGAAATAGATGAATTCTATAGATCGATTCTTCGATATGCAGCCAATACATCTGGTTCGTATTCACCGAGCATCTACCTCTTTTTAGTTTCTATTTTTACCTCTTTATTTTCTTAACGAGGGACTATGGAGGATTGCTTCGAAATCGAGTGCGATCTCGACCAAGTTTGCCTTCGGAAATTAAAGTGATTGTTTTTGGATCGGTTCCTTGA
>JANAVB010002397.1:306737-435970 GCA_029216955.1 Iris pallida
AAAAACGTAAAAAAATGACCAAAAACGATAAAAAGAAGGCAAAAAATGAACAAAAACGCAAAAAGGGCAAAAAGAACCAAAAAGGAACCAAAAAAGGACAAAAAAGGACAAAAACAAACAAAAACAACCAAAAACGAACATAAACGACAAAAAAGAACAAAAACGACTAAAAAGGGACACACAAAAAAAGGACAAAACGACAAAAAAAACAAAAAACAACAAAAAACGAACAAAAATGACAAAAACGAACAAAAACAACAAAACTGACAAAAACGAACAAAAAAACAACAAAAAAGACCAAAAACGAACAAAAAAAAAAAAACGAACAAAAACGACAAAAACGAACAAAAAAGACCAAAAACAACAAATAAGGACAAAACGACAAAAAACAAACAAAAACAACGAAAAATGAACAAAAATGACAAAAAGAAGAACAAAAACGAAAAAAAACGGACAAAAACAACAAAAACCGACCAAAAACGACAAAAATCGAACAAAAAATCGAACAAAAATCGAACAAAAATGATTAAAAAACGAACAAAAACGACAAAAACGAACAAAAATGATAAAAACGAACAAAAAAAGACCAAAAACAATAAAAGGACAAAAACGACAAAAAAACAAACAAAAAACAACGAAAAACGAACAAAATGACAAAAAAAGGACAAAAAAAACAAAGAAAAACGAAAAAATGACAAAAAACGAACAAAAACGACAAAAAACGAAAAAACGACAAAAAAACGAACAAAAATGATAAAAACGAACAAAAAAGATCAAAACAACAAAAAAGGACAAAAACGACAAAAAAACAAACAAAAACGAACAAAAACGACAAAAAACGAACAAAAACGACAAAAAACGGACAAAAACAACAAAAATGGACAAAAACGACAAAAAAAAAAATAAAAACGAACAAAAATGAAAAAAAACGAACAAAAACGACAAAAAACGGACAAAAAAACAAAAAAAGGACAAAAACGAAAAAAAAACAAACAAAACAACAAAAAACGAACAAAAAAAGACAAAAAAAGAACAAAAACGACAAAAAACGAACAAAACGAACAAGAACGACAAAAAAACAAACAAAAATAACAAAAATGACAAAGACGAACAAAAATGACAAAAACCGAACAAAAACGACCAAAACGAACCAAAAAGACCAAAAACGACAAAAAACAAACAAAAACAACAAAAAGTGACCAAAAACGAACAAAAAGACCAAATTATGGCATATCAACCTTCCGCTTAAGTTGTAATGTAATTGCGATTACATAGGTTTTATGATGTAATTGAGTTAGAAGAAACTGATGTAATGTAATCAAACTTGTAATCGCGATTACATTACATCTAATTTTTTTTATCCAACCGAACATCCGAGTTAGATTGACAACGTAATGCCAATTACATTACGTTGTCCAATCTTGCAAACCAAACGGGCCCTAGTGTCCTCTCCATTAGAAGGCCATGTTCAGTTGCTCCAGAAGAACATGCTGAGGGCCTTGCTTGTCCAATTATTTGGTGCCACTGACTATTAAGACTGGCTGTATTTGCATTTGGTGTTATCGACTGATTGTAATTGGAACAAAGATTTCTCAGATAATGCATCCCAATATCATTACCTGACTCTTAGAAGTATTTTAAATGTAGCTGACACTACACAAATAGAGTTCAAGTTTAAAAATGTGTCAATGCCAAGTGTATTGAAACTTAATGGAATGCATTTGAGGTGACACAGTTATTAGATGTTTTAACAACAAATGTTGACATTAAGGGAATAGAGTTCAGTTTAATGAACTAAAATCCTTATAAGAAACACATGATTGATATCAAAGATCTAAATGAGCTAAACTCGGTACTTGTATGAAGAAGTATGTATTAAAAATGTAAGTTTTTTTCCCTACAAAATGAGCATACACAACCCATGGGACATCACATTATTTATCCAGTTGTTTTCGTGTTCAAACTAATTTGTGGAAGGTCATAAAATAAGATCACTGTAAACAATTTTAACTGCAATGACATGGGAGGAGGTCTGTCTTGTCTATTTCTATGGATCTATTCTAGAAAAAACTTCTTCCAATAGTCCCAACTTCTATTCTAGCTGGTATTGATTTAAATTCTCGTAGAAAATTTTCAACTCTAGTACCAATTAATATTAGGTCCCACATTATTAAAATGATCATTATATTTGTTGCCACATAGGCCTCGTTTGGTTCGCGGAATGGAAGGAAAAGGAAATAAATTCCTTGTCATTTCCTTTCCTTTGGAAAATTTTATTTCCCATTGATTTTCCTTTCCGATGTTTGGAAATGCCAAGAAATTTGGAAAGGAAAGTGATTACTTCAATGTGGGAAAGTGATTCCTTGCTTGGATGGATGAAATCACTTCCCCCCTAATTTCACTTCCATTGGGAATCACTTTCCTTTCCTCCTCAATTCCTTTGGCACCCAAATATAGGAAAGTAATCACTTTCCTTTCCCAACCCGAAGATTCCGCGAATCAAACGAGGCCATAGGATAGATATGGAGAATCATTGGAGATTATTTTTTTTCGAGAAATTTTGACTTGTCCTCCGTTTTGTTTACAACACTTTACGGTGTACCTCACTGTTTTGTAATAATGTAAGACACCTCCTACTTTTGACGGAAACCGTTTAGGACTGATGGTAAACTGTTTTGACCTAAAACTTTTGACCAAAATACCACCCCCGCCCTCCTCGCAGCAGCACCCGCCACCTGCTGCTGCCCCCACCTCCGCTGCTTCCCACCCCCTCTCTGCCGTGGTATCTCCCCTCCCCCTCTCTTTCTCCCAAACCCTCCTCCCCGCCCCCGTCCCTGCCGTGCTCTCTCTCCTCCCCCTCTTTCTCTGCCCTCCCGTCCCCCACCGCTGTCCCCCACCACGCTGTTGCTCCTCCCGTAGTGCGCCACCCCGCTCCCCACCTCTTTCTCCTCCCCCCCTCGCTGTCTCCTGCAGCAGTAGCTAGCATCAGCGGGGGCGGCCAGAGAAAGAGGGGGGGAGCGGGGGCGTGAGCAGCGGGAGGAGCAGCGCCGGGTGGGAGGGGAGGGAGAGGCGGGGAGGAGAGAGTTTTCGGGGTAGAAGACAACATATGAATATGTATTTTCGTCTTAAATTGTCCGCGTGGAGAAGATTCTATTAGTCATGGACGAATTATGTTAAAAGTGGAAGACTTCTTACATTATTGCAAAACAGTGACATTCACCGTATAATGTGGTAAACAAAGTGGGAGACAAGTCAAAAATTTCTATTTTTTTGTTTGTGTAATTTCTTGGTAGAAACTCTATCCCAAATTTAGAAATTTACATTGGAGATGGCTTCAATTGGTATAAGATTTTTGTGCTCTGCCTCTGTTGAACTACGAGCCACTGTGGCTTGGATTTGGGCGCTCCAAGAAATGATGCTTGTGTCGAGATAGACACAATAACGTCTTTTAGATCGACCAATCGATACCGAACCAGGTCAGTCGGCATGAAAATATGCATGAAGTTGTAGGGTGCCCTTGGCGTAGGTGGTGCCCTTTTGATGGCTTGCAGATGTGGCTTAGAGCATCTCCAACCCTATTGTCTTGTTAAGTGTTGTGAATCTTAGGTGGCTCCTATGTGGCATGAGCCATAAAACAATGTCTTGTCTATGTGGCAAAATTATATCTCAAAAGACAATGAGATAGAAAAACTCTCTCCAATGCAAAAGTATTGATATCATAACCGGGGAGTGGCATCACAAAGAATCGCCCTCTGAACTCTCTCCCGGCTATAAAAATAGAACATCTATAGATAGATCTAATAGGCACTGGTCCTCCTCCCGTCATCACTCTACTAATCTCCGCAGAAGGTGTAGCTACTAGATGATGTTTATGCATAAACTCTAATGATAGGAAGCTATGAGATGCACCAGAATCAAACAAACATACAGCTAGAAAAGTATGCAAATAAACATGACCTGTGATGACGTCAGCTAAGTAATCCGGCTCCGAAACCTGCTCCGGCTCCGGCTCAATGGCTAGACTATAAACCCTCCCCTGAGGTCCCTTCTGCTGCTGCAGATGCTGCCCGAACCTCTGCTGCTGAGTCGGGAGCGGTCCTCTAGTCTTCGCTACCGGGCATTCCCGTATCATGTGGGTGGCAGACCCACAAACTAAGCACTGCTTCAGCCTCTTCCTGCAGATGGAGTAATCGTGCCCTGGTCTTCCGCAGAAAGAACATATAGCTCCCTTCTGCTGCTGCTGACGGGGTCCCGGGGCTCGAACTGGCGGGGTCTGATGATGTGGTGTAGGGGGACGGTAAGTCTGCTGGGGTGGCGTCGGCGCTCTCTGCTGGAAAGCCTGACGCTTGGACGGTCCCTCATGATGTACAGAAGCCGGCCTCTTGCATGACAGAAGACGCTCCTCGATGCTCCGGGCTAACTCTAGGCTCTGGTAGTAGTCAGTCGTACCGTTCGCCACTATAAGGATGCCAATGTCTGGAACTAGACCATGGCAAAACCTACGAGTCATCTCCTCTGGATCAGCAACCAGACTAGGAGCAAAACGGCTCAAGCGACTAAACTCTCCCGCATAGTCATTAACAGAATGGTTCCCCTGCTGGATGTTCTGGAATCGTAGCCCCATGGCTACTCTAGCAGTGGTCGAGAAGAATTTCTTCTTGAACTGGGTCTTGAACTGGTCTCAGGTGGCTCTACCACTCGCGAACAACGGCTCATTCCTGAACCAGACTCCGGCTAAGTCTATCAGCAGAAATCCTGCTGCCTCGACCTGAAGGTCATCCGGCATCCTAACTTCCAGAAGCTTCCTCTCTACAGAATCTAGCCAGTCATCAGCTACTACTATGCCCTCAGTCCCTGAGAACTCCTTGGGATTCAGACCCATGAAGTCCTTGACCGTCACCGCTCTCTGCCGTAGCTCTACATGTGGTGGGACCACGGGACGTCCCTCAGAACGCTCCATGCTCTGGCGGAGTAAGGTAGTCTGCTCCTGATGGGTTGTTAGGAACCCCTGGATCAGTGTGAGCAGCTGGGTCCCGTCGAGTGTGACGGAAGCCTGGGTGGGTATAGTGACAGGGGGTGGTGGAAGTATCCGGGCCTGCTGGGACTGGGATGTGGAAGGTGGTATCTGGGTCTGTGGATCTGTGGAGTGGGGGAATGTGGTAGGTGGAGGTGTATCAGTCAACTGGTCAGCTGACTGGATATGGAGGGCCCCATTCTCGGGGGTAATTTACTGGGATGAACGAGTAAGCACCATCTAAATTACACATAAAAAGACTTATAAGGACTTATTTAAAGTAAGCAATCATATGCAAGAAAATCTAATTATAATAGCAAACATGTGATGTATTTCCTATGTTGCAATCCTAGCATTCCTCTAGGTGTTCTAAGTGTCTTTCCTAATGTTGTCTAATTACCTTAAGTTCCTAATTGCAGGCATGCTTGGTACAATAACGTAACCAAACAGTTTAGTCAGGACCTGCGTGGGCCACCACTAAAAACATGTCACGACCCGCTACCCAAATTGTTGGGCCAGGCCGAGTTATGTCCAGCCTACGTTGAGATAAAACGTAGTAAACTGTTCTAAAGACAACAGGATAAGACTAAATGTACTAACAGTTCTATAAGTGAAGAAGAATCATAAATGCTCCAAACACAAAAGTTGTCGTATATAGTAAAATATCCAAGTACAAGTAAACTGAAATGTAAAACTGGATACATGTCCAGTTACAAAATGATATAGTCTAATACATGTCTACTCTCAAAAGTCTAAGTAAACAAAAGACAACTAGGCGAGGTTCCCTGCAGGAACATCCTCGTAAAGCAGAGCCGGGTCCTCGACAGTAACTCCATAGTATGAGTCGCAGAGTAACTCCTCCTCAGTAAGGACACCTACAGCGTTATCCTGTCATGACGGGAGCAAGTACTAAATCTAGCAAACTAGCATATGAAATATGGAAATGAAAATGAGAGGAATAACTGGAAAGCATGGCATCACTCAATCTATCATGGCAAGGATACATATGTCATAGAGACAGATGTATATGTAATGTTTAAAACTGTAGCAAGTACGTGATCGGTCAATAGATGTACAATGTACCGAGGTACAATGTAAATAAAATGTACATACGTATAAGTAAAACAAGCGATAGATGTACATACGTACAAATACAGCTGGTGCGCCTACGACAAGGTATACATAAAATGTCAACCTTGCTCGGTACGTACGTACGAGTAAGGGACATGATCACGTACGCTACTAACAGTTTCCCCATAACCCATATCCTAATCATGTGAGAGATACATCAAGACTGTTCTAAGCATGGTAGTAACTGAAAGTACAACATGTAGAGATCTAACTTGCTACCCCAAGGATCAGCATTTAATATGGTGGGGTTTGCAGTTCATTTATGTGACAATATGTAAAGTTCGTAGAAAGTACTTGCCTCTAGCAAAGCAAAACAAAACAAGCTGCGATAACAGTGCTATGGATGTCCAGTAACTCGTCGCTGTAGAAGTAAAATATAATAACTTAGTTTTACACTAAGCTAAAATACTAGGACACTAATTGGTGAAACACGACTTGTGACTGGGCACCTAGCCAAAATGATAACTTGGCATAGGAGACCAATGTGGGGTGACACACTATGTTAACTAACTTTCTAGGGTCTTTATACTAGTGAGGGATGGGGTTCAACACGACTAAAACTCCAAATAACACAAAAAACTACAAGTCGTAATTAATCAATAAATAAATCAAAAGATTATTGTGTTCTAACAATTTTTGAAGTAGACAAAAAGCCTAGTTTTTCTTAAAGTAAAGTACCAAGGTGATCCTTGTTAATCATAGAAATTTATTATAATTTTTATGGAATTTATTAACCAGTACAAATATTTTATAAAAATTAGTTTTCCTAAGTATACAGAAAATGAGTTTTGGTTTCATATGCCAAACTAATGGCAAAACAGTAAATTAAATACTACAAAAATTATACTAAATTAGCCAACTTAACATAGTATCTAAAAACTATTTTTCCATAATTTTAACAATACTTTAAGTATTTTTAGAAAATCAAAAACAGCATTGCACACAATAATTAATTATCTGCGTACTTTGTCCATGTATATAATTTGAACCAAAGTTCAAATACAGGACCCAAGGCCATGAATCAAGTCCAATATGACTTGAACAGGTCTTGAATGTGTGAAAACACATTTGAGCCCAAATACCCATGCTAGGCTTGGACACCAAATGGTTACAGTAATTTAAATACAATAAAAATATAATTTGGTAATAGACAAAATAAATATTATTATCTTAATAAGGTAAAGTTATGCATATAGAAAATATACCTACATATGTTTTAAAAGTACATATATATATATGTAAGGAAAAATACTTAATTTATAAGGTATATATATATATGTATAAATATATATACATATATAGGAAAATACTTAACAATAAAGTGTATATATATATTTATATATATATACATGAAAATATATACATATATACATAATACATACATATATGAATATATATATAAATACAAACATATTTATATAAAATTTACTAACTATAAAATATATACATATATATAAAATACTGTCAAAAGCAGTATATACACATATATATATATATACTAATATATATATATACATATATATATATAAATATATATATAAAACTGAAAAAGAAAAAGAAAAAGAAAAGAAACAGAAAAGAAAAGAAGACAGAAAGGAGGGGGGCTCGAACCCTGTCCTCAGGAAAGGGGGGTGTTTTGATCACTGCGCGCTGGCCAGTGGGCCAGCGGCCCGCTGTGTTAGGAATAGGTTTTAGGTTAGTTATATTTAGTTTCGAATTAATTAACATATAAAAAAAAAAACCATCCTGTGTCCTGACAGTTAAGGACACAGGTATCAACGTGTCTTCGCTTAGCACGACACGTACGACACGAGTTTCGTGTGTCCTCGTCTGCGTTCGTGTTCGCCAGGACACGGCGAACACTTTCGACCCAACACGAGACACGCACGACACGTCGTGACACTTGCAACTTACGTGTCCGGCCGTCGTAGGGGGGTTCGATGGTGCTGACGGGCGGAGGAGACGTCGGGGTCAGGGCGCTCCGGTGGCGACGTGTTCGCCTCACTGCGGCGAACCTTGTGACGGTGGTGGTAGGTGGTGGCGTGCGTCGTAGGGGCGGCGCTCGGGTCTAGCCGGAGCTAGGGTTCCGGTGGGGTGAGAGGGGGTGATGGGGCGGCGCTGGCGGTCGTGGAGGAAATTTAGGGTTAGGGTTTAGGTCGGGGGAGAGTGGGGGTTTAAATAGGGGTTTGTGGGCGGCGCTAGGTCGGTCGGGCAGCCGGATTTGGCGGGGTCAGGGCGGCGTGGCAGTCGTCGGTCGGGGGGGGGGGGAGAGAGTCAACGAGAGTGGGTGAGAGTGGAGAGAGAGAGCTGCTCGTGGGGGGGGGGGTTTGGGTAATTTTGCAATTAGGTTTTTCAGTTTAGGAAAATTGCATAAGAGAATTTTTAGTGAGAAAATGCAAAACTGAATTTGCAATTCCAAAATAAAACATTTCCTAAATTACAAACTGATATAAAAACAAATCTAAAAATTGCAAAACCTATTTAATTAATTTCAAATAATTTGCAAAGTGATATTTGTATATAAAAAAACTCATTTAAAATTATAGAAAATTCCTAAAAATCATATTAAATAATTTTAAAACTAATAATGACATTTAATAATTAATTAACACTAGTTTAATAATTTTTGAAAAATTAGGGGTTGACAAAATCTCCACTTATATTCATCCCAAATTAAATATCAATTCTGCTACATTACCTTCAGCTTCAGACTCGGTTCTTCCTATCAATACTTCTCCAACTATAGAAGCCAAAATTCCTGAAATTCATTCAAATGTTCTTTCTGCTGATCCTGTTCCACTTGATACTGATGATAAGGTGAATTCAAAAAGATCAAGACTTTCAATTATTGAGGAAGACATTAAACTTGTTAATGAAAGTCCTCACAAACGTTTAATACTATCCAAGGATGAAATCACAGGCGCGACTGGCCTCCAACAGCCTCCATTGCCATGATTCTATCATGGAATTATAGGGGTTTGAGAAATGACCCTACAATTCGTACTCTTCAATCATTTCTCCGTGCATCTAGACCTAAACTTCTATTTCTCTCAGAAACTAGATGTTCGTCAAATATTGCTTCTACTATAGCAATGAAATTAGGTTTTGACAATTATCAAGCTGTTTCCTCTAGAGGTAAATCAGGGGGTCTTCTTCTCTGTTGGGACTCTATTATCAAGCTAAATATTATATCCATCTCAGAGAATTGTCTACATACTTCCCTTCAATATCCTGGGTACTCTCGTCCATGGATTTTATTTTGTCTCTATGGCCCTCCAGTATTATATGATCGTTAAACCTTCTGGAAACAATTGGAAATAACAATGACATCTATTACTCTTCCATGGATATGTATTGGAGACTGTAATGGTATCCTATCTGCTGAGGAGAAGTTTGGGGGTAACGATTTTAATTACAATCATCATAAGGATTTTATACATTGGCACAATTCAGTTGCAGCAATGGATATTGTTCCATACGGTCCAACATTCACTTGGAATAATAGAAGAAAATCAGTCCATTATATTGCTGAAAGATTAGACAGAGCTATGGTGGATACACAATAGCAATCTTTACATCCTACAACTGGCCTTCTACATCTACCATGCCTTAATAGTGACCATAATCCTATTTTGTTGCTTTTGAACTTAACTTAGAGGAAGAGAAGACATATTTGTCGATTTGAGGCAGTATGGACAGTGGAACCTGATTTTAAATCATCATTTACTGAGTATTGGAACCATCTACATTCATATACTTTATAAATGAAATTGAAAGCTCTATTACCACGTCTACATCATTGGAGGAAGGTTTTCTCAGGAAATTTGAATTATGATATTAAGAATCTGGAGGAAAGATTATTACTTCTTCAATCAAATGGTCCTACTGATGCTGGCTACTTTGAAGAGAGGGAATTACAAATTCTTCTCAACAAATTACATTTGCAAAAGGAACTGTATTGGAAAAAAAGATCCAATATTGCTTGGCTTAAAGAAGGTGATAGAAACATTAAATTTTTTCACTTGTCTGCTACTTCAAGGAAGCAAAGAAATTTCATTTACAATATTATCAAAGAAGGAGATCAACATGTTTCCATGCAGAATGAGATTGTTGATACCTTTGTTGATCATTTTAGTTCCATATTCCAGGCTGTGGACACTACCCCTGTTCCTGAGCATATTCTTTCTGACCTTCCCACCATTGATCCTGCAAATAACTTTTTAATACACTCTATTCCAGAAGTAGATGAAATTAAAGCAGCAGTTATGGGGATGGGTCCATATAAGTCACCAGGACGAAATGGATATCCAGCTCTTTTCTATCAAAAATGTTAGGATGTTATTGGCAGTGAGGTATCCTCTCTCATTCAAAATTTTTTCAACACTGGTATCATGCCTCAAAATCTTAATCATACCTTCATTGCTCTTATCTCCAAAATCAATAATCCTACAAGACCAGTTGATTATAGGCCCATTGCTCTGTGTAATGTCCTATACAAAATTATCTCCAAATTACTTGCCAATAGAATTCGTCCACTCATGCACAGGTTGATTAGTCCCTTTCAAAATGCTTTTGTATCTAGTAGGTATATTGGTGATAATATTGTTGTGGCCCAAGAATTATTGCATTCACTATCAAAATTTTCACCTACAAATAGTTCCTTTGCTTTCAAAGTTGATATGTCCAAAGCATATGACAGATTAGGTTGGAATGTCATTAGTCAAGCTGGTGGGTATGGTATATTGGGTAAATCCCATGATCTCATCATGGAGTTCGAAATCATTCCTTCCAAGTCGTGGAATTCGACAAGGGTGTCCTCTATCACCTTATCTCTTCATCCTATGTATGGAAATACTTTCTGCCTTGATTAACAGTATGGTGAGATACTCACTATATGAAGGAATCACTCTTAGAAATTCAAATCCCATATATTCACACCTTGCCTTTGCTGATGACTTATTCATATTTGGTAAATGTTCTCTTCATAACATTCATCAAGTGAAGATCATACTCAAAACTTTCGAATCCTGGTCTGGACAAAATATTAATTTTGAAAAGTCTTCTATTTTCTTTTCAAAGAAGACAGATCCAACAATGAGGGAGTTGTATATTCAGTTGCTGGGGGTTAAACTTATGACAATGAGGGACAAATATTTGGGTCACAAGCTTCTCCAACCAAAAAACAGGGTTAACACTTATTCAGAGTTACTAAAGAGTAGCACATCCAAGCTTCAAGGCTGGCAAAGAAAGTGCCTGTCTCATGCAGGAAGAACAATACTCATTAATTCTACTTTATCATCTTTACCTACTTATCATCTATCTTCCTACTACATTCCTAAGAAGGTGACTAATTATCTTGTTAAGGATCAACGGAATTTTTGGTGGGGATCAACAGACAAGAGAAAAATTCATTTTACAGCCTGGAATAGATTTACTCTACCTAAGTACCAAAGAGGACTTGGATCAGGGATCCACATATTATTAACCTTTCATTAATCCTTAAACTCTTATGGAGATTTCTCTCTCAACCACAGTCCCTTTGGTCTACTATACTTACTGCAAAATACCTTCATTCATCCACTTTCTGGTCTGCTATTCCCTCTAGTTCCATATCCTGTGTTTGGTCCATTATACTCAGCAGTAGACACTGGCTTAAGAATAATGTCATTTGGTCAGCTGGTGATGGTGCATATATTGATATTTGGCAGGATCCATGGGTTCCAACTCTTCCTTATTTTACAGTTCAAGGATAATCATTCAGTAACAATTGGGTACATAGAGTTAATTGTTGGCACATTTTATTTTGATATATTAACAACATCTTCGTAGTTTAGTTTTCTGGGTCTTCATATTCATATCTTCTCAGAAGCTCTACTACATAAAGTCTGTCCTTTCAAGTTCTACCATCCATTGCATTGAAGACTGAAGCAGATACCGGCGCTCCTTGCATAGACGGCTTCCTACACTGTTTAAAGATTTCGAGTCTGTACAAGGTCTAGGTATATCTGTAAACACTTAAGGTTGGATGACAAACTAAAAGCTTTAAGTCAAAAATCAATATCTTATAGAACGGCATACCGGCGGTATGCTCCGACATACCGGCGGTATATCGTTCTATCGTCCACAAACTTTCTGTGAGAAATTGTCAGCATACCGACGGTATGCTCCGGCATACCGGCGGTATACCGTTTTGTGGACCACAAAACGTTCTGTGGACCATAAAACGTTCTGTGACAAACATCGGAATACCGACGGTAAGCTCCGGCATACCGGCGGTATACCGTTTTGTTTGCCTAAAAATGTTCTGTGATAAACGTCTAAATACCGACGGTATACTCCGGTATACCGGCGGTATACCATTTTGTGAGCCATAGAACTTCCTGTGACAAACTTCGACATACCGACGGTAGACCGTTTTGTTTATTACAAAAAGGTTCTGTGACACACAACGGTATACCGACGGTATACCGCGGCATACCGATGGTATACCAGCTTACGAAATTTGATTTTTGAATGTCATAGACTGAATTAATGGCAGCATTAAATGCTCCCAACGGATATTAATATGACCGTTACTGTTCGACCGGTATGCCGGTGCATGCCGACGGTATGCCGGTCTAACTGTATTCAGGAGCATTAAATGCTACCTACTCTTGGTTTCTCTATAAATGAAAACCTTCTCTCCCTTGAAGCTCTCACTAACTCTTGCCATAAATTTTCTAAACAAACAAAAGCTCCGCCATTAATACTCTACCAAGCTTTTAATTGTCATCCTCTTCCAAAGTGCTAGAGTATTTAAGAGTTGTATTTTTCGATCTTCACGTGTTAGAAGATCAACAAGTTCTCTTCTCTTTTGTTTGAAGTTGGCGAGCCTTCGTAAGAAAACTCGTGTGTTGAAGTTGGCGAGTCTTCGGATTCAAACTCATGTTGAAGTTGGCGAGTTCTTCGGATCCAAACTCGTGTGTACTATTTGATTAAATAGTTGATTTAAGCCGGAGAGAGTTCCGGGACTGGATTGCCTCAAGCGAGGATACCAGGATACATCTTGTGTTTGATCTTCCTACACTCTCTTTTTATTTGTCATATATTGCTTCTTATGATCAAGTTATTTTTTATTTTCCTATTCACCCCCCTCTAGGGTTCTATAATTGGTATCAGAGCTTTGTTTTCTTGATTTGGATTTATACCCTTTGAGTGATCTATGGCCACTAACCCTAGTATCAACACCTTCCACAATGAGGGACACTCCACAAATAGGCCTCCCCTATTTGATGGAACCAACTATAACTACTGGAAGATTAGGATGAGCATTTATCTGAAGTCCATAGATTTTGATTTATGTGATTGTGTGATAAATGGTCTCCCTACTCCTTCAAGAGTTATTAAGGATATTGCATCTGACACCCTTAGGGACACACTTACTGAAGACACCAAGAAGCTTGCTAGTCGAGATGCCAAGGCTATGAACGCTCTTTATTGTGCTCTCGATAGTAGTGAATTCAATAGAATCTCTACTTGCAAGACTTCCAATGAGATTTGGAAGTTACTTGAAGTCACACATGAGGGTACTTCACAAGTGAAGGAATCCAAGATTAGTAGACTCATG
Organism: Iris pallida; assembly: GCA_029216955.1. Classification (NCBI taxonomy): domain Eukaryota; kingdom Viridiplantae; phylum Streptophyta; class Magnoliopsida; order Asparagales; family Iridaceae; genus Iris; species Iris pallida. Next base: position 320,489 of record JANAVB010002397.1, read on the forward strand.
CAAGAATATGAGTCCTTTAAGATAAAGCATGATGAATCTATTACTTGCATGTTTACTCATTTTGGTGATATTATTAATCCTCTCTCTTCTCTTGGTAAGGAATATCCTGCTCATGAAAAGATCAGAAAAATTCTTAGAGGATTGACAAAAGTATGGATTCCTAAAGCTACCACAATCATTGAAGGAAATGACCTGACAGTCATAAACCTTGAGACCCTCATGGGTAAGCTAATGACTCATGAACTCGATATGAAGGATCAAGAGAAATCCTCCATACAAGAGAAGGAGAAGGTGAAGACCAAAGAGAAGGAGAAGTCTCTTGCTCTCAAAGTTATAAAGTCCTACTCCAAGGTGTCACTACCATATTTCTAGTTTGAGGATATTTTTGTTATTTTTAAGGTTATTTGAATTTATTATAATTTATTTGAATTTATGGGAATTTTTAGGATTTATTTTGGAATTATTTGAATGATGGTTGACTAGGTTGACTTGGACTAGCATTGACTTGGTAGACTAATCTAGAAGCTAACCCTAGTTGTGTTTGGACTTGATTAGGTCATGTAACCCTAGTTAGACTAGAGTTAACCTATGGTTAGTTATTAAACTCAAGTTAGAATAGAAAGGCTTTTAGTCATAAGCCATGACTTATGGTTTTGAACCATTGATTAATGATTAAGCCCATAGAAGCCCAAGCCCAACCCTTTAGCTAAACCTAACCCTAACCCTAACCCTAGCATGGCCGGCCACCTAGCCCAGGGAATCCTACCCTATAAATACTCTCTTCCATTAGGGCTAGTCTCTTTAGGAAAGTTTCATTTGGAAAGAGAGGTATGTACCAACTTCATTAATTCCTAGAAAATCTATTTTAATTCCTTTTTAATCCAAACAAATTGCAATAAGTTCTAATTAGTGTGTTCTTGCTGTTTGTGGAGGTTTTTCTCAGTTTGTGAGCAATTTGAAGAAGTTTGCTAGCAAGAAGGAACCCCCCTATTGGAAGCTTTTCTTGCATTTGGACACCAATAGGTAAATTCCTAAAACTCAATGTTTGATGCTATTATTATTACATAATGACCTAGATTTCTGTAGGATTTTGAGTCCATTTTGTGTCCTAAATGGACACGTATCCGCCCATGGGTTTAGGTGTTTGATGAAATGCCCCAAAGGGCATTTCGATTTAATTTTTAGAAAGTTTCTGAATAGGAAATTGTATTTTAGTGTGGCTTACATGTTTCTGATGGACTGAGGTGGAGTTGGTGTCGTGTTGTGTCGGTTTGGACACGTGCACACGCGGGTGCACACACGCGTGCGAGCAGTGTGCGTGTCCTGCTGCTCGGGAGCGATTGCGTCTTGGACACAGCACGTGGACACGTGACACTCACTGGACACGATGGGGCAATGACTGACACCACGTGTATCAAGTTTCACGACCTCTCGTGTCGTGTCGGACACAGTATCGCGCGTGCATGGGGAATGCACTGTGCGTATCTGTGTATTGTTTGTTCTTTGTTACTTTCAGTTTTAAAATTTTAAATTCATGATTTTAATTGCTAAATTAGATTCTAACATGATTTAGGATGTATGTTTGAATTAATTTACATGTTAGTTTGATTTTGTTGTGGGATTTGATTCGAATTGGGAATAGTTGCATTTGGCTGATATAATGTACACATGGTTGACTGATACTTGGTTATCCAGATTCCTGAACTTTAAACCCTATTTTTAGTAATGTTTCCCACTGATTAAATGATTCCCCCATGTTTTAGTTTACTTTTACTTCATGATTACTTGTTTAGATTAGACTTTTGATGTAGAAATGGAAATTGGACATTAGAACTGGACTGTGTTATGTATAGGCTGATCATTTCAGTTTTAATCCCCTAAACTTTCAACTCCTTCTTAGACTGATTTTGAAGATTAATGTCATATTAGAATCACTTAACATGTGTATTAGGCTATGCTATGTTGATCATTGACTAGGGGTAGGTTTTAAAATTCGAATTTGGAATTCAAGCTATGGGAGTGGGCTGTTATGGCTGATACTTAGCTGCTGTTAAGTTCTTGAACATATAACTCATTTACCTATTTTCATGAGATGTATTCACTGTTTTCCTGTAAAGAAATTGATTCCCAGGTTATCCCCATTGCCATGCCACTGTTTGCATTGCCACACACACAAATGTATTCCCTGTTTCTTTTGACACTGCACACATGTTGTTACCATCCCTGTTTTCCCAGGTTCATACATTGTTAGCTGCTGTTTCCATTTGACACATATACACCTTCAAATATTAACTGATTTCCAGGATATAACATGCCACTGTTTTCTTCTAACTGTTTCCCTATGAATACAATGTACATGGTAACTGATTTTTCCTATTTTGCCTAACACCCTCATGTATCTCTCTCTCACACACACACAAACAGAAGTGTCTCACATGCCTATAACACCTCTTGACACTCTCACTCATACACACACATGCTATCATGTGACACTCTCATGCACACACATTTTACTTGATTTCATTCTCCCCCTCTATCTCTATGTGTGTATGTATATTGCATATATATATATATATATATATATATATATATATATATATATATATATATATATATTGTTGTGGTTTGAATAGCCATATAGAAAATGTATAGGAATGCAATATAAAACATAAATATGTGTATCTAGAGTATATGAATATGCCTATATGTATGTAGGTAGCTATATAGATGTATTGTAATGTAGATAGTGTAGTGGCATAGCCTATAGGTAAATGTGTTATGGCTTGGTCTAGGCTTGTATAGCCTTGGTAGACCTAGATATATTAGTATAGACTAGATTGGCCTAGTATGGACTTGTTGGACCTAGTTTGACCACAGTTGACCTAGTTTGACTTCTAGGGTTGACCAGAGTTGACCAAGAGTTAATTTTGGCCTAAATTGACCTAGATTCATTTAGAATGCATTAAATTGCATCTTGTTATCATTTTAGACTTGTTGTGACTTGTGCAGTTCTGATTAGGATCCAGACACCTCTCCTCGGACAGTACATTTCATCCGGACACTCAGATACCAGGCGAGTACATTCTCTGATCATTTCATATCCTGCTTAGAATTATTTTTCTGCTTTAAATTACTTTACTTGATAATGTCACGTTGGTCACACGGATTAGTACTATATGGATCCCTTCTTGAGATGTTATCCTTCAGGAGCATCGGATATTACATGTTCTGTGCATTTTACTTACATTTTGTATCACTATGCTTCTTGGTTCATTGATCACTTGTGACATGTACTCTCATGATCACAGAGTATCCTTGAATCTCCCATTTATGGGCATTCCTAGAATCATCCATTTATGGGCATTCATGTATCACTCTTTGTGGGCCATTGCATGGAATCATAACATAACCTGGCTGGATCCTTGTGTATTGATTGGGGGTACGGGAGAGTAGAAGTAGACATGTGAATATTATTCAAGTAGTGTAGCATCAGAATCATTCCATAGTGTAGTATCAGAATCTCCTATGCCATTTACATGTCTATATTGTACTCTGACTCACTAGTCACTGTTAGTTCTTTATTATAGTAGATATTTCTATTACAGTTTTCTCTCTGTTTACATACTGTATTTCCTTCAGTATCTGTATCTTACTTTACTGCATGATTATATTTTCTAACCTGCTATGAACTGTTGAGATGTATTGTGCTCGCTCCTGTTCTAACTGGACCTGTTGAAAATATTACAGAGGACGAGGAGGAGGCCTGTGTGGATACCTTCTACGGGGCAGCCCTAGATAAAACTTGTGAGCTGGACTCTCAGGAGGACCCAGCTCTAGCTGACGACTTTATCCCTACTGCCTAGACTAGCTTAGTTAGGCTTTATCTTACTTATGTTTGTAACACCCTAGTCCCAAAATACGTAGGACTAGGTACATCGACATGCCAGCTGTATACATATGAAGTATACTCCAATATATAGAAACCTCGTATGAATACATAAGCTGCAAAATGCAGTAGAACCATAATAACTAAATCTCATCCACTAGATAAATAAATGATATAAAACAACTTTGAATTTGTCATGTATACAATCGTTGGGCGGAGACAAAGTCCACTACCAACTATCTCAAATAAAATGTACAAGAAGTGATCGATAAAATAACGAGACGAACCAAGCGCAATTGTTGTAATGCTTGTGGTTCGTATTACGTATCTTGGTATACGTGTACGTATTCTTGACTCGTATTGCATATTTTTCTGTATGGTTATTTTGGCATGTCATTGGTTGTGGCTTAGCTTGGTTCGGCTTAGCTTGGTTTGGTTTGCTTTTGGGTTCATCATGAACCAAAAGAAAACCCCTACCTACCACCACCACTACCCTTTATTAACCCATTCCCCTTTCTCTCTCTTCATTTATTCTTCTTCTTCCCTATCATAACTTCTTCAACCACCAGGAGAAAGAGAGAGAGAGAGAGCTTAGGCAAGTGCAAACTTGCTTCATGATGGATCTCAAGTTTTATTGTTCCATTCTCTTCCTTACTTGATTCTAAGCCTCTTTAGAACTTGACATTTTTGGATTTGATGGATGGATTCTTGTAGATCTAAGTTTGTAAACTTTTCGGTTTTTCTTGGTTTTGATCTTTAAAACTTGGTTATTTTCGAAAACTAGTGTTTCTATGTTGTAGAGAATTCAATTTCATGTAGTTTTGGCTTTTATTTCACTTGATTTCGGCTTCGGATGAGGAAGTTATGGCCAAAACAATTTCTGGTCATTTCTAGGTTCATCTGCAGCATAATCAGCATGACGCAGAAGGCGCATGTCGCAGAAGGCGCATGTTGCAATGAAGCACATGTCACGGTAGCCGCATATCATGTCGCAGAAGGCGCATGTCGCAGAAGGCGCATGTTGCAATGAAGCGCATGTCGCGGTAGCCGCATATCATGTCGCAGAAGGCGCATGTCGCAGAAGGCGCATGTTGCAATGAAGCGCATATCGCGGTAGCCGCATATCATGTCGCAGAAGGCGCATGTCGCAGTAGGCGCATGTTGCAATGAGGCGCATGTCGCGGTAGGCGCATATCATGTCGCAGTTGAGCCACATGAGGCGCATATCGCGGTAGGCGCATATCATGTCGCAGTTGAGCCACATGAGGCGCATGTCGCGATAAGCGCATATCATGTCGCGCATGAGCCGCATTAAGGCGCATGTCGCAGTAGGCGCATATGGTGTCGCAGTTGCATGCATGTCGCAGAATAGGCTGCATAATGCATATTTTGACTATTACTAACTGTTATATGTCCTAATTGACTGAATTATTGCTCGAATTTCTCCCAACTCCCAACGTGGAAGTTGTAGATCTTTTCCTTAGCAGCAAGAATATATCTCTAGTTATTTTATGCAAGTTTCTCTCATTTATAATATTGTAAGAATAGAACACGATAGTGGCCCGCTGTGGCGCACTCTTGACCAGTAAACTGACATGATATATCTCGGCATGCTGTTACGACAGCTAGCCTGACATGACAAGTATGAAATACCTAGACACCGTAGACGATTGTGTTTGTAATAAACTGGTACTGTCTTGCATCATGTCTAGGATGGGGATCCCTGAGTACCACGGTCAGGGGTACCTACTGAAATTGACTAAGGCTAATTAACTAGAATAATTCAGTAGTCATGAAGAGATTCCCAGCTACAGGCAATCCCGTTATCTGGGCACATTAAGTGGACTTGTAGCCTACCGACGAGTAGGGCACATTTCCAGCACACAATCATGTGGTGCACCCTTCATAAACGGACATTCGACCCGGATAACCGGATGGTCTGCAGGGCTTGTGGCTGTTGGGATAATCTCATTGCATCTTGCTAGTAACTAGGCCTGTGATAACCCTAGTTAGTTAAAAGTATCAAGCCGTACTCTTGATTGGCCGTGATTGATTGGATGTAGTTTATTCCATCTTAGTCTTATCCTGATCCTGTACAAGATTGTATCAGGACATGATTTCTTGTATCGATAAATGATGGGATACCAAGTTCTGTTCAGATGAAGGGTTACAATACCGGTCCTTGTTTGGTTTAAGGGTTGTAACTTGGCTATCTGAATAGTTCCATGGTTATCTTATCATATATCGTCCTGCTTATTGTGCCCGCCTTAACAATAAAGATCAGGGGTCCAGTTCTGTTCAGGCGAAGGGTTACAACCTCGGTCCTTGTTTGGTTTAAGGGTTGTAACCTGGCTCCCGGAGCAGTTCTGTGTCCTCTCTTCGTTTATTGTCTTATTATAACCCCCTGTCATGCTCGTCATGTTTTACCTTTACTTCAATACCATGATTATTTATACTGGCCTTAACAATAAAGATCAGGGATCCAGTTCTGTTCAGGCGAAGGATTACAACCCCGGTCCTTGTTTGGTTTAAGGGTTTTAACCTGGCTTCCGGAGCAGTTCTGCGTCCTCTCTTCGTTTATTGTCTTGTTACCTTATCAATAGTAATTGAGGCGGGTTTCTATTCAGGCGAAGGATTGCAACCCCGGTCCTTGTTTGGTTTAAGGGTTGCAGTCTGGCCACTTGAATGGTTTCTCCGTGCTCAATATATTATTGATTATCTCAGTTATTATCAGTATCTTTTAATTACCTTAACTATTTATTTGTGATATGCTGGTTTTAGTTCCTAAGTGAAGCCTCCTTTGTGGCACTTGCTCTTTCTGGGGTCTGACCCAGCTGGTTTTGTGTGGCCAGATATCGGAGCAGCAACAGAGGATCTACCTGTCTTCCAGTCCGATGGTGACCACCAGGCGTAACCAGGGCAACGAGTGGGTTTCTTTTGTCCTCCCACTCTATTTGTAAAATTATTCTTTTGAGGCGTTTAGCCGGCGAGCACGTGTTAGCTCGTATTGCACCTTTATTTACTGTCTGCCTATGGGCTGTAACATGATTAACAAATCCTAGGGTTGATCATGTATGACTGAACTCTTGCTAGTCCTGACATTTTGTACGACTAGCTTCATGATCATCCAATATATAATGTATGGGACGCCTTGCTATTATATATTTGGTGCTCTGACATCTTGTAACTACTATTACTTGCTTGTGATTGAGACAATAGGCTTGTTCATGACCATAGAAGACTGTTGGCTTGTAGTTAAACCCTCATGTATCTAGACAGCCGTGACCGTATAGCGAGGTGGGTTGCACTTCAATATACGTAGCTGGCTATGTACGCCCCCGCTCTCCAGTATTCTGGTTCTGGGGCGTGACATGGTTTTAGTGGTGGCCCATGCAGGTCTTATAAATCAAGAAATGTGAGGGTTTACCGAATAGATGTCTCAATCAGTACTCGCCCTTGATCTCTACTCGTATCCTCTTGATCCCTGAAAATCTTGACCTGATCACATGCTTGTATCGTTGATCTGTCCTGGTCCTTCCTTATTGTTCCCTATGTCGTCTTCTTCAGCGACATTGTTCCTGGACCTACCGATCAGCAAGACGGAGCACCTCCCGCGGACCAGCAACAACCTGGAGATCAAGCCTAGCATTCAGGAGTAGCCTCCAGAGTCATGCCTACTGAAGGAGAACCCCCAATTCAGCCCGTCCAGCCTGCAGAGCCTGATGATGGCACTTTGGCGGGTCTCATCAGGTCCCTATTAGCTTGCCAGGATCGTCGTGGAGATGCCTTATACCAGGCGGTAGCAGACGCTTTGACCAGAGGAGGTCATCAGGGTAATAGCGCGGCCAACAGCTTCAAGCGCTTGAACCCTCCCTTCTTCGACGGCAGTGAAGATGCGATCGCTGTAGATACATGGCTTCAGGACACAGAGGTGATTCTAGAAGCAGCCAAGACTCCAGAAGCCGAGAAGGTGGCCGTAGTGCGCCTGCAGTTACAAGATCTTGTTCGCAGTTGGTGGGCAGCGCAGGCCGATGGATTAGTGGCCCCTATTTCATGGGCAGTATTCAGGGAGAGATTCCAGACCAAGTATTTTGATGCTGTAGCTCGGTATGATCTACAGACGAGGTTCACCAATCTGAAGCAGATGGGCAGGACGGTCGATGGATATGCGACCGAGTTCTCCAGGCTTAGTCGGTTTGCTCCCACCTTGGTGGCGACCGAGTTTGATAGAGCCCAGCGGTTCCAGCAGGGGCTTCATCTGGAGATTCTATTGGCGGTGGAGCAGTTTGAGCATCAGACCTTTGATGCAGTACTACGGGCAGCCCGGAGGCATGAGTATACCTCCCAGAGGATCGTGGATAGGACCGGAGGTCGGAAGCGATCTCACGGTCAGATGAATCAGTCATCAGCACCAGCCCCGGCAGCCAGGGCTTTGACCATTGGAGCTCCGAGAAGGGCGGCCTCAGTGACGTCGGTTCAGCATTCTACCCCGACGCAGAGCACAGGGTTTGTGCTTGGTTTGTGGTGCCCCGGACCACAGGATTGGGAATTGCCCGAACAGAGGGAGTTCATCCGCCTTCTCTAGTCCTTCAGTTAGAGGACCAGCACCAATCCAGCAGCAGCAGCAGCAGCTATAGTACCCGTTCTCGAGGCCATTGCCGACGCAGGCCCAGGCATTCCAGCAGCAGAGACCGCAGCAGTATGCCCAAGCCCAAGCCCTGATCCAGAGCAGGCAGAGGAATTTTCAGCAGAGGGGACCCGCACCGAGAGGACATGGTCAAGTGCTGGCTTTGACCATAGGAGAAGAAGGAATAGTACCAGGTGAGGTGGTGGCAGGTACTATTCTTGTCAACACCTTTCCAGCTTCAGTATTATTTGATTCTGGTGCCTCACATTCATTTATGTCTGCACGATTTGCGACACGGGTAGGACTGGAGCCCGAGTCATTATCAGTAAGGCTCAATATACTTACTGGTAACGGACTTGTGGGAGTAGATAGAGTATTTTCCTCATGTCGGGTCGTAGTTAGCGGTAGAGAATTCCTCGCTAGATTGATAGAGTTCCCGATGGCCGATAATGATGTGGTCTTAGGGATGGATTGGTTGAGGGACCAGTATGCTAGGATAGACTGCCATATTGGCAGGGTTATTTTTAGCATTCCCGGAGAGCCAGAGTTTTCTTTCTCCCGAGGCGAAGTTGAACCTTCTCCTCCAGTATTACGGATGGCAGTAGCAGCAGTACAGTTACCTCGGATAGTCGAAGAGTTTCCAGATGTTTTCCCAGAAGAGCTTCCAGGGATGCCGCCAGAGCGAGAGATCGAGTTTACCATCGACTTGATTCCCGGGACAGCCCCATTGTCAGAGAGAGTCTACAGGATGGCGCTGTCAGAGCTAGAGATATTGTACAAGATGATTGAAGAACTCAGAACCAAGGGATTCATTCGTGCTAGTGGATCGCCTTGGGGAGCCCCGATGCTTCTTGTGAAAAAGAAGGATGGTACGTCCAGATTGTGTGTTGATTATCGTACCTTGAACTCGGTGACAATCAAGAACAGATACCCTCTCCCGAGGATAGATGACTTGTTTGATCAACTCAGAGGGGCGTCAGTATTTTTGAAGATCGACTTGCGCTCAGGATACCATCAGATCAGAGTCAGAGAGCAGGACATCCCGAAGACAGCTTTCAGATCTAGATATGGGCATTGGGAGTTCCTTGTGATGCCATTTGGAGCAACCAATGCGCCGGCTGTATTCATGGACCTCATGAATCGTATCTTTATGCCATATTTGGATCAGTTCGTGATTGTGTTCCTAGACGACATCCTGGTCTACAGCAAGAGTAAAGTGGAGCATGAGCAACACCTTAGGGTTGTTCTTCATATTCTCAGAGAGCACCAGTTGTATGCCAAGTTCAGTAAATGCGAGTTCTGGCTCGATCGCATTTCATACTTGGGTCATATTATCACCAAAGGGGGAGTAGAAGTAGATCCCCAGAAGATCGTGGCCATTGAAACGTGGCCGGTACCTAGCACAGTGGCAGAAGTCCGTAGTTTTCTTGGCTTGGCCGGCTACTACCAGCGATTTGTTTCAGACTTTGCTCGAATTTCAGCACCATTGACCCAGTTGACCCGCAAGGATGTGCAGTTTGCTTGGACAACAGAATGTCAGGATTCCTTTGAGAAGTTGAAGCGAGGCTTGATGACGGCTCCTATTCTCACGCTTCCAGATGGAACTGAAGGATTTTCAGTGTATTGTGATGCTTCGGACAGAGGTTTAGGATGTGTTCTGATGCAGCATGGGAAGGTAATAGCTTATGCGTCACGACAACTTCGTGATCATGAAAGGAATTACCCAACCCATGACTTGGAGCTGGCAGCAGTAGTGTTTGCACTTAAGTTGTGGAGGTACTACCTATACGGAGATAGGGTGGAAATTTTCACCGACTACAAGAGCCTGAAGTATATTTTCACCCAGAAGGATCTCAACATGCGTCACAGGAGATGGCTAGAGCTGCTTGTGGATTATGATGTCAACTTGCAGTACCACCCAGGGAAGGCCAATGTTGTTGCAGATGCATTGAACAGGAGGGCAGGAGTTTATTTCCTGACAGCACAACCATAACTGTTAGCCGATCTTCAGAAGATGGGTATAAAAGTTGTCCTCCCTTCCAGTGTGGCATTGATGGCCAGCATGCAAGTCCAGTCCACTATAGTCGAGAGGATCCGGATGGCGCAGTCGACAGATTCCAAGCTTCAGCGACTTAGAGCAGAGTGTGAGGCAGGACGAAGACCAGAGTTATGCATTCATGAAGACGGTACACTTCGACATGACAAGCGTCTTTGTGTACCCAGTGGAGATATCAGACAGGAGATCATGGCAGAGTCCCACAGTTCGTAGTATTCCATTCATCCCGGTGGCACGAAGATGTACCGTGATATCCGCCAGCACTTTTGGTGGAATGGCATGAAGAGGGAGATAGCCCGGTTTGTCTCTCGTTGTTTAGTCTGCCAACAAGTTAAGGCTGAACATCAGAGACCAGCTGGACTACTTCAACCGTTGCCGATTCCAGAGTGGAAATGGGAGCATGTAACCATGGATTTTGTGACTGGATTGCCTAGAACCCCGGCTGGCAGAGACGCTATTTGGGTTATTATAGACAGGCTCACGAAGGTGGCTCACTTTCTCCCGTTCAGAGTTGGTCAGTCGACGGCTCAGCTAGCGGAGATGTATCTCCGGTAGATTGTCAGGTTGCATGGTGTACCAGTCAGTATCACTTCAGACAGAGATTCAAGATTTACGTCGCACTTTTGGCGTAGCTTGTAAGAAAGTTTGGAAACTCACCTCCAGTTCAGTTCAGCTTATCACCCGCAGACAGATGGCCAGTCGGAGCATACGATCCAGACTCTTGAAGATATGTTGCGATCTTGTACACTCGACTTTGGTGGTTCGTGGGAAGATCACGTGCACCTGGTGGAGTTCTCGTACAATAACAGTTTCTAAGCCAGTATCCAGATGGCTCCGTTCGAGGCATTGTATGGTAGGAAGTGTCAATCCCCGCTAGCCTGGGACGATGTCGGAAAGAGGCAGATGCTTGGTCCGGAAATGATTGCTCAGACTGTTGAAGTGGTCAGAAGAGTCAGAGATCATCTTCGAGTTGCCCAAGATCGCCAGCGTCATTGGACCGATTCTCATCGGCACCCTCTTGAGTTTTCTGTCGGTGACCATGTATTCCTGAGGATTTCGCCTAACCGCGGCGTCATTCGTTTCGGCGTGCGGGGAAAGCTTAGTCCTAGGTATATAGGACCGTTCGACATTCTGGAGCGAGTAGGAGATGTATCCTATCGTCTCGCTCTTCCACCATCGCTACATGAGGTGCATAACGTATTCCATGTATCCCAACTGCGACGGTATATCCCGGACCCGAGCCATATCCTGGATCATTCGGAATTGGTTGTTGGTACCAACCTTTCGTATATGGAGAGGCCCGTGTCTATATTGGACCGAAGAGAGAAGACACTCAAGAACAAGACTATCAAGTTAGTCCGAGTTGCTTGGGGTCATCACTCTTTGGGTGAGTCGACGTGGGAGCATGAGGATGATATCCGATCACGATATCCCGACCTGTTTGACTCGTAAGGTATAATATCTTCCTTATGCCTTATGCTTTCAATTCCTTGCTTGAATAAATGACTGCATGATAGACTGCTTGTTATAGCTTATGATTAGTATAGCTTGTCCTTGCAATTCTAGCCTCTTGATTAAATTTCGAGGACGAAATTCTTTGAAGGTGGGTAGAGTTGTAATGCCTGTGGTTCGTATTACGTATCTTGGTATACGTGTACGAATTCTTGACTCGTATTGTGTATTTTTCTGTATGGTTATTTTGGCATGTCATTGGTTGTGGCTTAGCTTGGTTCGGCTTAGCTTGGTTTGGTTTGCTTTTGGGTTCATCATGAACCAAAAGAAAACCCCTACCTACCACCACCACTACCCTTTATTAACCCATTCCCCTTTCTCTCTCTTCATTTATTCTTCTTCTTCCCTACCATAACTTCTTCAACCACCAGGAGAAAGAGAGAGAGAGAGCTTAGGCAAGTGCAAACTTTCTTCATGATGGATCTCAAGTTTTATTGTTCCATTCTCTTCCTTACTTGATTCTAAGCCTCTTTAGAACTTGACATTTTTGCATTTGATGGATGGATTCTTGTAGATCTAAGTTTGTAAACTTTTCAGTTTGTCTTAGTTTTGATCTTTAAAACTTGGTTATTTTCGAAAACTAGTGTTTCTATGTTGTAGAGAATTCAATTTCATGCAGTTTTGGCTTTTGTTTCACTTGATTTCGGCTTCGGATGAGGAAGTTATGGCCAAAACAATTTCTGGTCATTTCTAGGTTCATCTGTAGCATAATCAGCATGTCGCAGAAGGCGCATGTCGCAGAAGGCGCATGTTGCAATAAAGCGCATGTCGCGGTAGCCGCATATAATGTCGCAGAAGGCGCATGTCGCAGAAGGCGCATGTTGCAATGAAGCGCATGTCGCGGTAGCCGCATATCATGTCGCAGAAGGCGCATGTCGTAGTAGGTGCATGTTGCAATGAGGTGCATGTCGCGGTAGGCGCATATCATGTCGCAGTTGAGCCACATGAGGCGCATGTCGCGGTAGGCGCATATCATGTCTCAGTTGAGCCACATGAGGCGCATGTCGCGATAAGCGCATATCATGTCGCGCATGAGCCGCATTAAGACGCATGTCGTAGTAGGCGCATATGGTGTCGCAGTTGCATGCATATCGCAGAATAGGCCGCATAATGCATATTTTGACTATTACTAACGGTTATATGTCCTAATTGACTGAATTATTACTCGAATTTTTTCCAACTCCCAACGTGGAAGTTGTAGATCTTTTTCTTAGCAGCAAGAATATGTCTCTAGTTATTTTATGCAAGTTTCTCTCATTTATAATATTGTAAGAATAGAACACGATAGTGGCCCGCTGTGGCGCACTCTTGACCAGTAAACTGACATGATATATCTCGGCATGCTGTTACGACAGCTAGCCTGACATGACAAGTATGAAATAACTGGACACCGTGGGCGATTGTGTTTGTAATAAACTGGTACTATCTTGCATCATGTCTAGGATGGGGATCCCTGAGTACCACGGTCAGGGGTACCTACTGAAATTGACTAAGGCTAATTAACTAGAATAATTCAGTAGTCATGAAGAGATTCCCAGCTACAGGCAATCCCGTTATCTGGGGGCATTAAGTGGACTTGTAGCCTACCGACGAGTAGGGCACATTTCCAGCACACAGTCATGTGGTGCACCCTTCATAAACGGACATTCGACCCGGATAACCGGATGGTCTGCAGGGCTTGTGGCTGTTGGGATAATCTCATTGCATCTTGCTAGTAACTAGGCCTGTGATAACCCTAGTTAGTTAAAAGTATCAAGCCGTACTCTTGATTGGCCGTGATTGATTGGATGTAGTTTATTCCATCTTAGTCTTATCTTGATCCTGTACAAGATTGTATCAGGACATGATTTCTTGTATCGATAAATGATGGGATACCAAGTTCTGTTCAGATAAAGGGTTACAATCCCGGTCCTTGTTTGGTTTAAGGGTTGTAACTTGGCTATCTGAATAGTTCCATGGTTATCTTATCATATATCGTCCTGCTTATTGTGCCCGCCTTAACAATAAAGATCAGGGGTCCAGTTCTGTTCAGGCGAAGGGTTACAACCCCGGTCCTTGTTTGGTTTAAGGGTTGTAACCTGGCTCCCGGAGCAGTTCTGTGTCCTCTCTTCGTTTATTGTCTTATTGTAACCCCCTGTCATGCTCGTCATGTTTTACCTTTACTTCAATACCATGATTATTTATACTGGCCTTAACAATAAAGATCAGGGGTCCAGTTCTGTTCAGGCGAAGGGTTACAACCTCGGTCCTTGTTTGGTTTAAGGGTTGTAACCTGGCTTCCGGAGCAGTTCTGCGTCCTCTCTTCGTTTATTGTCTTGTTACCTTATCAATAGTAATTGAGGCGAGTTTCTATTCAGGCGAAGGATTGCAATCCCGGTCCTTGTTTGGTTTAAGGGTTGCAGTCTGGCCACTTGAATGGTTTCTCCGTGCTCAATATATTATTGATTATCTCAGTTATTATCAGTATCTTTTAATTACCTTAACTATTTATTTGTGATATGCTGGTTTTAGTTCCTAAGTGAAGCCTCCTTTGTGGCACTTGCTCTTTCTGGGGTCTGATCCAGCTGGTTTTGTGTGGCCAGATATCGGAGCAGCAACAGAGGATCCATCTGTCTTCCAGCCCGATGGTGACCACCTGGCGTAACCAGGGCAACGAGTGGGTTTCTTTTGTCCTCCCACTCTATTTGTAAAATTATTCTTTTGAGGCGTTTAGCCGACGAGCACGTGTTAGCTCGTATTGCACCTTTATTTACTGTCTGCCTATAGGCTGTAACATGATTGACAAATCCTAGGGTTGATCATGTATGACTGAACTCTTGCTAGTCCTGACATTTTGTACGACTAGCTTCATGATCATCCAATATGTAATGTATGGGACGCCTTGCTATTATATATTTGGTGCTCTGACATCTTGTAACTACTATTACTTGCTTGTGATTGAGACAATAGGCTTGTTCATGACCATAGAAGACTGTTGGCTTGTAGTTAAACCCTCATGTATCTAGACAGCCGTGACCGTATAGCGAGGTGGGTTGCACTTCAATATACGTAGCTGGCTATGTACGCCCCCGCTCTCCAGTATTCTGGTTCTAGGGCGTGACAATTGTCTTCGAAAGAATGGAGAAGATCACGACCTTCGCTAGAATACCTGTAAAATCACAGAAGCATACACTTGGAGAGATAACCATGTCCTCAGAGGGACGTAACAAGATACACAAAGAATATGCCATAATAAACTGAATATAATATGTCACAATCCGAAATAAGTGACAAAACGACAATAAGGTAATCTAACCGTACTACAGTGTTTATGCAGCTAAGTACAAACCTCCAACGCATGGGCACTCTGGCTTAGTAGCAGTAATCTCAGGTATGGCCCATCAGGATACCAGGGATCTCAAAGCATAACATTCATCGAATGTCAGAGGCCAGCAGTAAATCAGTATCAGGATCCAGGACCGTATCTCCCGCGGAGATAACCAGCAATAGGAAAGTGCATACTTGGCCCATACCTTAAGGAACTGTTCTTCCCATCCAATGTCTAATAGAGTCACATCCATGACTCATATACCTCTACTAACTGCTAAGTCTCCTAATATGCCTCTATTAGCAGTTAGCCCTAACGCATGCGAATGGGGGATCAGCCCACCCGCAAGAACCTCTACATGCTACTCATCTCACACATCCTCGTGGTACAACTGTGTCAAGGTATATGCAATACGCTACAAACGGTAGTCTCTTAACTCTAAGTCCACATGCAATCAAAGGATAATAATAAAATATATCTAATATTACTGAGCAGACAGTAAATCAAGAACTATAAGAACTGAAAATAAATGAACTGCTAAGTCTCCTAACATGCCTCTATTAGCAGTTAGCCCTAACGCATGCGCATGGGGGATCAGCCCACCCGCAAGAACCTCTACATGCTACTCATCTCACACATCCTCGTGGTACAACTGTGTCAAGGTATATACAATACGCTACAAACGGTAGTCTCTTAACTCTAAGTCCACATACAATCAAAGGATAATAATAAAGTATATCTAATATCACTGAGCAGACAGTAAATCAAGAACTATAAGAACTGAAAATAAATGAATAGTAATATGTAATAAAATGCAACTGAATATAAACAGTATAATGGCAAGGTATCTTGTCCGAGGTTATGTGCAAAAGAGAATAATCCAGTAGCTCGAACAGACAATTAAACGAAGCAAAAAAAGCCAAGTCCTGCAGATGACTCCGGATGCTGCAACAAATATCACGAACGGGTTTGAAATATAAGATATGCCTAGAAAACGCCTGTCCAAAAGTTAAATTCTGGAACAGGGACAAAATCGTAATTTCGGATCAAAATGATGTCCACCGTTGGACCCGCTTTGTACCGAAATACGTGCCAGAATCTACGGTCTCTAAAGTCATCAAACTACATGTTTACAGATTTGTTTTGATGAGACGAACCCAATGATATGCCTAATTTTGGATTCCGGTGGCTGTGCACAAAATCGCTCGTTGAGTGGGATTGTGGGCCCGCCAAAATAGCGTTCCGATCAACGGTCTCAGAATCGGACCAAAAATGGCTCACAGAACCAAAAAAATATTTCGAGTCCAATGGCGCAAGTTTCGTCGCGATTTGATGAGTGTGTACAAAGTAATTGGAAAATTCCAAAAAGCCCGATACGGAAAAATTTGACGGATACGGGTCAAATTTGTCGCGCACACGCAACCAATTTGAATTCCGTCAAAGCCCGCACGTCCGCAGAGTCGTTACGTACCTTTCGGTACTCTCGATTTGCGACGGGGTCGCCCAGTTTGTTGGGACGTACCTCGTACAGGGTTTTTAAGGTTTATAAAAACTGATTTTTCGAGATTTTTAATTTAATTAAAACTGAAATTTATTGCGGAATAAATAAATCGATTTGAAGTGGATGATAGAGGGTCATGTGGGCCTTCTGCACGAATTTACGGATCTGAAATCAGAGTTAAAATGAGAGAGATATCGATCGGGGAAGTGAGATACCTTGATGTGATAATCTGTTGTTGTTGTGGGTGTTTGTTTGTTATTTTTGCTGTCTCCGTGACTGCTGCGGTTGGCATGCTTGTCGAAGAGAGGGGAGGAGAAAAAATTTAGGGTTTGGGATTAAGGTGGTGGCGGCAATGGGTGTTGATGTTGGGTGCTTCATATATAAGGGATCGGCCAACATAATACTGATGTTGTTGCCTTTCTTTTTCTTTTTTTCTAAAGTGGGCGGCCCCCTCTTTATATTTTTACTGCTTCTTAGGTGGGCGGCTAGCAAAATTTAGCTACTGCTATTTAGAAAAAGGTGGGCGGCCACAAAAATTTGCTATTACTATTATTTTATTATCTTTTTTTTTCTTTTCTTTACTTATATATATATATATATACACCAAAAATCTATTTAAAATTCAAATACCATTTAAAATTCAACTATCCAATTATTTAATATATTTGAGCATATCTACATATATATATATAAATCCAATCCTTAATAAATCAACTCAAATAATAATAATATTTAAATAGGAAAACTTGTTTATTAAATTTCCACAAAATAACTTTAATAATAATAATTTTATAAAAATTGTCTCAATGGGTGAACTCATACCGTACACCCTCATCCGGGTCCAGAAATTGTAAAATTTTGTAAAATATTATTTTATTAATAAAATGTAGATTTTTGTACCCAAAGTCAACAAATATTAAACAAGTTCTAAAAATAATTTAAAAATATTTGTACATACACAAAATATTCCTATATTGCCACCTTAGTCACCCCACATGCTCACATGGGCTTAAAATTTTGTTCGGGCCCTGTTCGGGCTGAATTGGCCAAACCGGGTAATCAAAAGAAATAAATAAAACCATAAATTGTATAAATTTATTTTTTAAGTCTAATAAAATAATAAAAAAATAATTAAAAAATAGGGGTTTTACAATGTTGTCTTGAGACTAGTTAGTTAGACTTTATTTCTGTCTTAAGATCTGGGTTGTATATATTCTTTCATATTCAGTAGCTGAGACTTGTATTTCTGGATATTGCTAAGATGTTATCTTAGACTCTTCTGATCATCTGTATTTTTTTTGAGTTCTATATCTTATCGTGCTTCTTCTTCCTTAGTTGTGATTGAGTTTACATTCTGCTATGTCACCCCATTCAGGGAGTATAAACTGCTTAGAATTATATTGTTAGATGTTGTGACCTAGGACAGCGTTCTACCGTCGACACTGTAGAGTAGGCTGGACGTACCCACGACTCGTGCCCTTACTCTAGGGTGCGGATCGTGACACAAGGATAGCTCCGACGACAATGAGTCGGACGATGATGAAGAAATAGCTCTCACAGCTAAGCACTTCCGGAAGTTCCTTAAATTCAACAAAGCCAACCGCTTCAGACGGGACAATGAGGAAGATCCGACGTGTTATCAATGCAGAAGAACCGGACACATCAAGAGGGACTGTCTGATGATAAAAAAAGACTCAAGCAAGTACGAGAAGCCTAGCAAAGGAAGCTCGTCCTCCAGGAAATTTGCCAACACAAGTATTTGGTGTGAGAGTGAAGCAAGCGACTCCGACAACGACAAGGAATGCAAACACAATGCCAACGTTTGTCTCATGGCAACCGATGAGGTACTTGATGATCTCTCCTTAAATACTCTTACTTATGATGACTTGGAGAAAGCTATCCTTGAACTACATGAAGAGCACAAAGGTGTTAGGAACAAATACAAGAAATCTCTAAAAGAGGTTGTTGCTCTTCAACTTGAAGTAGAAAGACTCTCAAGCATCATTATTGATGTAAAGGGAAAATCTCCTGCTTCTGACTCGGATGAGATAGAGTCTTTGCGACTCAAGTTTCAAGAATCCCTTGTCACCATCAAGAAAAAGGATGATGAGATTCAATCCATGAGAAGAGCTTATGAATTTGCTATGCATAAGGTTCAAGATGCTA
Organism: Iris pallida; assembly: GCA_029216955.1. NCBI lineage: Eukaryota > Viridiplantae > Streptophyta > Magnoliopsida > Asparagales > Iridaceae > Iris > Iris pallida. Next base: position 339,544 of record JANAVB010002397.1, read on the forward strand.
ATAGGAGAGAATATGATACTTCTATTAAGTATAATGATCTTCTTGTTCAGAGTAGGAAACTAGGTAATAAGAATACTACTCACATGCACACTCCAAGACACCTCTACACTCATCACAATGCTAGGCATACTTCTTACATGAACACTACACATAAATCTTTTTCTAACACAAGGAAAGGACCATTTGTTAAGAAAAATACTTCGCATCATGCCTTTTATTATCATCATCATAATACTAATGATAGAACTCCTCGCACTAGAAATTCACATATGCATGATACTTACACATCTTCTAAATCCTCTATGATTTGCAACTACTGTGGCTTGCTTGGACATACGACCAATTATTGTCACACAAGGAAACTAGTTGATAAGAAAGTTTTTAAGTGGGTTCCTAAGACTAACACTCAAGGACCCATACGATCATGGGTACCAAAATGTTCATCTTCAACTTATATTGTAGGTGAAAAGTCATTCTCATGCTAGAAGCAAGTGGATTCTCGATAGCGGTTGTTCACGGCACATGACCGGGGATGCTTCATTATTTACAATGCTATCGATGAAGAAGGAAGGGCACATCTCCTTTGGTAACAATCTTAAAGGTCACATTATAGAAAATGCTAATATCGGTTCCCCTCCTTATCCTTGTATTAAGAATGTGTGTCTTGTTACTAATCTTAAACACAATCTTCTTATTATTAGTCATCTTACCGATAATGGTTATGATATCAAGTTTGTTAACCTCAAATGTTTCATTACTGATAGTTCAAGTGGATCTATTGTTTATGAAGGCATTAGAGAAAATAATATCTATGTTTTATATCTTATCGAAGACACTAACAATGACAGGTGCTTAGTTGCTAAGAACGATGAGAGTTGGCTTTAGCACATGAGGCTCGGACACGCCAACATGGATACTATTTTTTGTCTTGCTACCAAGAAGCTCGTAAGAGGACTCCCAAGTATCCTGTTCAAAAAGGATATGGTGTGTGAAGAATGCGAGAAGAGTAAGTTGACCAAGTCATCCTTCAAATCATCAACTCTGTGAGTACCTCTAGACTTCTTCAACTTATTCATATGGATCTTTTTGGTCCTAGTAGAGTTGCTAGTCTTTGAGGCAAGCTTTATGCTTTTGTTTTGGTTGATGATTTTTCGAGATTTACTTGGATTATTTTTCTTGCTTGCAAAAGTGATACTTTTCGTGAAGTTGTTGCTTTTTGTAAACGTGTTCAAAATGAGAAAGGTTTTTCTATTAACAAGATTAGGAGTGATCATGGAGGAGAATTTGACAATGCCGATTTCAAAAGATTTTGTAAAAATAATGGTTTTGGACATGATTTTGCTTGTCCACGAACTCCTCAACAAAATGGTGTTGTGGAGAGAAAGAATAGAACCCTTGACGATATGGCCCGGGTTATGTTAAACTAATATAAGCTCCCCCAATATTTTTGGGCGAAAGCCGTTAATACGACATGTCATGTTATAAATAGGGTCTTGATTAGATCTATTTCTAAGAAGACTTCTTATGAGCTTTGTTTTGACAAAATTTTCTCTATTGAATATTTTAAAGTTTTTGGTTGTAATTGTTTTATTTTGAATACCAAGGATAACCTAGGCAAGTTTGAAGAAAAAGCCTATGAAGGAATATTCCTTGGATACTCCACGCATAGTAAAGGATTTCGTGTTTTTAATAAAAGAAGTCTTGTTGTCGAAGAGTCAATCAATGTCTCTTTTAATGAACTTAACTCTTCTACATTCCCTTCTTCCGATGATATTGATGACATCTCGTATGGGTTGGAGAACTCCTCTACTGGAGATCGTCCTTCTTCATCTAACAGTGAAGTTGTGACTCCTCCAACAAAAGAGTCTCCACCTCTCGAGCCTCCTCAAAAGGATCTCCCAAAAGAATGAAGATTTGTCACCAACCATCCTAAGGAACTTATCATTGGGGATCCTTCCTCCAGTGTTAGCACTAGATCCTCAACTCGTGATCTTTGTGCGAACGTAGCTTTTATCTCTCAAATAGAGCCTAAAAATGTTAATGATGCTTTTCTTGATAAATTTTGGATGATAGCGATGCAAGAAGAGCTAAATCAATTTGAGCGTAACAAGGTTTGGGAACTTGTCCCAAAACCTAGCAATCACCCCATTATTGGAACTAAATGGGTGTTTCGAAATAAACTTAATAAAGATGGGTTAGTGACTCGTAACAAAGTCCGATTGGTTGCTCAAGGCTATAACCAAGAGAAAGGCATTGACTAAGACGAAACCTATGCTTCGGTTGCTCGTCTTGAATCCATTCGCATGCTATGTGTCTTTGCTTGCTTTAATGATTTTAAACTCTTTCAAATGGATGTTAAGAGTGCTTTTTCTAAATGGTATTATTAAAGAGAAAGTTTATGTAAAACAACCTCCTGGATTTGAGGATTTTCAATTTCCTAATCACGTGTTCAAACTACACAAACCCCTTTATGGCCTCAAACAAGCTCCCCGTGCTTGGTATGAGCGCCTTAGCTCCTTTCTTGTTTCACACAATTTTTCTAAGGGTAAAGTCGACACAACATTTTTTATCAAATCCCATAGTGGCACTCTTTTATTGGTTCAAATTTACGTCGATGACATTATTTTTGGTTCTACTAACAATACACTTTGTGTATAATTTGCTAAAGTTATGCAGGAAGAATTTGAAATGAGCATGATGGGTGAACTATCATTCTTTTTGGGCTTACAAATCAGACAAGGACCCAAAGGGACCTTCATCAATCAAGCAAAATATACAAAGGATCTTCTCAAGTATTTTGAACTTGACTCATCCAAATCAATGAGGACTCCTATGGCAACAACTACAAAGCTTGACAATGATGAAGATGGCACATCAGTTGACATTCGTAAGTATCGAGGTATGATTGGTGGTTTACTTTATCTTACTGCTAGCCGTCCTGATATCATGTTTAGTGTTTGTCTTTGTGCACGATATCAAGCAAATCCAAAGGAATCGCACTTATGTGCCGTAAAATGTATTTTTCGGTATCTCAAAGGCACCGTGAACATGGGCCTTTGGTATCCGAAATCTTCATCCTTCGAGCTTCACGACTTTTCGAATGCAGATTTTGCCGGATGCAAGATTGACCGAAAAAGCGTTAGCAGCACATGTAGTGCCCCGACCCGCAAGATGCCTTATGATGGATGGTTGGTTCGATGATGCCTTGTTAGACTTGGGAATATGCGAGGGATAGCTTGGAAGGCTATGCGATCGTGGCGGAAATCGTCCTATGAATGTGAGTAGTGTTGAACCCTTCAAAGATCCTTTAGCTTCACGCTTAAAATAAGGATAGTATGCTATGTTTCTTGTTAAGTTTTTCAATAACACCTTGCATGGAATTTGGAAAGATAATGAAAGATAATAATCACCTGAACGTAAACTGTTGTGGCTAAATGAATTGTACGCTTGTACGCTGTTGCGATGAATTACATGACAGGTGAAGGCAAAGTCCCAAATACTTGGGCGGTGAGTATATCGAGCTTTGGCTTGATGAATAGTTGCTAAACAGATGCTAAGTCCTAGGAACTGGGCGGTGAGTACATTGAGTTGGTTGGAAAGATGTATGGTATCAAAGGTGTGGCAAAGAGATTAGGTAACAACATTCTATTATCCTGTGCCGATGTAGAATATTGATCTCACAAAGACCCTGGATGGGCAGATGATAATGTGAGCATTGGCTCAAGGCAAGATGGCAATATGAATGAGAATGGTGGCTGAATTACTTAGTTTTCCTTATCATGCATTATATGTTTTCTTCTTAGATAAGTTGTATATAGTTGCATGGTCATGGACAACTTGTCGACAAGGTGTGGTTCCTCGAACGGTATTCCTGGGCCATGGAACCCGGTTCGTCCTAGGGGGAACAAGGATGGTGTCGATGTACTGACATCGGGATTGCAGGGCTTGTATTGGGGGCTTGCTACCGTCCACTGAAAGGATACTGAAATCCCATGGTGCTGAAGTAGTAGCACGGTGTTTCGGAAACCTCCCATGGATTCGCATCCCATTTGGAGTTAGCCGTTCACCAGAAGATGATCCAAGATGACGTGTCGCCAGTGACCTTCATATAGATAGGTCCAGTGCTAATGATGTCTTATGCAGGCAGAGTAAGTTATTACTCAAATACAGGGAAGGATGTCGGCTGTTGGTAAGAATCACCTGAACGGTGATATTTATATTGAATCATGATATTGTTCCTAATAATTTCTTGTACAGGCAGAGTAAGTATTATAAATGTACATGGATGGCTATATGACCGTGGGTAAGAATCACCAAAGGGTGATAACTGTATGCTTTAAATTATGTTGGCTATGAGATTTGAATACTTTACTTCTTGTCGGCTATAACATGAAATTGACCCTAAGGCAACGAGAAAGACCACTGTTAATAATGTGCTATTACATGATTACTTAGTGTTGTCTTCGTAGGTGAGTTGGGCGAGCACTGCTCGCCAGTACATTGATGATGTACTGACCCACGTTATGGGCAATATTACAAGTGTTTGCTTGGGGGAAATCCTGTGAATCAGTGCTTGGCATCGATGAATCGGATGGGTGTGCAGAAGCTCTTCTTTCAAGATGATGTCTTCTGCTATACGGGACATAATGTATGGAACTGTGGAACTCAGTTGTACCAGTGAGATTGTAGCCATATTGGCAAGTCATTGTAAAGAAGTCGGTATATTCAGTTGTAGCCTAAAGGACAAGTGTATACATTCAGTTGGCTATTTAAGAGCCTTGTAATCAGTTGTAAACTTTGTATTCCGCTGCAAGTCTTGTAATCCATTTTGATTATCAATAAAGAGATACATTTCTTCATAAATTGTGTGACTTCAATTTATCTGCTTGGTTCCGCTGCGTTGTCGATGTTTTCTGAGAATTACCAGGAACTGTAATGGTTTTGCCTTGTACAAATACAATCTAGACTTGTACGGCATCACGCCTAGTGGCTAGTTTTTGATCCTCCGGAATCGGGGCATGACATAATGGTATCAGAGCACGGCTTTACGTCCTTAGATTCCTATTCGATTTGTTTCGAATCAATATTGCTACTAAGATGATTCTAAGCTGCTTCAGCGATGATTCAAAGATTGCTTCCACGATTATTCAAAGTTGCGTCCGTGGTGAATCAAAGTTGCTTCCGCGAATACTCAAAGTTGCTTCCGCGATGAAATCAAAGTTGCCTCTATGATGACTCATAGTGCTTCTGCGATTATTCTGTGTTGCTTCCAAACTATTCTAAGTTGTTTCCTTGACTGAAAGTCCGTTGATCATTCTAACCTCTCACTGGGTGTTCCATACAATAAGTCTAAATATGTGGGTTGTGATATGTGTACTTTGTTGAATTCCTAAAAGATACCAAAAAGAATAACAATGATGCGATGTGATAATAAGTTTGTGATGTATGCTGGATGTCTTATGTGTGGGATTCAGGGAGTCGATTGTTATGCAGCAATCGACAGTGGATGATGGCATGGTATATTGGAACAGAATGTGCATGGATTTCAGTGAATGGGAATCGACAGAATCTTGAGCCGATATTTGTGGTCATCATAACCACTGCGGGATGGATTGTCCATATTGGACGTTGGTTTGATGCGAGGGAATATTGTGTCGGAATGGCTTGAGCTCTGAGTGGTATATTACATATACCCTCGTCGTGATAAGATGTCCCTTGACCCTTGACGTGTTTATGATTTTGTGATTGCTTTACCTATAAGGTATTGGGTGGTATCGAATCGTAGCTGAGCTTACGATTGATACATGACGGCTAGGTGTGTCCCCTGATTGTTAAGTTCGGATGACCCGTTGCGAGATTTTGATGTGTTCAAGATGAACCATCGCTAGGCCATATCGGTTAGCATTATGTTGGGTAAGAAGAGAATTGATAATATGAAATGAATGCCTTGGTTGGGAAGGAAACAAATTTCAGATTCAAGGCGAAGACTTGGATCAGTGGATAAAAGGATTGTAGGCTTGGTAATGATGGTGTGGTGTTGCTATCAGAAGATTTTACGAGAACAACTATGGACCGAATATCGAACGATGTTGGAATTGAGTAAAAGAAATTGTATGTTGGATATCGACATAATTGATGGTAATGTTAGATGCCTATCGGGATGTTGCAAATGATTTAGAAGATGCAGAGAGTTACATCAATGACTGAAGAGTAGAAAGTGGGCTTGAGAAATAGATGATCTTAGCACGTGGTACAGTTGTGCTTGAGAGAAATTGATGTCCCGAATTAACAAGTTATGACCCTTGACAATTTTGAGACATAGAGAATGAGTGCTTGTCCCTTGATGTATGAAAGAGTAGATGTTCCTTATGAGAGTCGAATGGCTGGGATACCAATAAGTATCGAGGTGCAGCGATATGTAATAGACCATGTCGGTAGATGATGTTGTCGCATGAATAACAAGTTTGGTAGAATATAGAATTGTTGGATTATGACTTAGCTGATGAGTTATGTTATATCCACTAAGATGACCGATATACGAATGCTAGATGATTGGTGCCATAGAGATTGGATCGATGCATGAATAGTAAATTTTCTTATAGAATCATAAGAAGATGATGCAAAACGAATATTGATGGTTAACGTGAATTGCTAAGAGATAACCATGTTGGTGCTAGAAAATTTATAAAAGGATGCCTCGGAAGAAATATGATTTTTATAGTTGCATATGTTGTTGGTTAAGGAGTACAGACCGTATCGATGATCTAAGAATGTTGGAAATGAATATGTCGCGAAGAGACCGTAGAAAAGAGATCGCAAGTGATAAACTAATTGAGATAGCATGTCAGATGATGACTCAGAATAGTTGACCCGATTGAATAGACAATTTAAGTACGATATGAGGATGCAAGTCGGATTTAATAAGTGATGCTATGTCTATGCAAGTGAAAAATTTAAAAGTTTGGATATTCGATTGATAAGTTTTATATGATAGCTTTGGATTGACCCATAAGAATTGTCGGATGGATTTGGTCGGTTGCAGGTAAGTCTAGAATGAGACTTCATTGGGTATGACCCGAGTATGAGTACGGGTAGAAAGACTTGACTCTAGATTGTTGGCTGGTTGCCTAGATTGTCGGTTGGTTGCCTAGAATGTTGGTTGGTTGCCTAGAGTGTTGGTTGGTTGCCTAGAATGTCGGTTGGTTGCCTAGAGTGTCGGTCAGTTGCCTAGAATGTTGTTGGTTGCTTAAGTTTTAGATTGGTTGGCTATGTTTTTCAGTTGTCCATATTGGAAATAAGTTCATAAGATTGGGGTGGCGTCCCATGTCCCTAAGTTAGTCAGACCATAGAGTTGCCCCTATGATAAGAATTGGTTGCCTCTAAGATAAGAGATAAGTATGTCTCTGATAGCTATCCATCTCATATGTGTTAGCTGAATGTCTGGTTTAGCTTAGATTAGCTGACCGTAGAGACTTGACTGTACGCTCAGTTGACTGTTGGAAAACCGTCGGATGTCCCTATTGATTTTGTGTGAGTATAGTCGGAATGAGTAAGATGTGTTGGAAGGTAGGCTTCGGAATGGAATGAATATTTGGAAAATTTGATGTTATAATATTGGACGGGATGACGGATCGTTGGTTTTGAACTTGGTTGCCTTTGTTGAAATGTTGGGAATTGCTAAAGCTGGTTGAATTTGACTGATTAATATTGAGGTACGAAAATTGTTGGTAGTGCTTTGAGATAGTTGGAATAATTTTATTGATCGGATCAAAATTGAGGATAATTGTAACAACGGAATTGGATAGTGCATGTAGCCGAGATCGGCGAGAGCGAATGTGAATAGGAATGACCCTCGGAATTAATGTTGTTGGAATATGATAGTTGCCTATGCGAGAGTATAAGGTGTTGGCTTGATCAATACGAAGAAATATTTGAGTACAGCGGGCAATGTTACTAGAGTGGGATGATGGTACAATTTGATAGATGAATCATGATCGAGAAATTTACAAGTTGCAAACAAAGTGTATGGATGCGAAAGATGATGAGTACAAGATTTGATCGACGAGAACCGGGGTATCGAAATAAAATGTGGCTATGGGATTTACCAACTTTGGTGGCATGGATGACAATGAACTTGAAAGGAATAATTGATACATCTAAGTCTAAATATTTTGGAAATGTTGGATCGGTTAAGCAAAATTTCTCGAGTTGGAATTTGTAACATCTATTGTGTTATTAGTTGGTTGGGATATCGAATAAACAAAGTGGGATTATACGAGATGCTCAAAGAGAATTACTGATGTTTGGAAGAGAAGTTATACCGTAGCTCGTTCGTCTTCCCTAGCACTGAACTTGGCTGAAATGCGTGTATTTCTGGGACGCCTAAAATATATGTATGATTCCAACTAAGTGGTATGCTGAATTCAAACGAAGCCACGGGTATTATCATGTGCTAAAGATTTGCACGAGTGTTGGAAAAAAGATCAAAGATGGTAAACTATTTTGGATCAATTTGGATGCTATATCGAGACGGTACATTACTTGAAATCATTCGAGAGATTGCGGAGAAATAGTAAATGGTGCAAGTTGATCGTTGAGAAGTTGCATGAAAAGTCGGTTGAAGTTTTTGGAATGAGTTTTGTTTTGAGTTTCGAGGACGAAACTTTTTCTGGGTGGTATATATTGTAGTGCCCCGACACGCAAGATGCCTTATGATGGATGGTTGGTTCGATGATGCCTTGTTGGACTTGGGAATATGCGAGGGATCGCTTGGAAGGCTATGCGATCGTGGCAGAAATCGTCCTATGAATGTGAGTAGTGTTGAACCCTTCAAAGATCCTTTAGCTTCATGCTTAAAATAAGGATAGTATGCTATGTTTCTTGTTAAGTTTTTCAATAACACCTTGCATGGAATTTGAAAAGATAATGAAAGATAATAATCACCTGAACGTAAACTGTTGTGGCTAAATGAATTGTATGCTTGTACGCTGTTGCGATGAATTACATGACAGGTGAAGGCAAAGTCCCAAATATTTGGGCGATGAGTATATCGAGCTTTGGCTTGATGAATAGTTGCTAAACAGATGCTAAGTCCCAGGAACTGGGCGGTGAGTACATTGAGTTGGTTGGAAAGATGTATGGTATCAAAGATGTGGCAAAGAGATTGGATAACAACATTCTATTATCCTGTGCCGATGTAGAATGTTGATCTCACTAAGACCCTGGATGGGCAGATGATAATGTAAGCATTGGCTCAAGGCAAGATGGCAAGATGGCAATATGAATGAGAATTGTGGCTGAATTACTTAGTTTTCCTTATCATGCATTATATGTTTTCTTCTTAGATAAGTTGCATATAGTTGCATGGTCATGGACAACTTGTCGACAAGGTGTGGTTCCTCGAACGGTATTCCTGGGCCATGGAACCCAGTTCGTCCTAGGGGGAACAAGGATGGTGTCGATGTACTGACATCGGGATTGTAGGACTTGTAGTGGGGGCTTGCTACCGCCCACTGAAAGGACACTGAAATCCCATGGTGCTGAAGTAGTAGTACGGTGTTTCGGAAACCTTCCATAAATTCGTACCCCATTTGGAGTTAGCCGTTCACCAGAAGATGATCCAAGATGACGTGTCGCCAGTGACCTTTATATAGATAGGTCCAGTGCTAATGATGTTTTATGCAGGCAGGGTAAGTTATTACTCAAATACAGGGAAGGATGTCAGTTGTTGGTAAGAATCACCTGAACGGTGATATTTATATTGAATCATGATATTGTTCCTAATAATGTCTTGTGTAGGCGGAGTAAGTATTATAAATGTACAGGGATGGCTATACGACCGTGGGTAAGAATCACCAAAGGGTGATAACTGTATGCTTTAAATTATGTTGGCTATGAGATTTGTATGCTTTACTTCTTGTCGGCTATAACATGAAATTGACCCTAAGACAACGAGAAAGACCACTGTTAATAATGTGCTATAACATGATTACTTAGTATTGTCTTCTCAGGTGAGTTGGGCTAGCACCGCTCGCCAGTACATTGATGATGTACTGACCCACGTTATGGGCAATATTACAGGTGTTTGCTTGGAGGAAATCCTGTGAATGAGTGCTTGGCATCGATGAATCGGATGGGTGTGCAGAAGCTCTTCTTTCAAGATGATGTCTTCTGCTATACGAGACATAATGTATGGAATAGTGGAACTCAGTTGTACCAGTGAGATTGTAGCCATATTGGCAAGTCATTGTAAAGAAGTCGGTATATTCAGTTGTAGCCTAAAGGGCAAGTGTATACATTCAGTTGGCTATTTAAGAGCCTTGTAATCAGTTGTAAACTTTGTATTCCGCTGTAAGTCTTGTAATCCATTTTGATTATCAATAAAGAGATACATTTCTTCATAAATTGTGTGACTTCAATTTATCTGCTTGGTTCCGCTGCGTTGTCGATATTTTCTAAGAATTACCAGGAACTGTAATGGTTTTGCCTTATACAAGTGCAATCTAGACTTGTACGACATCACGCCCAGTAGCTAGTTTTCGATCCTCCGGGATCGGGGCGTGACAGTGTAATGCCCCGCTCCGCACGGCGTATTACGCTGAAGCGTTGACTCAACGAGTCAAGTTGACGCAAAGGAAATGTATCGATGCAAAACAATACGAGAGTTAAGTTGTCCCGAGCAATGCATCAAACTAAGTTGATGCGAAGAGTTGCCTTTTCCCGAAAGAATGCATCGAGTTGAATCGATGCGAAGTGCCGCGTTGCCCCGAAGGATGAGTGCGTTGAATCGGCTCGAAGATTCTATGTCATGACCCGCACCCTGAAGAGGGGTACGAGCACGTGGTTACGTCCAGCCTACGCCGCAGAATCGATGGTAGAACGCTGTATATAGGGTCTGTAAATACTACGACTAAACAGATAAATGTACCTGTACAGTATATACACTCCGAACGGAGGAACAAAGCAATACTGTCTCAATCACATAAATCAAAACTAAGGTAGAAAGCATGGAAAAGAGATATGATAGAATAAGCAAGAAACGAGTCCAAAAATATCCACAAGTCACAGCTAACACAAAATCCAGAGTCTCAGAATAGTAATAAGTATAAAGATACTACAACTGAAATGAACTAGCTGGCTCGCAGGCCAGGCAAACCTAACTAAAACTAGGCTACTCGGGATGAGCGAAGTCTAGAGGCTCTACCACTAAGCCCCTGTCTAGGTCAAGTCCATCAGACTCTATCCCGTAGTAAGTCGGGCAATCAGCCTCTAAATCATCTGTAAAATTTTGTCAACGTATCCTGTCAGGAAAATGAGCAAGTACAAAACAACAACAGCAGTTCCATGTGAATTGACAAAAGCTATAAGGGACAATATAATGAAATACAAGACAAAATCAACTGGAAATATATATCATGATGTGAGTACTGTAAAGGACGATAATGTATATGTATATATATGATGACTTGGGAACTATTCGGAAGCCGAGTTACAACCCTTAAACCAAACAAGGACCGGGGTTGTAACCCTTCTCCCGAACAGAACTTAATCACCCTAAGATAATAAATATAAAAGGTGCCTTGAATTATTAGTGCGTCATGTGATCGGCTTGGGAAAATGATCAGGCTTTCCATCTGACCGGCTATGAACCATGAATACAATAGAAACGATAAGGCCGGTCACCATGGAAAGCTATGAACCGTATAGGGTAAGGCTTTACCCGTCGTGAGGTGAGGGTATAGCTGTGAACCATATGTACCATAGAATCATGTGGGAATTGATCACACAACCACTAATAACTCCCCCATCTTCGAATAGTACAATGGATCTGGACATGACACGTCGTGACACGAGATTCCATAAGAGAGTAGCAAGTCCCCTTTTGAAATCGGTGTCTATACCAATACACTGAAACAAGACAGAACATGTACCAATATACCTTGAAACTCTAGGAACAACATCCCATGTCATGATCCAACATATACTAGTCCGTGTACTGCCGTGACTGGAAATCGAGTATAACACTACAACTGAATCGGATATAGCAGATATCAAGACAATAAAAACTATCAGTAAATGTACTCGCCTGTGGTCCTGAGCTGATAGGTGAACAGATACTCAGAGTGATCACAGACCTAAAATAAGATACTATGAGTCAAACAGGGCTAAATACTGAAAAAGGAAGCTAATACAAGCCATGAATGCAAGTCTAAGTCAAAACTAGGTCAATCTAGGTCAAACTGAGTCATACTAGGCTATACTGGTTCATACTAGGTCATACTAGGTCACTGGGAGTCATTCCAAGTCAAACTAGGTCAATCTGGATCAACGGTTGACTTATAGTTGACTTTTGGTCAAAAAGTCAACTCTGGTCAACTCTGGTCAACTTTGGGTCAACCTAGTCTAATGTTGACCAACTGTTGACTTTCAGTCAACTGGTCAACTCTGGATTGGTTTCGGTCAAATTGGGTCGCTTAAAGGCTAAGTTTGACTCTCGGTTGACTTTTGTTGACTTTTGGTCAAAAAGGTCAATCGACGTCAAAACTAGTCTTAGATTACCATATTTGATCATTACCAACCACGGGGATCAAGTTCTAACACCATCTTAGGCTTCTAACACTAATATCATATTTCTAGGCAAATCTAGCATTTACCCTTCTAAGGTAAATCCCGATACCTTGTCAAAAACCAATGAAACCTTGCAAATACCCATGGCACTAGCCTAGGCTCCTTAGGGTAGCTAGATATCAACCTATCTAAGGTTTACCTACCAAGAAATTTGGGTATCCTAAGCATCTAGACCATCTTACGACACATGCTAACCCTTTACCCATTACCTTGCCTATATCATGAATTTACCCTTTTTATTACCCCACTCACCCTCACACGATACCACACTCTAATAGGCCTCTCTATAGGTCTCCTAATAGGTTTCCTACTAGTTTAGACAATAGACTACCTATGGGTACTAAACTACACTCAAAATACCTCACAAAACACTCACACACATCTCACAACACACACACACACAAAGGTAATAAAATGGACAGATTTTTGGACAAGTGGGGACTGATTTTAGGTGGACTTGTGGGCTGTCATTAAGGACTAAAAAGTGGGCATAACTATAGGTGAAATGGTAGCTATGAAGGGTGAAATTGGAGTGATTTTGGATGGGTTTCAAGGGGGTAAAAGGACTGATTTTTGTGGGGCAAAGTGGAGGCTGTCAAGTGGGGTTTTGGGGGCTGTTTTGGCCCCCCCTAGCTGCTGAATTCAGCAGTAAACACTCCCCCTTCTAGCCTCTACAACACTCCACAATCCCTCTACTTCACTCTCACATAATACCACATCAACTACCTCACAAACCAACACACAAACACCACCACTACTACACCACACCAACACCAACACCAACACCAACACTAACATTTCCCCCCATCCTATGGCCGACCATGGCTGTCCATTTTGGACACCAAAACCACACACAAACACATCACAATTTTCCCCCAAATATATATATATATATATATATAAGCCATATATATATACATGTATATATATATATATAGAAATATATATATATATATATATAACCACATATATATAAACAAATGAAAGAAAGAATATGATACATTAATACACATAAATAAACCCATTCTAAAATGTGCAAAAATCTGGAATATAAATAAAAACAACACAAAAACAATATTAGAACAATATTCATGTGTCCAAAAGAGGGTTTCTCCTATTGGGATACAAACCTACATGTTGGACACTCCTAGAAATGTCCAAAGGACACAAAAATGGTCTCTAATGGGGACACCACCATGGGAATCATTCCTAATGGGTTCCTACACAATCTATATGAGAAAAGGAACAAGTTTGGAGAAGGAATCACCTTGGTTTGGAGAAGGATTCAATGGGAAGCTTCAAAAGTGGGAGGAGCCCTTTGGAGAAGAAGAAGAAAAGTGGATGAAAATGGAAGAAAGTGATTTTCTCTCTCCTCCTTATCCCCACTCTATGTGGCCGGCCACAATGTGCTTTTCCCCCCTTTTGCCCTATTTGGTAAATTATAAGTTTGCCCTCCAATGGTTTAAATAGCTAATAAATAGGAAATGGTTAAGCCGGGGGTAGTTTAGTCAAACCGAAACCACTAATCTCTAACTAAAATTAACCAAAATAATTAGTCTAGTCTCTAACCAAAATATCTAACATGTGGGCCATGGCTAACTAGTGTGTGGGCCCGCTAAGGTCAAGATATCCCGGGTTCCCGAAACAAGTCAAAACAAGTCGGAATGAGTTGAAATTCGAACCCGATTCAAATATTCCCAAAATAATGCAATAAATAAATAAATAATTCCAAAATAATTTTTAAAGTGGAAAATGACAAAAATACCCCTGTTTCTAGAAACTGGGGGTGACATTCTAAGAAATCGAATCGACCAAGGCGCAAGTCCGAATCGTAGCAAGTATTGATTTTAGTTGGTTTCGTGTGCAGGTTATACTTTGACGGAAAAATATTAGAGGTCGATCTTTTGCAATATTTAGTAAGGGATCCGCGAAATCAAATCGTCGCCTTGCGACGGGCCGAGACTTGGACACGCTAAGGCAAATCGGACGTATAACTCAATGAAGCACGAAGTGCTCGAATGACTAAGTCAGGAGAGTGGCCGTGCAACAAAGTTAGAGAATCGAGCCGCATCGGCTCGACGAAACGACGAAGGCATATCGACTCAAGGTGGGAGGATTGACTTCTTTTTACTCCTTCATTCGATAAGTCAAATATATCATTGTATGCTAAGTTAACCTATCGACGCCACGGGCGTGGCCGATTGGAGATGAATCATAGTGTGAGTCGAACACTAAGTTAGAACAATTGAAATAAAACGTGCATCAATATGCACGAGTCGCTATGGGACATTGGATATCGCATAGGCGAGCGCCTCGGTGCGCAAGTCGTAAGAACATGGGATAACTGTACTCGACGAGTGCCTTAGTGCACGAACCATACCGTGCCTTTGCTGCACGAGTTAGACGGCTAGAATATTGAAAGACAATAGGCGAGCGCCCTAGCGCGCAAGTCCCGAATATTGAATGCTAAGTTATAGAACATGGAAATACGGTCGAAACGTGCCTACGCGCACGGGATAATAAAAGAAGGCTTCGTTGCGAGAGAATACAGTTGTGGCATGAATGTGGCAGAACTGTCGGATATGACATGGTGCCTCGAAAGGTGTTCAAGACCCTCGGGTCGTTCGGTTGCCGGCATTGAGTTGAGGCACGATGCCATTGAATCATTGAAACGAAGTATGAAATGTAAGAACACAGAAAGCTGAAGAAAGAGATGCGAGACGATAAGTCTGAGTCTCGGACTCAAGACTATGTTTGGTTGTTTGAATTTGATTACTTGAATGATAGGGCGTTACATGGTCGATTGGGATGTACTCGAGATAAATACGATATCGCCCGTGCACGGGTGTTTCCTCCAAGCGGTTAAATGTCGGATGCGCCCCGGAACCGCTTGGCCTAGGACGGATTCGAATAATCTTTGTAGGCGCATATCCTTAAACAAGATAGGAAAAACTGCAAATGATGGTATGCAGCGGGAATGTTTCGGTTGTTAGGATGTGACCCAACCCGTGAAACGCCGGGCAGCCCGACCAAACGATGAGAAAAGAAGGAGAGAAAAGAAAAGGAACTCCTTTAGTCCATTCCGGCGCGGATACGCCAACGGCCCTCATATAGTTAAGGAATGATGGATTGAAAGTGTAGGCGCATATGCGTCCCGCATAGAGATCCTGCTTAGAGATGCACAATAACATGACAGGGAAGGATTACGGCGTATTCACCTTGCGTCGGTGCAAGGGCGAGTGCGCCGACTTGGTAAGTCGCACCACAAATCAAACACGAGATTGCTTGTTGCTTGCCTATTTAATTCGATAACATGATGCTATGATAACATGCTTTACGCTTTCGAATATGCCATGAAATTGACCCTAAGGAGAACATAGCAAGATCATAAGCTAAGTTGCATGATTCAACATAAAGATTAAAATGTCGGTTTGGAAAGATGATCTTTGCTTCAGTACATGCGAGGACGAACGTACTGATCCCCCACCAGCTTCATGCAGGGTGCAGGGAATGGATTGCTCGTGGCGAGGCGTTGCTTGAACGTGTTAAGGCTTGGAATGCCGAAGCGCATTGAAGCGTGCTATCGTATTGACGCTCGGACTACGCAGCTGGATTGATGCGGCCGAGATATAGAAGGCATGATGTATGGAACGGTGAAATCCTTTGTGGGCAAGAGAGAACCTGAGTATTGTAGCTAATCTGGCATATATTGTTAGGCTATCGAAAGCCATTGTAATCTCAGTTTCAGATATCAATAAAGAGAATTGTTTCGTATACTCTGTTTCCTTTCGTTGTTAATATCGAATCAAAAGATAACCATTTGAGAACTTGTCATCTTGCCTTGCACGAGTGCAACTCCAGGCTCGTGCGGCATCACGCCTCCTACGAGGACGATGATTCGGGTGATTCCGGGTCGGGGCGTGACAAATTGGTATCAGAGCTCTAGGCTCAATTTCCTCTGGACACTCGCTTCATTATAATTCGAAAAGTTGCCCACCACCACTTGATATCACTCTTGACTCTACTCGATGCCGCACTGGATGTTCCATACAATAAGTCTAATACAAATCGTGTAATTTTGCCGCATGTGTTTTGGAAATTACACGATGTTTGCTAAGAAAGTTACGAGGGGTATATTGCATTGAATGCAAACGAGCCGTAAAAATGTTAGTTGCTGCAAGCGCAACAAATTGTGAAATACGATTTGAGATATTGTCGCAATATAACATGTTGAATGAAAAATAAAATGATGCACGAAGTGCAACGAGTAATGGTGAATATGCGTTAAAATAAAAGTGAGAAGTGATAAGCCAATACCGAATGTGTTAAAACGGATTATGCATTGACTTGGAAAGTCGAGAGTAATTCATTGCATGAGGTACGGTAAATATCGGAAATGATCGTTGCACGATGTGCAACGCGTATTGAAAGTAAAAATTATTGCACGTGGTGCAACGCATATCAAATTAATCGTTGCACGAAGTGCAAAGGAAATTGGAAATGAGTCGTTGTACAAAGTGAAATGAAAGTGTCGAAAATAAATCGTAGCACGATGTGCAACGCATATCGAAAGTAAAATTTGTTGCACGGGGTGCGACGCATATCAGATAAATTGTTGTACGAGATGCAACGTAAGGAAAGAATTGAAATCGTAAATCGATAGAACGAATCGTTCGGTTGCACACCAAACTTATGTTGGCAAACGAGAACATTGACCGAGTTGTGTCGGATTTTGATAGAATCAAAGTTACGGTTGTGATCAAGCACGATCAACGCGGAAATCGTGAGTCGGAAGAGATTGTCGGTTTATACTAAGTGTAACGCGAGGGAAATGGCTTAAATTCCGAGTGGTATATGCCATACCACGTAGGCGATGAATGACTCGATTCCGAGTGGTATATGGTGTATCACTTGTACGATGATTTGCATCAACACGTTGTGAGAATTGCGGAAGGTTTGTCCGCAACGGACGGGAGAGTACCGAGACTTGTATGAAAATTTGTATGACGGTATGTTGATGCAAGTGTTCTTCAAAAATCGGTTGGGACGATAAGGCGAGACTCGTATCGATGAACGATACGTCGGACGAAAGTTATAAGTTGGTCGGACGACCGAGACTAGCGAATCGATTATGCCTTGATGCAATAATCGGATCGACGGGAAGGGAAAACTTGAACTTATAAATGAGTCGTACGACTTGCGATCTCGGTAGAAACGTTGGGCGAGACGAATCGAATTGTACGACTTGCGATCTCGATAGAAATGTTAGGCGATATGAATTGTAATCGAATCGCACGATGTGCGACTTCGGTAAGAAAGTTGGTTGACGCGAGAAACAGTGCCTATGAAATAGTTGGTTAAGTTACGGCGACACTCATTTGAGTACGACTGAAAACACGCGAAACTTAGAGGGCGAGATTGTATAACCCGAGGGCACGATGTTGGATAATCGGTAACTCGGTTACGCGATCAAAGTATAGCGGGATGCGGCGAATTGAAAAATGAGTTGATGCGTATGGAAAAGTTTGTTGCAAACTTGGATGTATGCGATGCGAGTTAAGTTGACGTTGAAACGGATTCAAAGTTGACCCTTACGTTATCGAAATGGATACGGCGTATCGAGATCGATACGTAAGGAAACGTAAGCGATGTGAGAATACAAAATGGAGTGCGCCCTGCGCTATCCAAATTTTGTAAGTAAGGATACGAGAATGAACGAACTTGGTTGATCGTAAATTTTGTGATTGATCAAAGACGAGACTATAAGTCATCGATGATTGCTCGATGCGTATAGCATCTCGTGTGTCGACCCATGAATAAGATAGACTCGAACTTGATGCGAGTAGATGTTTCGTAAATTTGCGGAATTATCGACGACAGTGCATGACTTGACTCGGAGGATAGTTGCACATCAATTTGTGCCGTTAGAAATGGTTTTGTCCGAAATTGGGTCGTCACATAGAATCGTCGGAACGTGATTTGGCTCCGAAATAAGATATAGCATGGTTCGTAGTATACTGTCCTTCGGTGATGATCCACAGTTATCGAGCGTAGCTTCGGGGCAGCTGACTCTAGAAGACTTGACCGCCAAATCGAATTGAATGCTGCAGACCGTAAGATGACCCATGCGATATCGTATAAGAGATTGTACCGATAACGAATATAACACGGTGCATGTTGACGATAAGTCTAGGCGATCGAGAATTGTTGGAACAGCTTTCGATTGAGAATGATATAGTTAGATTTTGAGTATTCGTCGGATGAATACTTGAATGGTTATGTTGGTCGACGGTCGAACTAGAATTCACCAACGGACTTGGTGATTCGGATAGACGATTGCGGAAAACGTGCTATGCACGAGCGGGAATGACTTATGAGTCATGTCGTTAGATTCGGATTCATCTTGCAATTGAGCTTGCGTGAATCGAACTTGTATTCGATGTTGCGAGATGAATAAGTTAGAAACTTGGCTAGTGAATTCCTACTCGTTAGGAAATCGGATGTAAGATGCATCGTAGAGACTTCGTGTCAAAGGCGATCGTTGTCTTGAGCACCGTCGCCTTGATATAAACTTTCGTGTCGGATAGATTGTGGCCTTTGTGCAATGTCAATTTAAACTTGCGTCGGAAGAATCTAAGCACGGGGACTATGTAAGTAACCTAGCGGGCGTAGCCCTAAATGTTGATGCATTTGCAAGTCAACAAAGGAAAACGTATCGAGATAAGTGCATAGCCAGACTTCGAAAATAGTTGGATAGCGACTTCGAACGCAAGGCGTTGCGGAGACTCGTTGTGATTGGATGCGCGACGGCTTGACGCAATGCGTAGAATTGATAGTCCCGATGGAACATACGAAACGAGAAAGGCGATTATGAATCGTATCGCGTGCAGTGACTTTATTGAATAAATCACGTATGTATCGAATATACGTATGCGATGAAATTTCGAGAACGGTTGCTAAGGATAAGTCCGATCGAGAGTACGAGATGGCAAGCATAGGATTGAAATTTACCTGTCAGCTTTGTTCCAATTTGCTACCACTGGAATTGGTCAAAATACATATATCTTCGGGACGCCTTGAATATAGGTATGGATCCAAATCGAGTTGTATACAAAATTCAAATCGAGCTGCAGGGAAGACTTGAAATGTTAATGAAAAGCTTGCAAGATAGTGTAAAACTGAATAATATTGGTGGGACGAGATCGTGATACGATCTATAAAACACTTAGTCGGAGTGTTGGTTTTGGTTCGAGGACGAACCATGTTTTGAGTGGTATATTCTGTAATGCCCCGCTCCGCACGGCGCATTACGCTGAAGCGTTGACTCAACGAGTCAAGTTGATGTAAAGGAAATGTATCGATGCAAAACGATACGAGAGTTAAGTTGTCCCGAGCAATACATCAAACTAAGTTGATGCGAAGAGTTGCCTTGCCCCGAAAGAATGCATCGAGTTGAATCAATACGAAGCGCAGCGTTGCCCCGAAGGATGAGTGCGTTGAATCGGCTCAAAGATTCTAAGAAATCGAATCGACCAAGGCGCAAGTCCGAATCGTAGCAAGTATTGATTTTAGTTGATTTCGTGTGCAGGTTATACTTTGACGGGAAAATATTAGAGGTCGATCTTTTACAATATTTAGTAAGGGGTCCGCAAAATCAAATCATCGCCTTGCGACGGACTGAGACTTGGGCACGCTAAGGCAAATCGGACGTATAACTCAATGAAGCACGAAGTGCTCGAATGGCTAAGTCAGGAGAGTGGCCGTGCAACAAAGTTAGGGAATCGAGCCGCATCGGCTCGACGAAACGACGAAGGCATATCGACTCAAGGTGGGAGGATTGACTTCTTTTTACTCCTTCATTCGATAAGTCAAATATATCATTGTATGCTAAGTTAACCTATCGACGCCACGGGCGTGGCCGATTGGAGATGAATCATAGTGTGAGTCGAACACTAAGTTAGAATAATTGAAATGAAACGTGCATCAATATGCACGAGTCGCTATGGGACATTGGATATCGCATAGGCGAGCGCCTCGGTGCGCAAGCCGTAAGAACATGGGATAACTGTACTCGGCGAGTGCCTTAGTGCACGAACCATACCGTGCCTTTGCTGCACGAGTTAGACGGCTAGAACATTGAAAGACAATAGGCGAGCGCCCTAGCGCGCAAGCCCTAAATATTGAATGCTAAGTTATAGAACATGGAAATACGGTCGAAACGTGCCTACGCGCACGGGATAATAAAAGATGGCTTCGTTGCGAGAGAATACAGTTGTGGCATGAATGTGGCAGAACTGTCGGATATGACATGGTGCCTCGAAAGGTGTTCAAGACCCTCGGGTCGTTCGGTTGACGAAATTGAGTTGAGACACGGTGCCATTGAATCATTGAAACAAAGTATAAAATGTAAGAACACAGAAAGCTAAAGAAAGAGATGCGAGACGATAAGTCTGAGTCTCGGACTCAAGACTATGTTTGGTTGTTTGAATTTGATTACTTGAATGATAGGGCGTTGCATGGTCGATTGGGATGGACTCAAGATAAATGCGATATCGCCCGTGCACGGGTGTTTCCTCCAAGCGGTTAAATGCCGGATGCGCCCCGGAACCGCTTGGCCTAGGATGGATTCGAATAATCTTTGTAGGCGCACATCCTTAAACAAGATGGAAAAAGCCGCAAATGATGGTATGCAGCGGGAACGTTTCGGTTGTTGGGATGTGACCAAACCCGTGAAACGCCGGGCAGCCCGACCAAACGATGAAAAAAAAGGAGAGAAAAGAAAAGGAACTCCTTTAGTCCATTCCGGCGCGGATACACCAACGGCCCTCATATAGTTAAGGAACGATGGATTGAAAGTGTAGGCGCATATGCGTCCCGCATAGAGATCCTGCTTAGAGATGCACAATAACATGACAGGGAAGGATTACGGCGTATTCACCTTGCGTCGGTGCAAGGGCGAGTGCGTCGACTTGGTAAGTCGTGCCACGAATCAAACACAAGATTGCTTGTTGCTTGCCTATTCAATTCGATAACATGATGCTATGATAACATGCTTTATGCTTTCGAATATGCCATGAAATTGACCCTAAGGAGAACATAGCAAGATCATAAGCTAAGTTGCATAATTCAACATAACGATTAAAATGTCGGTTTGGAAAGATGATCTTTGCTTCAGTACATGCGAGGACGAACGTACTGATCCCCCACCAGCTTCATGCATGGTGCAGGGAATGGATTGCTCGCGGCGAGGCATTGCTTGAACGTATTAAGGCTTGGAATGTCGAAGCGCATTGAAGCGTGCTATCGCATTGACGCTCGAACTACGCAGCTGGATTGATGCGGCCGAGATATAGAAGGCATGATGTATGGAACGGTGAAATCCTTTGTGGGCAAAAGAGAACCTGAGTGTTGTAGCCAATCTGGCATATATTGTTAGGCTATCGAAAGCCATTGTAATCTCAGTTTCAGATATCAATAAAGAGAATTGTTTCGTATACTCTGTTTCCTTTCGTTGTTAATATCGAATCAAAAGATAACCATTTGAGAACTTGTCATCTTGCCTTGCACGAGCGTAACTCCAGGCTCGTGCGGCATCACGCCCCCTGCGAAGACGATGATTCGGGTAATTTCGGGTCGGGGCGTGACAGACAGCACATGTAAATTCGTTGGAAAATCTATGGTATCATGGTTTAGTAAGAAATAAAATTTTGTTGCTCTTTCAACCACTGAGGCCGAGTATATTACGGCTGGTTGCTGTTGTGCACAAATTCTTTGGATGTCACAAATACTTTTAGATTACGGCATTTCTCATACTTGTACCCCTATTAAATGTGATAACACTAGTTCGATCAATCTCACAAAAAACCCGATTTGTCACTCACGCACGAAGCACATTGAAATCAGACATCATTTTCTTCGTGATCATCAACAAAAGTGGGATATCCGCCTAGAATTTATTGACACTACCTATCAGTTAGCCGACATCTTTACCAAACCGCTCCCGGAGGATCGCTTCATTTTTCTCTACCAAGAATTAGGCATTTTAAATATCGACTCATAGTTTTCCTCGGCCGGCACACCGACGGTATACTACGGTATACCGACGACATGCCGATTTTGATTCAGAATTATGTTCTGTGTCAAAAATTGGTATACCGTCGGCATACGTCGGCGTACCGGCTGTATACCGATTTACGACGGACTGCTGAGTCACATCCAGCACGGGACCCACCTTTTCTTCCATTCTCTCTTTTCCTTCATCCTCCCCATTTAATACCTTTCACAACAATCTATTCCCTATTTATTACCCACCTCCTCCTCTCCTCTTCCCCATATCTTAACTTCTCATCATCATTAACTACCCAACTCTTCCTCTTTCCCCCATTTACTCCTCTTTTATCTCCATCATCATTTCCAACCTACCCCTTCCCCTTCCTAACATCCATAACCGTTCTCCTTCCCATCTTTCCATTAAAATCCCAATTTTCTTCTTCCTTTTCCTCCACCACTATCATCCTCTCAAAACCCTACTTCACTCTCCACCTATCTTCTTCTCCCAAAGGCTGCCCCCAAGCGTGCTCGTTCCTCTTCCGTCGCGTCGAATCCATTCACCCCGGTGGCTCTCCCCCATGGATTTGACCAGCAGGTTTTCACGTCCTCCTTGGCTGTCGATTCGTGGTTCCAACACTTCGTGCACCATAATGTCTTCAAAGGACGCACCGTTAACTGGAATCTCTTCTCTGGCCATCGTTCTCTCTTCGACGATGTCGGTCTTTCTTCCCTCCTTCGACGTCAAGTGCCCGTCTACCCCGCCGTCATGCGTCTTTTCTACTGCAACATGATCCCTGATGTCGAAAATGGCGCCATTGAGACAATGGTCAATGAACGCCATTTCCGCCTGACGGCTCGTGACCTCGCCAGCATCCTCGGCGTCCCGGACAGAGGTGAGGCTCTTCCGACCCTAGCTGCTCTTCACCCTTCGGCGTCGGTCTCTTTTGACGAGTTCTGTGCCATTATTTGCAAAGGCCCCAACCCTCCTGCTATCCCTGCTCTTTTCGCTCAACTGGAGCCGTTTTACTACGAGCTCCATAGGATTGTGTGCCACACACTCTATCCTAAGGACGGGAACTATGACGCCATCACCGGTGACGCCTTGGTATGTATGTACTACCTGTATTTCCGGAAGTCTTGGTCCTTCCCCAAGACTCTCCTCAATGCCTTCTTCGACGTCCTGCCCGCGGGGAAGCAGAATCTGTACTATGGCTCGTTCATCACTCTGATCTTGGAGGCCAAGCAAGTCGATCTCTCACTCTGCTACTCGGACGATGCACCATCATTCTTTGCTGTTTCTCGCTCCCTCGGTGGTGCCTCCACATCTCGTGCCTCCTCCTCCCAAGATCTGCCGACTTCTGCTCCTGTTGCACCCGCCTCTACTTCTTCTGCCTCGGGCCGCTACATGTCGCTGACACAACAGTATTTTGACATGCGGATGGCTCAGGCCGAGGAACAGATACGGGCACACACTCGTGGCTTGGGCACCCTCATCCAGTCTCGCTTCCATGACCAGGCATACTTTCTTCAGCGCACCCTTCAGGAACGGGATGCTTTTCTGGATCTGAACCTTCAGGATCCATTGTACCAAGCACCCCGCTTCTCCGATCCCAATGCCTACGGGTTTATGTACCCAGACGGCATTGATACCTCTGGCGCTTTCCACCAGGCTCAGGAGGGTGGGGATGATCCAGCTGATGAGTAGGGGTTGCTTCCTCGGGTTGATGATTTCGAATATTTGGTTGTCTTCTTTTGTTGTGTGGTTGTCTTTTTTTTAGGTCTTTTACGATCCTTCGGGGACCAGTGTTTGGTTGGTTCTAGTAGTTTGCAGTCCTACGGGGACTTTATATTGGTCTTTTTTATTGTCTTGCTAAACTCTCGTAGAGGAGAGTTTTTACTATGTCTTATGTAGTATGGGTGTCCTGCATGTATCACTTTTTCAACTTTTATCTAAACATTATGCTTTTATCTATGTTACTATGCTTCATATTCATGCTAAATTCTTTTATTCCCATCTTTGACTAAGTGACAAAGGGGAAAAAAACGTATTGAGGGGGAGTTGTCTACCTACGAGTGAGTTACTCCCTGAAGATGCTATCTCTCTATTTTGTTAATTATCAAAATGAGGGAGATTGTTGGCACATTTTATTTTGATATATTAATCGCATCTTTGTAGTTTAGTTTTCTGTGTCTTCAGATTCATATCTTCTCAAAAGCTCTACTACATAAAGTCCGTCCTTTCAAGTTCTACCATCCATTGCATTGAAGACTGAAGCAGATACCGGCGCTCCTTGCATAGACGGCTTCCTACACTGCTTAAAGATTTCGAGTCGGTAAAAGGTCTAGGTATATCTGTAAACACTTAAGGTTGGATGACAAACTAAAAGCTTTAAGTCAAAAATTAATATCTTATATAACGGCATACCGGCGGTATGCTCCGGCATACTGGCGGTATACCGTTCTATCGTCCACAAACTTTCTGTGAGAAATTGTCGTCATACCGACGGTATGCTTCGGCATACCGGCGGTATGCCGTTTTATGGACCACAAAACCTTCTGTGACAAACATCGGAATACCGACGGTAAGCTCCGGCATACCGACGGTATACCGTTTTGTTTGCCTAAAAATGTTCTGTGATAAACGTCGAAATACCGACGGTATACTCCGGTATACCGACGGTATACAATTTTGTGAGCCATAGAACTTTCTGTGACAAACTTCGGCATACCGACGGTATGCTCCGACATACCGACGGTATACCGTTTTGTTTATGACAAAAAGGTTCTGTGACACAAAACGGTATACCGACGGTATACCACGGCATACCGACGGTATACCGACTTACGAAATTTGATTTTTGAATGTCATAGACTGCATTAATGGCAGCATTAAATGCTCCCAACGGATATTAATATGACCATTACTGTTCGACCGGTATACCGATGGTATGCCGGTCTGGTTGTATTCAGGAGCATTAAATGCCACCTACTCTTGGTTTCTCTATAAATAAAAACCTTCTCTCTCTTGAAGCTCTCACTAACTCTTGCCATAAATTTTCTAAACAACCAAGAGCTCCACCATTAATACTCTACCAAGCTTTTAATTGTCATCCTCTCCCAAAGTGCTAGAGTATTTAAGAGTTGTATTTTTCGATCTTCATGTGTTAGAAGATCAACAAGTTCTCTTCTATTTTGTTTGAAGTTGGCGAGCCTTCGTAAGAAAACTCGTGTGTTGAAGTTGGCGAGTCTTCGGATCCAAACTCGTGTTGAAGTTGGCGAGTTCTTCGGATCCAAACTCGTGTGTACTATTTGATTAAATAGTGGATTTAAGCCGGAGAGGGTTTCGGTACTGGATTGCCTCAAGCGAGGATACCATGATACATCTTGTGTTTGATCTTCCTACTCTCTTTTTATTTGTCATATATTGTTTCTTGTGATCAAGTTATTTTTTATTTCCCTATTCACCCCCCCTCTAGGGTTCTACATTAATGACCTGATTAATATGGAATCTATGTCCTGGAAATCTAACCTCATTCATATGCTTTTTCCCCCACATGAAGCTACTGCTATACTGAAAATTCCCTTATCTGCAAATTGCAAAAGTGATAAGCTTATGTGGATTCATACGGCTAATGAAGAGTTTACTGCAAAATCAGCTTATGGAATGATTCATGAGGAGTTGTGCCCTGGTTCTCATAATTCAGAAGGATAGGATTTCAATGAATGGAAGAGGCTCTGGTCGTTTAATCAAATCAGTCCAAAGGTAGTGCTATTCGTCTGGAGAGCTATAACCAATTCCCTACCCATATATGAAAATATCCACAAACGTATTTGTCACGCCCCGATTCGGGAATCGTTCGCCTCCGCTTAGATTCACGCCGAATCGTTCGTCCTCGCTAAGGCGTGATGCCGTACAAGTCTGGAATTGCACTTGTACAAGGCGTGCTCGTATTCCTTTTATAAAAGAGACATTTGAATAGAAATTCGCAGCGGATGATAAAGAAGTTTTGGCAACACAGATATGATCTGAAATAAGTTCTTTATTGATATCTTTGAAATTACATTGCATAAACATAAGGCTCTCAAACAGCCGAGATGAAAGGCCAAACTTGGCTACAACTTGCAGAAATATTGAAATGAGATACAACTTGTTCCATACATCATATCCCTTTATTAATAATGCGACAATAACCACCTTCAGCAAAATGCCTTCTTCTTCAAGTGGAAACTTCAAGATGTACGAAGCTTCTAAAGAGTCGGACAGCAAGCCTTCAGCGTCTATGATTATCCACTAGGTTCCCGGCACCTGTGGAGACGAGGGTCAGTACATTGCCACATATGTACTGGTGAGCGGCCGTAACCAATCTCACCATAAATCAACAGTAGTAAATTTACATGAATGTTCACTATTGATTTATATTCTTTCTATCTTGCCTTACGGTCCATTAACAATTCATATATTTGATGAGAAATATAAGAAGCATACAGTGATGTTAGAAACATAAGCAATTCATGTTGTTCTAACATAAGCAGTTCATATTGATCACCAATTTGGTGAATCTTACCCACGGTCGATAGCCATCCCTGTACATATTTATGAATACCACTTACTCTGCCTGTATAAGACAATGTTAGCTATGCCACCTGTCTATATGAAGGTCACTGGCGACACGCCATCCTGGACCGTCTTACTTGGTACAACGACGTCCTTTCAGTGCGGATAGCTAGCCCCACTGCAAGTCCCGTTTACCGATGCCAGTACGTCGGCATAATTCCTTGTTCCCCCTAGGACGAATCGGGTCCGTGGCCGCGGATTACCGTTCTGGGAACTACCTTGTATACAAGTTGTCCATGACCATGCATGCAATGCAACTTAACTAATAAGAGACACGACATGCATGATAATAGCATCTTCCACACATATTCGTAGTTCTCATTTCATCTTGCCATTTTCCCATCTTTCCATCTTACCAACTTGCCTTGAGCCATAGGCTCGTATATTCGTTCATCCAACCAAGGGACTATTCATGTTTAACCCATTCTTTCGAACCGAAGTCCGATATACTTACCGCCCAATACTTGGGTCTTTGCATCACCTGTTAAACAATTCATATAGCATACGAGCATCATTCGATTTGCAACATAAGCCTAGCCATGTGATAATTTATCTTTCATTATCTTTCCCGTATTATTACTAGGCATCTTTTATTAAGCACCGAACGCAATAACAAGTCTACCATTGTTATGCGCGAAGATCAAGTATCGTCGAAGGATCAAAGCCACTCACTTGTTGGTGAATTGCCGAGAGAAAGAGGTCTTCCACGCAACGTCACCCGAGGTTCACCGCGTTAGCACCTGCATTGGCACCAGCGTCTGGTCAGCATACTTCTTCTCTTTCTCTCAGTTATTCGATATGAAATGCGTAGACGGTGAAAGTAAATCCATGAAAACATTCATCGAAAACAATCACGAAAACGCACACAAAAGCCAACAACAAAAGCGACATCGAAAACCAGCAGGGCAACGGTCTCGGGGCAAGCGACTCTTATATAGAACTCTTCTCCCAAGACGCGCGCCACTGCATCTTGGGCATCATTTCAAAAGAGTCCAATCCATAACGAGGAAAGGATCTCAATTTATTATCCCGCGATCCTGGTAAAGTTTCCCCAATTCTCATCCGACTCGGCCATTCGGCCGCTAGCCCGCACCGTGCTCCGCAACGGATTCAGGGCATTACATATTAATACACTAACAAAATGTTTCGTCCTCGAAACTTAAACACAAACCCACCTAGGTCAAACAACGAAGGAAACTTTTCCTTCACCTCTGCCTCAAGTTCCCATGTCGACTCTTCGACGGAATGATTTCGCCAAAGCACTCGAACCAAAGAAACAACTCGGTTCCGCAAGATTTTATCTTTCCTATCCAAGATTTGCACGGGTTCCTCCACATAAGACAAGTCAGCTCTTAGTCCTAGCGGACCGAAGTCTACCACATGGCTTGGATCGTGTACATACTTCCGTAGTTGGGAAACATGGAAGATATCGTGCACTCCATCCAATGCCGGTGGCAACGCGATCAGATAGGCGACAGGGCTGACTCGCTTAAGAATTTCAAACGGGCCAACAAATCTCGGACTTAGCTTCCCCTTCGCACCGAATCGCATAACTCCGCGCATCGGTGACACCTTCAGAAATATGTGATCGCCCACCATAAATTCCAATGGTCGTCGATGAGTATCCGCATAACTCTTCTGCCGACTTTGTGCCACACGTAACTTCTCCCGAATCATGCGGACCTTCTCGACGGCCTGTTCCACCATCTCCGGACCAAGTACCTGTCGTTCACCGACTTCATCCCAACAAATCGGAGACCGACACCTTCGCCCGTACAGTGCTTCATACGGGGCCATTTCTATACTTGACTGGTAACTGTTGTTATAGGCAAATTCTGCTAGCGGCAAGTGAGTATCCCAACTAGTCTTCAGATCAATAGCACAAAGCTGTAGCATGTCTTCAAGTATTTGATTCACCCTCTCGGTCTGGCCATCGGTTTGAGGATGGTATGCAGAACTAAATTTCAATTGTGTTCCCATGGCAGCATGCAAACTGACCCAGAAACGCGATACAAATCGCCCATCCCGATCCGACACTATTGATGCCGGCACTCCATGCAGTCGGACAATTTCATCCAAGTATAGCTGAGCCAACCGGTCGACGCTCCATGTCGTCTTCATTGCGAGAAAATGTACAAATTTGGTTAATCGATCAACGATGACCCAAATTGCATCATTCCCCCGCTGCGTCTTCGGCAAGCCAACTATAAAATCCTTGGTTATATGATCCCATTTCCATTCTGGGATCGCGAGGTTCTGCATCTCCCCGCCGGGCCTCTGGTGTTCCACCTTGACTCGTTGACACGCTAAGCATCGCGAGACAAAGAGGGCCACATCTCGTTTCATGCCGTGCCACCAGAAGGTCGTGCGCAAATCTTTATACATTTTTGTACTTCCCGGATGCAAGGAATACTTGGCATAGTGGGCCTCTGTCAAGATTTCTTTCCGGAGTTCTTCATCCTTCGGGACACATAGCCTCCCCTTGAGTCGCAATGATCCGTCCTCGTGCCTGGTGAAGTCGCTGGCTTCACCCTTTTCCACTATTCTGCCAATCTTAATCAAGAACTCATCTGTCCTCTGTGCCGTCTTTATCTTTTCTAACAAACTCGGCTCAAGTTGAAGTTGAGCCAATTGTGCATTTCGGCCACGAATCTGGAGCTCAATTCCCATACTTTCTAATTCCTTCAGTATTTGTTTGTCAACACTGAGTGATCCC
The DNA here is from genome assembly GCA_029216955.1 of Iris pallida. Classification (NCBI taxonomy): domain Eukaryota; kingdom Viridiplantae; phylum Streptophyta; class Magnoliopsida; order Asparagales; family Iridaceae; genus Iris; species Iris pallida. Next base: position 369,552 of record JANAVB010002397.1, read on the forward strand.
ACAAAGTTTCGACTCAACGCGTCCGCCACCACATTGCCTTTTCCTGGGGTGTACGCGATCGTCAAGTCGTAATCTTTTATAAGCTCCAACCAACGTCTTTGCCGCAAATTTAAATCTTTTTGAGTAAAGATATACTTCAGGCTTTTATGATCGATGAAGATCTCGCAAGCCACTCCATACAAGTAGTACCTCCACAATTTCAGTGCAAACACTATCGCTGCCAATTCCAAATCATGCGTTGGATAATTTTTCTCGTGCGGCTTAAGCTGTCTCGAGGCATAAGATATCACTTTCCCTCTCTGAGTCAACACACATCCCAAACCCAGTCCGGACGCATCGCTGTATATCTGGAATCCCTCGACGCCGTCTGGAAGTGTAAGGATTGGAGCTAATACGAGATGTTGCTTCAGATTTTGAAAGCAAGACTCGCACTCATCAGTCCAATCGAATGCCACTCCCTTCTGGGTTAGCCGAGTTAAAGGCGCTGCCACTTTTGAAAAATCCTTGACAAACTTCCTGTAGTAGCCTGCCAAGCCGAGGAAACTTCGGATCTCGCTCGCCGACGTGGGTTGCTTCCAATCCACTACGGCTTCAATTTTCTTTGGGTCAACGGACACACCTTCCGCCGAGATAACGTACCCTAGGAACGACACGCTACTCATCCAAAATTCACATTTGCTCAGCTTGGCATAGAGCTGATTGTCCCGTAGAGTCTGTAACACTGTCCTCAAATGTTCTGTATGGTCTTCTCTGTTCTTCGAGTAGATTAGGATGTCGTCGATGAACACGACCGCAAATTTATCCAAAAAGGGCCGGAAGACTCTGTTCATCATATCCATGAAAGCGGCAGGGGCGTTGGTCAGTCCGAAGGGCATGACCAAGAATTCATAGTGTCCGTATCTGGTTCGGAATGCGGACTTAGAAATGTCATCTGGTTTGATCTTTAACTGATGGTAGCCTGAGCGAAGATCAATCTTTGAAAATACAGACGCCCCTTGTAACTGATCGAAGAGGTCGTCTATTCGAGGCAACGGATACTGGTTCCGAATTGTAACTTTGTTTAGCTCACGGTAGTCGATGCACAGCCGCATTGTTCCATCTTTCTTCTTCACAAATAGCACCGGAGCACCCCATGGTGAAACACTGGGTCTGATGTATCCCTTGTCTAATAATTCCTGTAGCTGTACTTTGAGTTCCTTCAATTCAGCAGGCGCCATCCTGTATGGTGCCCTTGAGATCGGACGAGTATCTGGAAATGTATCGATAGTGAATTCAATCTCTCGGTCCGGAGGCATTCCGGGTATCTCGTCAGGAAACACATCAGGAAATTCTGCCACGACTTCAGTGTTAGCTGAGTCTGCACCATTCTTGCGTGTGTCTCGAACAGAAGCAAGGTACCCTTCGCAGCCAGAATAAAGTAATCGCCGGGCCGTAGTAGCTGAAATCACCATCGAAGCCTTCGCCGACGAACTGGCCGAGTAAGAGAATTCTGTTCCCCCAGGTAGGCGAAACATAACTCGCTTCTTCGCACAGTCAATCGTCGCACAACATGCACTTAACCAGTCCATTCCCAGAATGATATCGAAATCTTTCATATCAAGCTCGACTACATCTAATGGTAGCTTTCTCTTCCCGATACATATGTAACCATCCCTACACATCATGTTAGTAGGCATCTCCACTCCTGATGGAGTACTAACACTAAGGTACATATCCAACATTGTCATTTTTATTTCATGTTCCTTAACATAGTCTTTAGATATAAAACTATGTGAAGCACCAGAATCAAATAAAGTACGTGCAGGAATGCCATTAAATAACAATATACCTGTCACGACAGTATCTGATGCAAATGATGCTTCCTCCTGAGTCAATGCAAAGACTCGGCCCTGGGCACCGGGCCTCTGATTCTGTTGTAGCTGAGGAGGTCGTGGTGCCTGTCCACGATTCTGTTGATATTGTTGGTGATGCTGCTGCCTTGGAGGGTTCTGGTTGCCCCTTCCTGGACAATTGCGAGACATATGGCCAAATTGACCACACCTATAGCATCCTCCCTCCAAGACCTTACAGTCATTAGCAAAGTGCCCTTTGTTGTGGCACTTGTTGCAGTACGGCCCAACCGGGTTGGGTCGATGGTAGCTACCGTAATTCTGACGCTTTGGTGCCTCATATCTGCCACCGTTGTTCGGTCTCTTGTTATGCAAATTATGTACCGACGCTTGCACTAGCGCCGTCGCAGGATAGTGTGGGTCCAATTCCTTCGCGTGCTCATAAGACTCCTGAAAAGTCTTATATTTTTGAACCACGACTTGAGCCTTCAGAGCAGGCCTCAAGCCCTGCTCAAACCGACGAGCCTTAGATGCATCGTCAGTAAACTTCGTGATCGCATACTGAGACAGTCTAGAAAACTCTGCCTCATACTCCTTCACCGTCATGTTCCCCTGTTCGAGCTTCTGGAACTCCAATTCCTTAGCTCGCTGCTCAATCGAAGAGAAGTACTGAGCCAGAAATGCCTCGCGGAACATCAGCCAAGTAATTTTCGTTGTTCCATTTACTCCCGCAAGAATTCTTTTCTGACTTTGCCACCAGTAGTGTGCGTTGGAAACCAGCAGTAGTTTCACACACGAGACCCTCTTAGATCCAACAATACCCAAAGCTTCCAGGTGGTCTTCCACTTCAACTAGCCAATCCATAGCAATGGTGGCTTCCTCTGTCCCTTTGAATTCCTTGCTACAGATTTTCTTAAACTTTGTTATGTCGGCCACAGCAGTGGTCTTCTTAGCCGCCGGGGGTTCCTCTGCCTCCACTAGTTCGCTCTCTCGGAAGACTGGAGTGCCTTGAGCCCCATTGTTCACCACTGTTCGGACCAACTGTTGCAGGGTATCTAGCTGCTTCTGTTGGGCCTCGAATTGCTTCGCGTTCTGCCTCTGCTGGCTCTCCATCATAGCCAGCATCCTCTCCATAGGGTCGGTTGAGGCTACCACCCTTGAGCTACTCGCATTGTTTGTCGTACCCGCCTTTGTCATCTCTGCAAAACAGAGGAGCTTGTTAGTCTCATAATATATTTATGGACTTATTGTATGGAACATCTCATTTCGGGACATTTAAAACCAAAGTTGTTCGAGAAGCAATAAAGCTTGTGTCATTTTTCGAAATCTTTAAAACCAAGAAATTCCTAAGGATGTAAAGCCGTGCTCTGATACCAAACTGTCACGCCCCGATTCGGGAATCGTTCGCCTCCGCTTAGATTCACGTCGAATCGTTCGTCCTCGCTAAGGCGTGATGCCGTACAAGTCTGGAATTGCACTTGTACAAGGCGTGCTCGTGTTCCTTTTATAAAAGAGACATTTGAATAGAAATTCGCAGCGGATGATAAAGAAGTTTTGGCAACACAGATATGATCTGAAATAAGTTCTTTATTGATATCTTTGAAATTACATTGCATAAACATAAGGCTCTCAAACAGCCGAGATGAAAGACCAAACTTGGCTACAACTTGCAGAAATATTGAAATGAGATACAACTTGTTCCATACATCATATCCCTTTATTAATAATGCGACAATAACCACCTTCAGCAAAATGCCTTCTTCTTCAAGTGGAAACTTCAAGATGTACGAAGCTTCTAAAGAGTCGGACAGCAAGCCTTCAGCGTCTATGATTATCCACTAGGTTCCCGGCACCTGTGGAGACGAGGGTCAGTACATTGCCACATATGTACTGGTGAGCGGCCGTAACCAATCTCACCATAAATCAACAGTAGTAAAATTACATGAATGTTCACTATTGATTTGTATTCTTTCTATCTTGCCTTAGGGTCCATTAACAATTCATATATTTGATGAGAAATATAAGAAGCATACAGTGATGTTAGAAACATAAGCAATTCATGTTGTTCTAACATAAGCAGTTCATATTGATCACCAATTTGGTGAATCTTACCCACGGTCGATAGCCATCCCTGTACATATTTATGAATACCACTTACTCTGCCTGCATAAGACAATGTTAGCTATGCCACCTGTCTATATGAAGGTCACTGGCGACACGCCATCCTGGACCGTCTTACTTGGTACAACGGCGCCCTTTCAGTGCGGGTAGCTAGCCCCACTGCAAGTCCCGTTTACCGATGCCAGTACGTCGGCATAATTCCTTGTTCCCCCTAGGACGAACCGGGTCCGTGGCCGTGGATTACCGTTCTGGGAACTACCTTGTATACAAGTTGTCCATGACCATGCATGCAATGCAACTTAACTAATAAGAGACACGACATGCATGATAATAGCATCTTCCACACATATTCGTAGTTCTCATTTCATCTTGCCATTTTTCCATCTTTCCATCTTACCAACTTGCCTTGAGCCATAGGCTCGTATATTCGTTCATCCAACCAAGGGACTATTCATGTTTAACCCATTCTTTCGAACCGAAGTCCGATATACTTACCGCCCAATACTTGGGTCTTTGCATCACCTGTTAAACAATTCATATAGCATACGAGCATCATTCGATTTGCAACATAAGCCTAGCCATGTGATAATTTATCTTTCATTATCTTTCCCGTATTATTACTAGGCATCTTTTATTAAGCACCGAACGCAATAACAAGTCTACCATTGTTATGCGCGAAGATCAAGGATCGTCGAAGGATCAAAGCCACTCACTTGTTGGTGAATTGCCGAGAGAAAGAGGTCTTCCACGCAACGTCACCCGAGGTTCACCGCGTTAGCACCTGCATTGGCACCAGCGTCTGGTCAGCATACTTCTTCTCTTTCTCTCAGTTATTCGATATGAAATGCGTAGACGGTGAAAGTAAATCCATGAAAACATTCATCGAAAACAATCACGAAAACGCACATAAAAGCCAACAACAAAAGCGACATCGAAAACCAGCAGGGCAACGGTCTCGGGGCAAGCGACTCTTATATAGAACTCTTCTCCCAAGACGCGCGCCACTGCATCTTGGGCATCATTTCAAAAGAGTCCAATCCATAACGAGGAAAGGATCTCAATTTATTATCCCGCGATCCTGGTAAAGTTTCCCCAATTCTCATCCGACTCGGCCATTCGGCCGCTAGCCCGCACCGTGCTCCGCAACGGATTCAGGGCAAATTCCAGAAACGTGCCCACTATGCAAGGTACATATTGAAAATACTAACCATTTGTTGTTACATTGTCCCAAAACAAGTTTATCTTGGCAATACAATCCAATGGTGGCATCTCTAATATCAGTGGAGTCCTCAATCAAATCTCTCACTACGGCTCTGTTGAAGGATGGTGATCCAAACAGACTGGCTTCTTTCTTTTACCAGCTATGGTCTATTTGGAAATCCAAGAACAATGTTGTCTTCAATAATGCTAATATCAATGCCAAATGAATTTTTGAAGAAGCCCGACGTCTCCAGAAGAAACATGAAGTTTATTCAACTGGTATCCATGGCAGTATAGACACTCTGAGTAGGAATCAATATCTTGACAAATGGTTGCCACCAAGACACAGCTGCTGGAAGATCAACTTTGTTGAGACTTGAAGTGATTTTATTGAATGGAGTAACAACATATATATAGGAGAGGCTAGCCTCCTCTCCTATCATTCTAGCCAATGTGGGACTAAAGCCCAATAACACTAGATATATATATCAACACTCCCCCTCAAGATGGGCGAAAGATATTCACTAAGCCCATCTTGTCACATCCTCTCATCATGTTGATAGAACTAAGCCCCTTTGTCAGTCCGTCTGCTACCTGATCTTTGGTTGGAACATAGCCCAGCTCTAGTTCTCCTTTATCCAGTTTCTCTTTGATGAAGAATCTGTCAATCTCAATATGTTTGGTCCTGTCATGCTGCACTGGATTGTTGGCAATATTAATAGCTGACTGGTTGTCACACCATAGCTTCATCTTTGTTCCCTGGTCCAGCTTTAGCTCCGTCAGCATATTCTTCAACCACAATAGTTCTGTGACTCCCAAGGCCATCGCTCTATACTCTGCTTCAGCTGTTGATCTGGCCACTACTGACTGCTTCTTACTCCTCTAAGAGACCAAGTTGCCTCCTACAAATATGCAGTATCCCGATGTGGATCTCCTGTCGTCAGCACAGCTAGCCCAGTCAGAATCACAATAGCCCTCAATGCCTACATGATTATTTCTTCTAAAGATCAGTCCCTTCCCGGGGGCTCCCTTCAAGTACCTCAGAATCTGGTACACTGCGTCCATGTGACCCTTCCGGGGGTCATGCATGTAGCGGCTTACTACACTTACCGCAAAGCTGATATCAGGTCGAGTGTGGCTTAAGTAGATTAACTTGTCCACCAATCTCTGATATCTATCCCGGTCAACTGGTTCTCCAGCTTCAGCATCCAGTTTAAACTTCTGGTCTATCGGTGTCGTAGCTGGTTTACATCCCATCATCCCTGTTTCCGTAAGCAGGTCCAGTGCGTACTTCCTTTGAGAAAGAACGATTCCCTCATTATCTCGAGCAATCTCAATCCCAAGGAAGTATCGAAGGGGGCCAAGATCTTTCACCTCGAACTCCTTGCCAAGTTTTACTTTGAGTTGGGCGATCTCCTGCTCATCATTGCCTGTGATAATCATATCATCTACATATACTGCAAGCATGGTGATATGGCCTCCACTCCGTCTGAAGAAGACAGTGTGATCAGCATTGATCTGCTGATATCCCATCCCTATCATTGCTCTCCTGAACCTGTCAAACCATGCCCGAGGAGACTGCTTCAGTCCATAGAGAGACTTCTTCAGTCTGCAGACCTTGCCTTCTGTCTGTTTTGTGCCGAATCCTGGTGGTATCTCCATGTACACCTCCTCTACTAGATCTCCATGAAGAAATGCATTCTTCACATCCAGTTGGTGTAGCTTCCACCCTCCATTGGCTGCCAGGGAGATCAAGGTCCTGACAGTGCTCATCTTCGCCACTGGTGCAAAGGTCTCGTCATAGTCGATGCCGTACGTTTGACTGTATCCTTTTGCCACCAGGCGAGCTTTATAGCGCTCAACCTGTCCATCTGGGTTCTGTTTCACAGTAAAAACCCATTTACATCCAACTGCTCTTTTCCCTTCTGGCAGTCTCACCAGCTCCCAAGTGTGGTTCTTCTCAAGAGCTCCCAACTCCTCGTGCATTGCCGCTTTCCACTTTGGATCGTTCTTGGCAACCTGCCAATTGTTAGGTACAGTAATACTATCCAAAGATGCTATAAATGCTCCATGAGAAGAAGATATATGATCATAAGAAACAAACTTAGCAAGATCCCAACCATATCTGTCCGGAGGATTTCCCGCATTGCTGCGAGTAGTCCTTCGTGTAGGTAGTGGTATGGGAGGAACGATATCACCTGAGGAGGGTGGTGGTGTAGATGAGGAGGATGGTGGTGTAGATGAGGAGGATGGTGGTATAGGTGTCTCAGGAGTTGGGACAGGCGCAGGCAAGGGACTTGGCACTGACACTGTAGGTACTGGTCCTGTAGTCTGCTTGTTGTTTCTCCTGTTGTAGGTCAGTAACTCCCCCTGAGCCGTAGGTGTAACACTTCTCGTCTCCTCCCTCTGTTCCGCTTCACCTTCATGTTCCTCCTCAACTGTGTCTCTATGCCAAACTTCTAAATCGGTTACCACCAGGTTCTCCAAGTTCTCTATCTCCCCCTCTCGCCTTATACTTGTAGTATGAGGCGTGTTATACGAAGTTCCATCCTGGCGGTAATATGGCTCATGCTCCCGGAAGTGGACGTCCATACTAACAAATTTCTTCTTCTCTACTGGACTCCAGCATACATACCCCTTCTGAGTTGCTGAGTAGCCCACGAAGATGCACTTGACTGCTCTAGGGTCAAGTTTTCCAACGAATGGTCTGTTGTCCTTCACAAAACACACACATCCAAACACCTTTAGTGGAAGTATTCCACTATTATTACCTTGTAATACTTCACATGGAGACTTCCATTCCAGGACTTTTGAAGGCATCATGTTTATAAGTTGAGCTGCTGTCAACACCGCATATCCCCATAGGTGTTGTGGGACATTCATGTCGATCATCATACTTCTTGCGGTCTCCAGAAGATGTCGGTTCTTCCTTTCTGCTACTCCATTTTGTGCTGGTGTATATGCACAAGAGGTCTGATGCTGTATTCCATGTGCTGACAAGTACTCTGCAAGTGTCCTATTGGTATACTCCGTCCCATTGTCAGATCTCAGTATCTTCACCACTGCATTATACTGAGTCTGGACATATTTATGAAAGTCCCGAAAACAAGCAAATACATCACTTTTGTTCTTCATCAAATACAGCCAGGTGACACGAGATGCACAATCGATAAACGAAACAAAATACTTATACCCATTCATAGTGTTAGTAGCACATGGGCCCCAAACATCAGAATGAACTACCTCAAAGACTGAAGAACTCTTATGACCATTTCCAACATATGAACTCCTAGTAAGTTTTCCTAACTCACATGCATCACATACTAATTTCCTTTTATTTGATTTTGCATACATATCTGGATACAACTTATTTAGAGTATCAAAGGAAGAATGCCCCATCCTCCTATGATGAAGTATCAAAGTGTCTTCAGTCTTCTGCTGCAGCTCCTCCATTCCAGCCTTCTCTGCCATAGACACCAATGCTGAGTCCAGTCCGTCTTGATCTAGGTACCACAGTCCATCATGCCAAGTGCCAGTCCCAAGTCTTCGTCCCGTCCCTTTCTCCTGGAAGATCACCTTAGGAATATCAAAAGAAACAATGCATTTTAGTTGGAGAATTATAGAACTAATAGACAAGAGACTGACTGGGAAGGATGGAGCATGCAAAACATTGGATAACCTTACTGAACCCGTACAATTAACAGTACCCTTACCGACCACTGGTTGGAAAGTACCATCCGCAGTCTGAATGGTGTCTGTCGATGCTAGGTGAGTGTACGAGGAAAACTTACTAGCATTTCCGGTCACATGCCGAGATGCTCCTGAGTCGATAATCCAGTCTGACATTTTAAGGGAAGACATAGATGCAAGAGCGTGAGACTCGTCAGTACCTTCTGATGGATGGGCATACATAGCGGCGTTGAAGAATGGAGTGGATGCCTCCTCTGCTACGCTCCTCCTGTCTCCTTCGATTGACGCTTTTTGCTTTCTCTCCAGCAGATCCAGTAGCGCCTGATCCTCCTCAGTAAAGGCGCCGCCAGCTCCTCCATTCCCATCTGCCACCAGCAGGTTTGCCCGATAGCCTCCTCGACCGCCTCGTCGGCCTCCTCGACCACGTCCACGTCCAGCATATCCTCGTCCACGTCCACCACCTGAGTCTCCCTCCTTAGGTGGTTTGGTACAAGCATATCGATGGTGGCCCATCTCCCCACAGTTGTAGCACTGCCGATTCTGTTGCCAGAGCTCTCCCTTGGATCCTGTATCCCCCGAACCGGTAGCTGCTAGTGCTGACTTCACTTCGGGTAAAGCACCTGTCGATGATGCGCCTGTACCTGTCTGTAATCTGATCCGCGTCTCCTCCTGAATCATGGCTGAGATAGCCTCCTCGAGACTAGGGATCGCTGGCTGGGCGAGGAGTAAGGCTGTTCTCTGTGTGAATGCTGCAGTCAGTCCCTTAAGGAATTTCATCGTCCTCTCCTGCAGACACACCTGTCTCTCCTTGCACTTTGGGTCCCCGCAGCTTGCCCGTTTGGAATGGTGATCATAATCCAGCCAGAGGCGTTCCAACTCCGTAGCGTACTCCTGCACCGTCTTCTCGCCTTGTACGGTGTCGTCGATCTCCCCTTTTATCTGGAAGATCCGTAGATTGTTACCTATGCCATCATAGGTTCTTCTCAATTTCTTCCATACGTCTTTCACCATCTCAATGCCATCTACTGTGGAAGCAATAGACTGGACTAAGGAGTTGAGAAGCCAGATATAAATCACCATATGAGTGGATTTCCACTCGTCGCGTCCTGTCGAGCCCTCTTCCGGCTCTGTCTTCTCGCCTGTCAAGAATCCCTCCAGGTTCTTGCCTGCAAGGGTTCTTCTCACCCGCCGTGACCAACTCAAATAGGTGGCTGGTCCATCCAACTTCAGATCGATGGAGGGTAGTTCTAACTTTGGCGGTGCTCGTGTCGTGCTTTCACCAGCCGACACCTTTATCAACTTCAGCAATGTCGCCACATCGTCAGCATCCAGCTTCTTGAGAATCTTCTCCATCGATGCTTCTTCTCGATCACTTCACACTTGCTCCACGACTCACGCTCGTCCTTGCCGTCCTCTCCTAAATCCGAATATGTCTGATTTCATCGGATCTAGAGATTATAGGCATCTCCTTGAGATTGATCTCAAGAACGAGCGTAAATCTTGTACCCGCAATAGCGGTACAATGAATCCTGCAGCCGTAAAAACGGTACAGAAACGAGCGTGAATCTTGTACCCGCAATAGCGGTACAATGAATCCTGCAGCCGTAAAAACGGCAGCAGCAGCAGCAGTTGCAGCCGCAACAGCGGCACAGCAACGGCAGCAGCGCGGCAGCGGCGGCGGCGGCGCGGCAGCTGCAGCAGCAGCGGGGCGGCGCTGCGGCGGCGGCGGCGCGGCAGCAGCTGCAGCGGCAGCGGGCGGCAGCAGCTGCAGCGGCAGCGGGCGGCAGCGGCGGCGTAGAAGGGGGATTAGGGTTAGGGTTTGTGTGGAGGAGGATTGGAGGAGGGGTCTCTAACGGTATGCTAAGCAATTTTAGGCTCTGATACCATGTTGAGACTTGAAGTGATTTTATTGAATGGAGTAACAACATATATATAGGAGAGGCTAGCCTCCTCTCCTATCATTCTAGCCAATGTGGGACTAAAGCCCAATAACACTAGATATATATATCAACAAACTTTGACGGTGCCTACTTGGATGGAAAAATGGCGGGTGCTGCTGTTCTTCGAGACTCAGAGGGTCGATTTCAACTTGCAATGTCGAAGACAGAGGATGGTGGTTCCCCCATTGAAGCGGAGGCATCTGGCATCCGCTTAGCATTGATCATCTGTCAAGATGAACATCTGAGTGAGGTCACAATTGAAGGTGATTGCAAGATGTTAATAGATTCGATCAACCAACCTGCAGTAATTCCATTATGGCGTGCACGTCACACTGTTGAAGATGCAAAAATGGTTTGCCATACAATTCCTAATCTTTCCTTCAAATTTACTTATAGGAGTGATAATCAATGTGCACATTTTTTAGCAACTTCTTCTCTGGTTTATCCATCCTCTGATTCCGTATCTCCCTACAAGGAGATACCCCCATGTATTCAAACTCATGTTATTCATGACATGAGTTCCATTATCTCTTAATTTTAATGAATTATGTGTTTTTTCAAAAAAAAAATGTGTCAATGCCAACTGTATTGAAACTTAATGGAATGCATTTGAGGTGACACATTTATTAGATGTTTTAACAACAAATGTTGACATTAAGGGAATAGAGTTCAGTTTAATGAAATAAAATCCTTATAAGAAACACATGATTGATATCAAAGAACTAAATGAGCTAAACTCGGTACTTATATGAAGAAGTATGTATTAAAAATGTAAGTTTTTTTCCCTAAAAAATGAGCATACACATAACCCATGGGACATCCATTATTTATCCAGTTGTTTTGCGTGTTCAAACTAATGTGCAAGGTCATAAAATATGATCACTGTAAACAATTTTAACTGCAATGACATCGGAGGTGGTTTCTGTCTTTCCTATTTCTATGGATCTATTTTAGAAAAAACTTCCTTCAATAGTGGTTTTTATTCCAATTTCTATCCTAGCTTTTTTTTTTTTTTTTTTTTTTTTTTTTTGATGAAAAGTGGATCCTTTATTCATTCAAGTCAGCATCTACATCCACCACAAGAAGTTTACCATCACTAAGGGCCTGGTTTAAGAAACCAGGAATACAAGTAAAAGTTTCATTGCTACTCCCTTGAACAGCATATTTGGCGAGTAAATGAGCAACCGGCTCTCTTCACATAAAGAAGGTTAGGTATCTTGGTGGTTGCAACCGCCCTGATAATCGAGGATATTTCATCACAGCACCGCCATGGAATAAGCTTCCTCGCACCTCTATAGATCTCCATAGCTACTTGGGAGTCTCCCTCTAAACAAAAATTGCACCAGCCAAATTCTCTTGCAAGCATGAGCCCAGCGTGGATAGCATGGACTTCTGGTAGTAATCCAGAGTCCGTGTTCCAGATGGAATTCTTCCACTACGTTTTCGCTGCCACAAAGTTCCCCGATGCTGTTATAGACACTGCACCCGCTCCGATCGCAGTGAAGGAGGTTGCTCCATCGATGTTGATCTTGATTACGTCCCCGATCGGTGGCATCCACTTGGAGGTAAGTGAAGACTCCAGTTAGCCATAGGGTTTAAACTGTCTGCGACTTCCCTACTATAATCACTGTGGATTTTATTAGCTACCATGGCAATGCGAGTAGTCGACGGCGCAAGCTTACGATAGATACAATCTCCTCTCGCCTTCCACAGGGCCCACAGCAAGGCCGCTCCCAATCTGAAGGCGTCATGGCTGCCCTCCTCATGGAGCCATACTTCAATTAGGTTCTTGATTCCTGTATGGTCATCTACTCGCAGCCCAATCGGGCTACGGAACCAAGCTTCCTTCGCAATAAAGCAATGTAGGAATAGATGGTCTAAGCTCTCCACGTGGCTAAGGCAAAAAGGGCATTGCGGGTTGACAGAAGGAATCCTTCTGTTGATGATGGTCATCAAAGGGAGTGCACTGCATAGTAGGCGCCATATGAAAACTTTAATCCTCGGTGAGATATTGTGCATTTTCCAGAGGTTCCTCCAATTATTCTTGTTATATAGGCTGCCAGACGAAGATGGCTTCTGCCGCCGAATAGATTCATATAACGACTTCACGGAGAACTCCCCATTCTTGGAGCTAGTCCATAGGAGTGAGTCCATCCCATCTTCATCTTGTAGGGAGATTCTAGCAATGGCTTGGCACTCCATAGGCGAGAAGAGCGACGAAATGAGGTCCGATTTCCACGTCCTATTAATTGGGTCCATGAGCTCTCTAACCATAGTATTGATTTAAATTATCCTAGAAAATTTTCAACTCTAGTACCAATTAATATTAGGTCCCACATCATTAAAGTAATTATTTTATTTGTTGCCACGTAGGATAGATATGGAGAACCATTGGAGTTTTTTTTTTTTTTTTTTTAGAAACTCTATCCCAATTTTAGAAATTTACATTGGAGATGGCTTCAATTGGTGCAAGATTTTTGTACTTTGCCTCTGTCGAACTACGAGACACTATGGCTTGGATTTGGGCGCTCCAAGAAATGATGCTTGTGTCGAGATAGACACAATAACGTCTTTTAGATCGACCATTCGATACCGAACAAGGTCAGTCGGCATGGAAATATGCATGAAGTTGTAGGGTGCCCTTGGCGTAGGTGGTGCCCTTGGCGTAGGGTAAAATTCTTTTGGTGGTTTGCAGATATGGCTTACGAGGGTTGTGGAGACATTGGCATCATACTTGTTCACGGCAAATATCTATAGTCGAGACTGTCATGTTTTATTTTGTTGAATCAATAAACGTCACTGGACGTGTCACTGGGCGTATTATCGTACAAATCTAATTTCCGTTTGTACCTGTTAAACATATATTTTTTTTATAGAATTTGCAGCAGATAAAGATTGGAATAATATTTTTATCGAGAACTTTTGTAGCAAAAAATAGGGTAGACATACGGGTTTAGGATCCGCGGTTCTAACCCGAATCGAACCGTAAAACACCCAAACAAGTCGGAAATTTCAAAACTGAAACGGCACGGGTCCTGTGATATGAACGGTTTGGGGCAGGTCATACTTTGAAAACACACAAGGGCCCGGCCCGGCCTGTTTTTAAGGGTAGTATAGTAAATTTCTAAGTATTTGTGCCCGTCTTTACTGAATTTATAGGTTCATAGACTTCTACCTAATTAGAGCATCCATAGTGGAGATACTCCAAACACGTATTCTAAATTATTAGAAATTGTATAAATTATTACTTTTGGAATGTCTTCTTGATATTGGCACACAGTGGTACACTCCAAATTAACATCTTACATCTGTTTTTTTTCTTTCATGTTTGGTAAGATTTTACGTATCTATTTTCTTATTTATTTTTCATCCACGTTTGGTAAAATTGTTTAATATTGGTGGGCCCAGAAATTAATGTAGTGGAGCTAGCACACGTTCCAAATCTGGAGTGTCTCTTAACTTTCTAGCAATTTTTAAGTATGGACAAATATCAACTGTAGTGTTCAAGTGCTACAAAATTTGGCTAAAGTCAAAATGTAGTACTTGAAATCTCTCTCACTGTGTATGCTCTTAGTACATGTTCTATGAACTATGCCTGCTAAGCACAATACCAATGTCATACACTATTACAAAAAAAATTATATGATTAAACTATTCGCTCAAACATATATTCTGACCATTTTCTGACATTTTTAATATCAAAAAGAAATATTAATAAAAAATAATGAAAATTATATCCGAGTGAGGCCTCATGTGTTAAGTTTTATGTTTGGTTATATATTATTAATAATAAAACTTTACATATAAGTTAGGATGGCCGAGTGGTCTAAGGCGCCAGACTCAAGTTCTGGTCTTCGAGAGAGGGCGTGGGTTCAAATCCCACTTCTGTCATTTAATTCTCATTTTTTAAAAGCATTTAAAGGTTTACTAATATTAACAATTTTCGCATAATGTACATCAACAAATTCAATTTAAAACAAAAACGGATAGTACAGGAGGATTCAAAACAAAAACAGAGTATAGGAGGGTCACCCAATTACAGAGCCGGCCCTGAGATTCAGCCCTATTTAGAAATTGAATATAAGTCCTATTTCTGTAAAAAAAAATCGTTGTCATATATTAATGTTTTCTTAAAAGATGACCAATGTTTATAAGTAAAAATTAAAAAGAAAATATCGTTTAACTTTCATGTACTCAGAATAATCGTATTGATACTATAACATCGAAATATTTGAAAACTATTACTCAAATCTACAAACTCTACATAGCTACTACTCAAATATACAAAATCTACGTAAATTCATTTGTAGAAGAAACTTGTTAGCAAAGAGAAGATGAAGCATGTTAATCAAAATGTTCAATATACATACTAAGATTTTTTTTTATTTTATTTTGGATTCGAATGCATTTTGGTTAGAATTATCTTTTACTTTTTAAAAACTCGTGTTTTACTTAATTATGTGTAAAAATATACCAAGTTATTTTTTCCAATTAAGTTCCAACCTTATATTATTTTCTGCAAATGCTACATGTTTCTGGCATGTAACAAATTCAAATAATGTGTCTCGAAAAAAATATATCTAAAACCACATTTATCCCCAAAAAAAAAAAAATCTAAAACCACATTTAATAAAATAGAGATGTAAGCGATTGAACCTTGTAATCTCCCACATAAAAAACATATATTTTGCCAATTTAGCTACATTACTAAATTGTCAAATTTAACTATGCATTATAAAAATGCTATAACAACAAACTTTCAAAACTAAGTGTCCTCTCTATTAGAAGGCCATGTTCGGTTGCTCCAGAAGAACATGCTGAGGGCCTTGCCTGTCCAATTATTTGGTGCCACCGACTATTAAGACTGGCTGTATTTGCATTTGGTGTTATCGACTGATTGTAATTGGAACAAAGATTTCTCAGATAATGCATCTCAATATCATTACCTGACTCTTAGAAGTATTTTAAATGTAGCTGACACTACACAAATAGAGTTCAAGTTTAAAAATGTGTCAATGCCAACTGTATTGACACTTAATGGAATGCATTTGAGGTGACACAGTTATTAGATGTTTTAACAACAAATGTTGACATTAAGGGAATATAGTTCAGTTTAATGAAATAAAATCCTTATATGAAACACATGATTGTTATCAAAGATCTAAATGAGCTAAACTCGGTACTTATATGAAGAAGTATGTATTAAAAATGTAAGTTTTTTTCCCTACAAAATGAGCATACACATAACCCATGGGACATCACATTATTTATCCAGTTGTTTTCGTGTTCAAACTAATTTGTGCAAGGTCATAAAATATGATCACTGTAAACAATTTTAACTGCGATGACATCGGAGGAGGTTTCTGTCTTTCCTATTTCTATGGATCTATTTTAGAAAAAACTCCTTTCAATAGTGGTTTCTATTCCAATTTCAATCCTACCTTTTTATTTTTGGATGAAAAGTGGATCCTTTATTCATTCCTACATCCACCACAAGAAGTTTATCATCACTAATGGCCTGGTATAAGAAACCAGGAATACAAGTAAAAGTTTCATTGCTACTCTCTTGAACATCATATTTGGCGAGTAAATGAGCAACCTTGTTGTTGGCTCTCTTCACATAAAGAAGGTCAGGTATCTTGGTGGTTGCAACCGCCCTGATAATCGAGGATATTTCGTCATAGCACCGCCATGAAATAAGCTTCCTCGCACCTCTATAGATCTCCATAGCTACTTGGGAGTCTCCCTCTAAACAAAAATTGCACCAGCCAAATTCTCTTGCAAGCATGAGCCCAGCGTGGATAGCATGGACTTCTGCTAGTAATCCAGAGTCCGCGTTCCAGATGGAATTCTTCCACCACGTTTTCGCTGCCACAAAGTTCCCCGCTGCTCTTCTGGACACCGCACCCGCTCCGATCGCAGTGAAGGAGGTTGCTCCATTGATGTTGATCTTGATTACGTCCCCGATCGGTGGCATCCACTTGGAGGAAAGTGAAGACTCCAGTTAGCCATAGGGTTTAAACTGTCTGCGACTTCCCTACTATAATCACTGGATTTTATTAGCTACCATGGCAATGCGAGTAGTCGACGGTGCAAGCTTACGATAGATACAATCTCCTCCCGCCTTCCACAGGGCCCACAACAAGGTCGCTCCCAATCTGAAGGCGTCATGGCTGCCCTCCTCATGGAGCCATACTTCAATTAGGTTCTTGATTCCTGTATGGTCATCTACTCGCAGCCCAATCGGGCTACAGAACCAAGCTTCCTTCGCAATAAAGCAATGGTTTTTTCTAAGGGCACTACCAAAATTGTTAGGGGGCATCACTTACTTGGGGGCAGCCCAAGAAGGCGGAGAATTTGTTAGGGGGCACCCAAAATTTGCAAGGGGGCAGCCCAACCTCCCAAACCCTTCTTTTCACTTTCATTTTTATTCTACACTCTCTCTCCTCAAGAAGAAAAAAAGAGCTCTCTCCCTCTCCTAAAACCCTAATTTCTTTTTCTCCACCACTCCACTCCCAATTCCTCCACCAAGATTTCTTCCACAACCTTCTCGAAGAGATGACACACAAGTCAAAACAACCGGAATCCAGGTACGTTCTTTCCTAATTTATTCGAAAATTTTGTACATTCTATTCGAAACCCTAGAATATTTTTAATTCTTGAAAAAGTTTTGATAAAATAGGTTTATAATCTCTTTCACGTTCTCTTCCCTAATTTTCGAACACAAGAAACCCACATTTTATGTTGAAACCCTAACCCTAGAACACGACAAACTAGCATGTCGTTGTGGCAGTTCGGGTCTCATAACAGTAGGACTGCCAGGCCTGTGGCAGTCCTACTGAAAATCAGGACTGCCACAGTCCTGACAGTCCTGATTTTCAGTAGGACTGCCACAGGCCTGGCAGTCCTACTGTTATGACATATGGGGGTGTGTAATGCATGCTGTTTCTATTATTTAATAACTGTATGTTGTCATGCAGTCCACCGGCCGCTAACAAAAGAATACGGCCCACCGCGTCAAAGCGGAAGGAACGTGCGGGATGTCCTCTCGAGCGTCCGATAACAATTTTCGAACCGGCGCCCCAAGCTCGGTCTCGGACGTCGCCACCGGCACGTCAAGCTCGGTCGAAGCAACGAGCTCCTACTCCTACGCATTCTTCCGATGACGACGATGATGACGTGCCAATTGGCCGACTCCTATCACGTCAAGGCGGTTCTGCTCCATTTGATGAGGTCAGTCCTTCTAAGGAGGCCGATCCTTCTGAGGAGGCCGGTCCTTTTGAGCCGCCAGTCCGTCCGCCCGGTTGCTAAATGTTGGTTTCTTTTGAGAACCACATTGCGTATGAAATATGGAAGAACCCGGTATGTACATGACGTTTGTAAGCTACCAGTTTTTAGTATACTATATATATATGTATTTCATAATTGATATGTTTTTATGTTGTTCGATATACAAAGGACATATCGTATCCTTAGGGCTGTGAGTCACGAGAAGAAAACTCTGTCCTGACAGTTTGCAAGCTTATCGGAGGCCGTCCAGAGCAAAATCATACCGAGCGGCTTGCATAATTTGGCACAAAACGCTTATCGGACAATGGATAGTGCCCTTATATCCGCCTTTGTGGAGAGATGGCACCCGGAGACCAACACATTTCATCTCCCAGCAGGGGAGATGACCATTACACTTGACGACGTCTACCAGATACTGGAGCTGCCAGTGACCGGGCGCGTCATGACCAAAGAACATTACACCAATGAGAAATCCGTGAAATGGTACGGGAAGATCGTCAACTTCGCCTCAAGTCACCTTGGACTTCAGGCTACGAGTTTTACAACTCTGCTAGGCTTCAAGAAGTCATATGGAATTCCTCTGTCATTTCTGGTGGACCACTTCATGGATATGGAGGTGGATGACGATGACGATGATATGGTCGACGCGGTGGCCCATGTGTACATGTTGTTCGTCCTAGGAACGGTCGACATTCCGGACAAGTCCGGAACGTCGATACATGCTAGGTACATGCTCAATTTATCTGAAGTGGATGACTTCATTGATATATCCTGGGGAAGCGGTATCCTAGCCAATCTTTATCGCAAGCTCGGCATCGCATCCCGTGTCGGGACTAAGACAATAGCCGACTGTCAGACTCTGCTATATGTAAGAAAACTTCTAACAATTTAATCTTGTATACTTCATTTTGTTGTTTATTTTTTGATTATTCATTTATAAATTGAATAGGCATGGATATACGAGCACTTTCCGATGCTCATACGGGCTGACCTGAACCCAGAGTATGTTGAACACCTTCCTAGAGTGTGTCGATGGAGGCCACCCCAGCTGGAAACCAAAAATTGGCAAACACTGGCTTCCATTCGTGAAGTACTAGACAATTTGGTGCCAGAAGAGGTACTAAATTTTGACTTACTTTGTCATGTAAATTTTGCTTTGTTGTTAACTATTTTCCTACAGATTTTTTAGAATCTATACCGGGATTTAAGTGAGCAGAATCGTGAGGTCCAACCAGTTTCTTTATTTCATGGCATGATCACATGCTATGATATCACGGAACCGTACATGCCCGATAGAGTACTTCGTCAGTTTGGCTTCGTGCAAACTGTGCCGAAGCGCACACTACGACTGTTGGAGCCTCCGCGCGGAACACAACCTTTAAATTACAAACCGGCGGATTTCGACTGGGTGACCGACTTTTACTCCGAGTGGCAACGACATGTACTTCGAGAATCTGAAAGACGATCGGTCACCCTGATGGCCGACTGCAGCGAGGACTACATGCCGTACTTCCTGGGGTCGGACATCCTAAGTTATCAAACCCTACAAACCCGGGTCCCGTGGCCGTCGGAGCAATTGGAGCTCTTCCTTCCAAAAATGTCTTGTATGCTGGGTTGGTGAGGATGGTGAGTTCCTATTTGTAATTAGACTGAGATTTCCATGTTTGTAGACTTAATTCACTTATACTTTTATTTATAGTCTCAAAAGGTAAAAGAATTGGCCCAGACACTCCGAAGAGGTTACGAAAGTGACACTAGTGTCGCGGTCGCCAACGAGCTTGATCGCATCGACGACGTGGTCGAGTTTTCCTTCATGAATAATAGGGAGTCTCGTTCAAAGGCCCGGCATGATATGTAGTTGGATGTGGAATGATCATTAGTTGGATGTAATCTGGATATTTTTGTAAAGATGTTTTTGTTGTTTGAAACTTGAAGAATATATTTGTTGTTTGAAAACTTAAGTTGTTGGGCAGACTTTTGAATGATATGTAGTTGACACTTATGTTGTTTTTTTGAAGTTGGATATTTTGTCTGATATGTAGTTGTAATTTATGTTGTTATTTATGTACATGTTGGATATGTAGTTGTCTGATATGTAGTTGTTATTTACGTACATGTTGGATATGTAGTTGTCTGATATGTAGTTATTATTTACGTTTGGAAACTTAAGTTGTTGGCCAATTCCTAATATTCTTGATTTAGTATCAGAGGACTGCCACCCCCTGGCAGTCCTCCTTTTGTATAGGACTGCCACCTGGCAGTCCTATTTATAGCTCTCTGTGATGAGAGTTTGATACTGAAATTCTCTGTCACAGAGAGTTTCAATTAGGACTGCCACCCCCCTGGCAGTCCTATACAAAAGGAGGACTGCCAGGGTGCTGGCAGTCCTTCATAAGTGTAGGACTGTCAGGGGGGTGACAGTCCTATTTATAAGTCATTGAATTAATATTTGTTTGCGATTCTAAAATTTTGGCAAAAGTGCTAAAACGGAGGTCCAAACATCATTTTTTTGCGATTCTAAAATTTCGGAAGGCCGTATAACTGTGATACAGTTAATCTCAGGCTCATCGAAAATACGCTCATTTTGCGACAAATCGGGCCTCGTTTCGACCTCCCAGTCAAAAGTTATAGTCCTCCAAAGTTTCAACTGACCATAAAATGCAGGAGAATGACCATTCTCCGTGTAAATTAACACGGAAAATGGCATTCTCCGTGTTTCTAACACGGAGAATGGACATTCTTCGTCTTAATTTACATGGAGAATGGTCATTCCAGTGTTAAAACGCAGGAGAATAACCATTCTCCGTCTTAATTTACACGGAGAATGGCCATTCTCCGTATAATTTAGCACGGAGAATGGTCATTCTCCGTGTAATTTTCACGGAGAATGGACATTCTCCGTGTTAATTTACACGGAGAATGCCATTCTCCGTGTTAATTTACACGGAGAATGCCATTCTCCGTGTTAATTTACACGGAGAATGCCATTCTCCGTGTTAGAAACACTGAGAATGCCATTCTCCGTGTTAATTTACACGGAGAATGGTCATTCTCCTGCGTTTTAACACTGGAATGACCATTCTCCGTGCTAAATTACACGGAGAATGACCATTCTCCGTGCTAAAACACAGGAGAATGGTCATTTATATAACAACAAGTTTCAATTAGGACTGCCAGCACCCTGTCACTCCTCCTCTTGTGTAGGACTGCCAGGGGTGTGACAGTCCTAATTGAAACTCTCTGTGGTAGAGAGTTTCAAAACTCTCATCACAGAGACTTATAAATAGGACTGCCACCCTCCTGGCAGTCCTACATTCAATTAGGACTGCCAGCACCCTGGCAGTCCTAATTTAATGCAGGACTGCCACGGGTGGCAGTCCTGATACTGGATCGGATAGCCATTCTTCGTGAAAATTATACGAAGAATGGCCATTCTTCGTGCTAAATTACACGGAGAATGGCCATTCTCCGTGCTAAAACACAGGATAATGGCCATTTATATAACAACAAGTTTCAATTAGGACTGCCAACACCCTGGCAGTTCTAATTCAATGTAGGACTGCCAGGGGGTGGCAGTCCTGATACTGGATCTGATACTTTAACAAATTGGTATATTTTGCCACACATACTTGCACACAGGTAAACACATATAACACAGATAGCACACATGTAAACACATATATAGCACACAGGTAGACACATATAACACAGATAACACACAGGTAAACACATATAACATACTGAACTTCATATTTCACTGTATACAAAATTTACTCCATATAGATCAGTGGACTTCATATTTCACTATATACAAAAGTGGTCCTCCATATACAAAATGTCAAACTGTAAATATATCCATACTTAGTCGATTTCGACGTCGTAGTGGTCAGCAGTAAGTCTCTTGGCTCCTCAAACTTCAACAACTTCTTACAATGGTTGATCTGATCAACGAAAGGTGTGGTCCAAGCGATGGCTTCGACCGGTGCTCTTTTGTACCAAACTGTTGGAGGTGGAGGAATCGGAGAATGAGCGATCATCTTTAGTATAACGAAGTGATCCCTGATCAGACCTATAGTGCATAGGTTAGGCACTCCGTGGTCCGTCGGAGGAGCGCACATTGGAAAGAATGTATTGTTAATATCCGACGAGATAAGTACAACAGGTATCATGTACCTATTAGCAAATAAATAGCCGGCAGACAGGACTGACATGTAGTGGTCTTTCCCGGTAACACTGTCGGTGCAAGGGATACTTAACAACAAACTTGTAACCGTTTCTTCGCTTAGGATGCGGGAGTAGAATGGAAGACGAGTCCCTAACTCCTCGTACAGCTCCTGCCTCACCCGTCTCCATCTGTCTTTGCCATCATAACCAAGATGCCTTGCAAGGGCATGAAATCCGCAATGACCATCACCGGGGACATCGACAATAGACCAAATGTAACTTCGAAGCGCAGGTTGAAATTTTTCAATATACAAACTCGTTGTTTGGCTTGCAACGGTATCTTCTCTTGGGAGGTCCATTTTCTTTATTTTTCGGCGAACGGCAAGCTTGCCCTTCCGTGCAGGCGAAGGTTGCTGTAAGCTTCGTTCAACATGCTCAAAGGACGATAGATCTCTCTTTGTTGACTCCAGCCTTCTCTTCTGTGAACTAGTCAATCTTGTTTGAGGCCTGCCTTTAGGATTGGAAACAACGGACGGCTCATGCATTCTAGTAGTCACCGGACATGAAATTTCTTGGATTTTAAGCTCAATGGACATCCGTTCCGCTCCTACTGAGGCACACCACCTTGCGTGAAGAAGTTTCACTTGTGGCAAAGAGAAGAAATCATCGTCCGTCTTCACCAGGGGCATCATAGACAACTGCCTCCAACGTTGATCGACATCATCTACTGGAATAGGAATGGATTCACGGTGATATTCATTAATCTGATGTACACAAGGGAGGCCCAGTGTATGTCGATATACACAACCGCAACCTCGGGATCAAGCCCGACAAACTTTGACCTTTCAATCTCATCAGCTATTAAGGCCAACGCCTTGTGAGATACCACGCGCATTAAAGCATCTAAGAGTAATTCCTTTCTATGCTCATGCTTGACTATATTCAAACTCATCTCAAATGATGCCTTAATTTCATTCACCGTCGGTCTATTGATAAATGTATAGCTTGCCAAACAGAGACGAAGTTGCCGAGAGATGATTTTAGGTGCCTCTTCAATAAAGAGTGTGCTCCTTCGACACGGTTTGTAGTTGTCGTGCCGTAATGCTTCACCACATTCGACCATGCTAAGATGAATTGTTCTTTGTGCGGTTCAAGCCATGTATCTTTGATGTAAGAAATGTATGTCGGCTCCCTCGCCTCCCACTTTTGCTTGAACAAGTACCATGTGGCGTCGTAACTGGCAATCGTAGAGGCTCGCCACACACAATTCCAATCATTGTAGAATTCGTCAAAAATCTGCATGTCGATTTTACCATCCTCCTTCCGAAACTTCAACTTACATTGGGCTTGAATATTACGATTGACATGCCAAGTGCATAGCAATGTATCCGCTTGAGGAAAAACAATACGAATATTATTAATTAGGGCATACTCTCTGCCGGTAATAAATACTGACGGCTCTGTATGACCAGTGTAAAGTATTTTCAGTTTCTCCAACGCCCATGTGTAGTCTTCAAGTTTCTCACCCTTCATGAAGCAAAATGCTACTGGAAATATTTTCCAAGTAGAGGTGAACCCGGCAACATGAAAGAGAGGCATATTGAACTTATTGGTCTTGTACGTGCAATCAAGGACTAACACGTCGGCAAAAGACCTGGCCAAATTTGTGCAATCGGGATGAGTCCAAAAGATTGATAATACTTCATTACTCTAGGGATGTCTTCTATGGAACTCAACATAATGATTATCGACAAGCAACTTGAGCACTTCTTGCATCGCCATTCTTGATTTCGTCCGGACAGCGTTTGAAGAAGATAGGGCGTTGTATATTGACTTCACTGTAGACTTGTTCTTCTCATCTTTATGTCGTATGACGGAATATATTTGTCTCGGTGCAACTCCGGAGGTGGACAAGTCTTCAACTATCTTCTTCTCCGTATTGTTCAACTGTCCGACATACGAATGACCCAATAGTGTCTCGGCAATCTCATGGTTGTGGGTTCCATTCTTCACTTCTACTGTTCATTTCCTTTCTTCTTAGTTTCTAATATGTATCGTGAATGGACAACCACATTTTCTCGTTCCAACATTTCTTCTTGGAACTTTACTTTGGATAACTGTATTTTTCTTGTACGTTCTGAACACACCACCTCTTTCACAGCCAACCACCACAGTTTGTCGTCCCGGTCGATTTCGGGCCGATCTGGATATCACTAGAACAATGTTGTTTTCCCGTCCGACTTCTCGACACCAATGTACCGCACCCTCGCTTGATTCAAAACATAGATCGGTCCAGAATAAATGGGCTACATTGACTGCAATTGGAGCCGGTACCACAAAATCGGAAGATCTCAAGTCCTACAATAAAACTTAAAGGTTAGTACAATTAGACAACATCCTAAAGCAAATAGGTTTCATAGATTAGGACCGTGCATAAGATTGGTGTCCATAAATAGCAAATTGTGTTAATAGCAAGACCGTCTTTTGTACAACAATTGGTGTTCATAAATTTTAAACACCTTTACTGACTAAAACTCTACATTCAGGTATCATAGACTAGGACTGCCAGAGTGGTGGCAGTCCTTCACAAAAGAAGGACTGCCAGGACCCTGACAGTCCTACATATGTGTAGGACTACCAGGGTCCTGGCAGTCCTTCTTTTGTGAAGGACTGCCACCACTCTGGCAGTCCTAGTCTATGATTGGGACTGCCAGAGTTTTGGCAGTCTTCTGTGTCACAACACGAATTTTAACTCGATGACAAGTTAAAATGTAGTTACCAAGAGGGCTTTCGATGCATCAAAGTTGTCTTCGGACGTTGCGGGAACGTGTTCTTCGGACGTGGCAGGAATATTTGATGATCCCGGTTGATCCATGTTCAATATTTTTCTACATTTAACACATAATTCAACTTTTATATGTGAAATTCTTGTTTAAAACATTAAACATATTTTAGTTCGATGACTTACCAATAAATTAGAGAAGTCAATTGTGAGGACCCTGATTTTTGGGAATTATTTTTATTTTATTTTATAGTATTTCTAATTATTAGGTTATATTGTATATTTAATTAGGATTTTATATGTACTTTTTGTATCTTTGATTGTTGGAGCACAAGACATGCCCATCTCTCGAAACGTCCTTTATGAGTTTTGTAGTAGACATGATGACCTTCAATTTGATATATCATGCCCCATTCGAATTTTTCCCCTAGCATCCTTTTGACTTCGCGCAACTTCGAGTCAAATTTAGGCAATTAGATTATTTACCATAATTCCATACCTAGCTTCCCATGTGAGTTCGGAACTCGATATAGATCAAAACCATTTGACCAAATATATGATTTTGACCCATTTTGAGTCTAAAACACACATGCTAAGGGTGTGCCACTCAATCGAGTTTCTATGTGCTATTTAATTTCGAATGGCACTAGAGACTCATTAGTTGAATTTTCGAGTTCAACTTGACTAGAAAATATATTTGGACCCTAACCTAGCCAACCCCACTTATAGAGCTATGATAGATTGCTACGACTTAGTATAATTATTTTGATATTTATTTTGGGATGTTATACATCCAAATAGATTTATATACAATTTTGCATATATATATGATTATATTTATAATAGCCTAATATTTTATATAGATATGGCCTTAGTTATGGTTAAGTTCTAAGATGCATAGCGACTAGAAATTTTGGTACGGTTAGTGTAGTTGTGTGCTTTGACTAGTATATTAGCCATGCTAGGGAAGACCCGGCCATAGCTATGTCCCAAGTAGGAAAACCAAATAAAATTTGACTTAACCCCCACCGATGATTTATTATTAGATTATTGACTTTCTAGGAGACCCGGTTGTACCAATTTAGTCCCGACTTGACCCGAACCAAATCCAAATCTAAATAGACATGTAGTACTCTCAAATACCTTCATGTTGATATATATATTTTGTATATATATCGTATTAATATTAGTATGTTTTCAATTTTGGAAAGTTTCTATTTATAGGAAGTGTCTACGTGTAATCCTTGTTGGCATTAGTTTATATTTGACCCAAAGTCCAACCCAAATCTATGTAGGCATGTTGGAAATTAATATATATTAATAACCATATATATTTAATATTTATTCAGATTTAGATTGTAAATATTTAGAAATCTAACTAGTTCCATATTAGGAAACCCTCCATGCAAATATTCTTTATATTTTAATTAAATCTAAATTTAATATTTAAAACTTATATGCTTCTCATCTAATAGCAGCACATAGATTTTAAATTAAGTCTCCTTCAATAATGATCATTGATTATAATATTTAAATAAATTATATTCCAAATTTAGCCTTATTGGTAATCCTACTACTATCCAGATTATCTTATTCTAACATGTCCAATCTAATCATACTTAAATTAAATAATACATATCTATCTTAATTATATATATAAATATATGAGTATCTCATAATTCTTATATTAAAAATCATGCACACCTTCTCTTTTTCGTCCAAAAATATTTTCCAAATTCGATAGAAAAGTCAGCCACGATTTTTACCCGACAAAGCAACTTAGAAGGGCCATATCTCCTAGCTCGGGACTCGAAACGCGTCCCAGTTTTTTTTGTTGGAAGCGTATCGAGGTAAGCTTTTCAGAAACATATTTTAATAGACAAAATTCGTTCTGTAGATTTCTGTAAAATTGTTTGAGTATTAGATTCCCGAAAAATAAACATGTTTCGATATTTTTGCGATTCCTGGAGATTCCGGAAACGAAAATGCGATCCGTTTAGTTTTTTCGGAAAGCTGATACAAAGATCTATACCATCTCCTAACTAAATAAATCTAATAGGTACAATATTATTTATAATTAGATAATAGACTATTTTCAGCATCCGAAGACGTTTGTTTGGATCTTAGTTCCTCGGCAGTCGTTCCACTTACTTTCCTGTCTGATCTTCGTCACTACAGTGCTCACGACCCAGGCAAGTACACCTTGCCAAATACTATAGTATTTACATGCTTTTCTATATTTTTAGTATTTCTTGCTTTTTTGCATATCTCTCTTGTTTCCCCTCATGATTCTTTCTAGTTACACGTGCACGTAGATTTTAATTTTTCTTTCTATACTACTTGTTCTATCTTTTCTATCTTGTTCATGTATAGTGATAGTATTGATATGCATGTTCCATATTTTTTTCTGACCTGTTTGACCTGTACTGAACTTGGACATGACTAGATAGGCTTGACTTCCTAGTACCTTAGGAGAGAATGTTTTATTAGCCGTGGCTATCCTCTATTGTTAGTGCCTCCCCGGGCTACGATAGAGAACCTATTATAGGACTGTTAGTGCCTCTCCGGGCTACGATTTTATCCATGATTAATAATACATTCTCATGACATGTCACCATCTATAGAGTTCTTTTTCGTGTTATTCTTTTCTCGATTAGTTATTCCTATATTTCTTGTATGAGATTTACTGTACAGTAGGCATGTATATTATGTGTCTTGCTAGTCCTCTGAGGACCTGGTGATCTCTCCAGGTATTAATTGATGGCACGGTACACTGATGGATGATGTTTGCTACGCCGAGACTTCAGGTATACATAGTGTGTTTTTATCATATCTTCCGTATTTTAATTTTGTCCTATATTTGATACTCGTTGTTATTATAGCTAGTCTTTTACAAGCTTCATTTTTATCTAGCTTGTTCATGATGAATGTGTTATTGGGGATCCACTCTAACATATTTATCTAATCTAGAATCAGTGTATCATGGCTTGATCAGCCTTGCTGCACTAGATTCGTCATATTTATCTTTATTATGTGGATTGAGATATAGTTAATCTAGAATAACCAGACAGCTTATACGTATTCGAGCTGGGCTGGAGTCCTTTCGATGCGTAGCTGGCATGTATACGTATCCTAGTCCTACGTATTTTGGGATTGGGGCGTTACATATTTTTGTGGTGGCCCATACAGGTCGAGTTAGCCGTTTCGGTTACGTCACTG
Organism: Iris pallida; assembly: GCA_029216955.1. Lineage (NCBI taxonomy): Eukaryota > Viridiplantae > Streptophyta > Magnoliopsida > Asparagales > Iridaceae > Iris > Iris pallida. The sequence continues at coordinate 397,787 of JANAVB010002397.1, forward strand.
CACCGAGCGGGCCTGCGACCTGATTAAACCCTTAGGAATCTCAATCCACAACTGCCTTGACAATTCTTTTAAAAATTTCTCTACCACCCTTGAACTTCGTATTTGCTCTCGATTACTCTTCCTTTGCTTTCTCGTATCATTGCTTCTCGTCCCTTCTAATTTCGGAGTGACGAATAATCGTGCTATATAGGATTTATCAGAAATTCTTAAGTTATAGTGTAAGTTAGTCTGCTTATTGTATTGTGATTGCTTGATAGATAATAGGGATTAGAGATGCCATATGCCATAGGACATCATGTGTTTGATGAGATAGTTTAACCAAAGGTGGATAGATGTCCTTAATATAGAAATAAATAGATGATCGTACTAGATTACGTCCTTATGGCAGTCACTCGATAGAGAAAAGGGTGGTCGTTTAGTGTAACGATTGGCCCTCTACAAGAGTAAAGTAGACAGTCTAACCTAACCCATTTACTATTATACCGTGTTAGTTGAAAGTGAGGATTAAGCGGATTAGTAGGTACCACTTAGCTTGGTTAGGAAAAAAAAGAGACTCATGTAATTGTGATACTAGTATGGTTAGGAGGGACAAGCCTTCAACATGATCGTTGCAAGACCGCCAAAACCAAGAAGAGCGAGTAAAGATAACCATCTATATTTTTACGATATAGATATTTCAAAACCAAATTGTTTAGGCTTGATTATTACTTGACTTATTAGGAGACACTGTATTGACCTAGCGTATCCCTTAAACTATTCCTAGTAACACTAGCGCGGTTTTTCGTTACTAAGGGCCCTTATTTTAGTTTCGAGGACGAAATTCTTTTAAGGTGGGTAGATTGTGAGGACCCTGATTTTTGGGAATTATTTTTATTTTATTTTATAGTATTTCTAATTATTAGGTTATATTGTATATTTAATTAGGATTTTATATGTACTTTTTGTGTCTTTGATTGTTGGAGCACAAGACATGCCCATCTCTCGAAACATCCTTTATGAGTTTTGTAGTAGACATGATGACCTTCAATTTGATATATCATGCCCCATCCGAATTTGTCCCCTAGCATCCTTTTGACTTCGCGCAACTTCGAGTCAAATTTAGGCAATTAGATTATTTACCATAATTCCATACCTAGCTTCCCATGTGAGTTCTGAACTCGATATAGATCAAAACCATTTGACCAAATATATGATTTTGACCCATTTTGAGTCTACGACACACATGCTAAGGGTGTGCCACTCAATCGAGTTTCTATGTGCTATTTAATTTTGAATGGCACAAGAGACTCATTAGTTGACTTTTCGAGTTCGACTTGACTAGAAAATATATTTGGACCCTAACCTAGCCAACCCCACTTATAGAGCTATGATAGATTGCTTCGACTTAGTATAATTATTTTGATATTTATTTTGGGATGTTATACATCCAAATAGATTTATATACAATTTTGCATATATATATATGATTATATTTATAATAGCCTAATATTTTATAAAAAATATATATGATTAATATTTTATAAAAAATATATATGATTATATGATTAATATATATATATATATATATATATATATGATTATATTTATAATAGCCTAATATTTTATATAGATATGGCCTTAGTCATGGTTAAGTTCTAAGATGCATAGCGACTAGAAATTTTGGTACGATTAGTGTAGTTGTGTGCTTTGACTAGTATATTAGCCATGCTAGGGAAGACCCGGCCATAGCTATGTCCCAAGTAGGAAAACCAGATAAAATTTGACTTAACCCCCACCGATGATTTATTATTAGATTATTGACTTTCTAGGAGACACGGTTGTACCAATTTAGTCCCGACTTGACCCGAACCAAATCCAAATCTAAATAGACATGTAGTACTCTCAAATACCTTCATGTTGATATATATATTTTGTATATATATCTTATTAATATTAGTATGTTTTCAATTTTGGAAAGTTTCTATTTATAGGAAGTGTCTACGTGTAATCCTAGTGTAATCCTTGTTGGCATTAGTTTATATTTGACCCAAAGTCCAACCCAAATCTATGTAGGCATGTTGAAAATTAATATATGTTAATAACCATATATATTTAATATTTATTCAGATTTAGATTGCATTTATATTTAGAAATCTAACTAGTTCCATATTAGGAAACCCTCCATGCAAATATTCTTTGTATTTTAATTAAATCTAAATTTAATATTTAAAACTTATATGCTTCTCATCTAATTGCAGCACATAGATTTTAAATTAAGTCTCCTTCAATAATGACCATTGATTATAATATTTAAATAAATTATATTCCAAATTTAGCCTTATTGGTAATCCTACTACTATCCAGATTATCTTATTCTAACATATCCAATCTAATCATACTTAAATTAAATAATACAAATCTATCTTAATTATATATATAAATATATGGGTATATCATAATTTTTATATTAAAAATCATGCACATCTTCTCTTTTTCGTCCAAAAATATTCTCCAAATTCGATAGAAAAGTCAGCCACGTTTTTTACCCGACAAAGCAACTTAGAAGGGCCATATCTCCTAGCTCGGGACTCGAAACGCGTCCCAGTTTTTTTGTTTGGAAGCGTATCGAGGTAAGCTTTTCAAAAACATATTCTAATAGACAAATTTCATTCTGTAGATTTCTGTAAAATTGTTTGAGTATTAGATTCCCGAAAAACAAACATGTTTCGATATTTTTGCGATTCCTGGAGATTCCGGAAACGAAAATGCGATCCGTTTAGTTTTTCGGAAAGCTAATACAAAGATCTATACCATATCCTAACTAAATAAATCTAATAGGTATAATATTATTTATAATTAGATAATTGTAGCATCCACTTTTTCATAGAAGGGTATTTCAGTCATTTTAGCCATTTTGACCTTTATGTGATTTCCTGAATATGTTGACTCTTATTTGTGCTAGCAACTGGTTTAACCTTAGTGGACTTGTATAGGGGCCTAACCATGCATTAGAATTGTTATTTTCATTTTTAGAATTTATTTTGTGCATTAGATTATTTTTAAGGCTTTTATTTATTTATTTAGCCTTTTGCATTTAGGCCTTTGAGCTTTTTGACTTGGGCCCATTTCTAATTGAGTAGGAGATGGCCCAAGTGAAACCCTAACCCCTAGACACCCCCTTGGCCGCCCAACACAGCAGCACCCCCTCCTCTTTTCCTTATTTGTGAAAATTGTGAGCCTCCACCAAGAAACCCTAAAAGATCAATCTCTCCAAAACACCTATTTCCTTCATCCGGAGTCCGTTTCTTTCCAAACAAACTTTGTTGCGCTCGTTGAGGAGAGGAGGATCTGCTGGAGCATTTTTGGAGTGGAGACGGAGGTTTTTGCTAGAGGAAAATCGGCCGACAAGACAACCGAGGAGCCCCGATCATTGAGTTTTGACACTCAATAGGTAAAACCCTAATCTACCATTGCAAATCTAGTTTTTTATTCATTTTTGCATCCACATAGGTGCCCTAGCCTTGCTCACAAAATTTGGTGGGATTTCGACTCCGTTTGATGGAGGTATTGAGCCCGTGTCGGTCCCTTACGGCACGTGTTCGATGAAATGCCGCTTAGGATAGAAAGTTGTTGTTTTTTGTTTGTCTTCATGGATGTTTAGATAATATGATTTTGATAAACTTTCATGAAGATGGTTTTGGGTTTGACATCGTTTCAGCGACGTTTCGGGCAACGGACGCACGTGCACGGATCCCGTGCACCGTGCACGAGGCCGTGCGTGCCCTGCTGTCCGCGTGTGATTGCACGATGCACAGAGCATATTTTTGCGTGAAAATTTGTGAGCACGTGGGGGCAACCTCTGCCCTCATGCTCATAAAATTTCATGACTCTTCGTTGAGCGAGCGCGGAGATATCGTGCGTGCACCGCTCAGCCACTGTGCATTCAGCCTGTCGTTTTTGTCGCGGAGACGGACTTCGTGCACGCACAAGACGCAGCGAAGACCCGTTCCAGGACCCGAAACATGTTGACCTAAACCTAGACGACCCGTAGGATGAACCCTAAGTCGCGGCGTGGCCTGACGAAGGAGCAGCGAGGCCGGCACAACGCGCACGAGGGCGCGCGGGCGCACGCGCACGCGCACGCAGCAGGCCGCACGGGTGCGGGGGCTGCGTGCGCCGCTTTGGCGCATTATGTCACCGTGTCATCATGTCCTAGACCTACCCCAGGACCCCCGCCAGCTATGTGCACAAGCACGTGGCGTTTCGTTGCGTGTGCGGCGCTCAAACGAGCGAGAACGCACGCGTACCACGCGGTATCAGAAAATTCCGATACGCGTTATGTGGACACGACACGGACACAATTTCGAACCCGAGAGTATACGAACGCATCACGTGGGTCGAGGCCAACGTGTATGCCAAGTTTCGCGGGTTCGTTTGGTGTATTTTGGATTTTGGGTCGTTGTGTGAATTGGGTTGTTTTTCTTTAGTTTTCAGTTTTTGAATTAATATGATATTCTGATTTTTTTTTCCAGCTTCTTAGCTTCTAAATCTGAGTTTACAGGACTTATATGAGATTTCGGATTCGTGGGAACCAACCTTTGGCTTTGTTTCATAATTTTTCCATCATTTATGAATATATGTGTTCCTATATAGCTTTATGCATATATTTAACTATATATATATATATATATATATATATATATATATATATATATATATATATATATATATATATATATATATATATAATTCCGTTGAAACCCATTCCTAATGTATATATGTCGCGAATGGGTCGAGGGAGATATATTTCCAGATTTTAGACTCTTTATTTATCTCGCATCATTGCGTATCTTTCGATTTAAACGTTTGTGTATATAGATATAAAAAAAAATATATCTATATATATGTAGTTTCTTACTTTGTATATATGTATATAAATAGTATATTATTTTGAGTAATTTTATGGTTGCGTTTTACTGTTTTTAATCTCAGATTTTACCCTATTTCGGTAAGCACCAGTACATACACACGCACACACCACTTTTTGTTAGATTTGGGTTTTGTTTGTATTGTATATACACATGTGTGTATATACCTATATGTATATATATATTTATGCTTGTTAATTCTCTTAGATTAGATTGTAGTTTTGTATATGACTATAGGAGCCCTAGGAAAGATTTGGTTTGTCATTTCGAGCTTAGTTTAGTCGAATTGGCCGACAAGTTGACCAAATTGACAAAAGTCAACTTTGAGTCAAACTTGATCCAATTCAACTCAAACGAACTCCAAATGACCTAGAATTTTGTGTCTGACCTAGAAATTAGTAGACGGACTAGTTGACCCAGGTTTGACCAGCGTTGACCAGGTTTGACCATAGTTGACCGAGGGTTGACTTTGACCAAAATGGACCTAGAAGCATGTAGTATTGCATTGTAGCTATTTCTCTTGATATTGTAGACTTGGTTGTGACATGTGTGTATTTTAAATAGGTTTACATTGCCCCAGTTTAGTTATACCTCATCATCAGCAATTCGATTTGCCAGGCGAGTACATTCTCTGATCTTTTCATACTTCTTTGGATATGTTCTCTTGTTATAGACTAGTATACTTGATGCTGACACGATGTTCACACGGATTAGTACCCTCTGGATCTTTTCATGCGATGTTATCCTCTCGGATACATCGAGTATGTCATGTTCATGTACTTTATCATGGCCATCATGTACTCCATGTATTCATATTTATCCATGTGCACTCATATGTTATTCATGTACACTCATGACCATATGAGCTCCATGTATACAGTAGTTGTTATCCATGTGCAATAACATAACATGCATTGATCCTTGTGTATTGATTGGGGACAGGGAGAGTGTAGTTGGTTATGTGATCATTATCCCCAGTAGGTATCCATGCGCACTCCATAACTGTATCCATGTGCAACCCAAGCTGTTTACATAACCAATTCATGCTCTGATTCACGTAGAAGGTTATATTTCTCTATTATCATATTATATCTCATTTTATAGTCTCTCTCTCTTGTTGATTTCCTTTACAGCGATTCATGTATAGTTTTCTATAGCTTGCTTTATATGTCCATTCCTGTTATGAACTGTTGTGAGAGATATGTGCTCGTTCCGTCCTGACTGGACATATTAAAAATTTTATAGGTATTGATGAGGAGTACTGCCCTACTTATTATGGCATTGGCTTAGATGACACTGGCGACGTGGACCCTCAGGAGGATCCCACAGTCGCTGAGGACTTGCCTATAGTCTAGCTGAGACTTAGTACTTTATTTGTATTTCTATTTGAGACTTTATGAGTTGTACTTGAGATTTATTCTGGTGGTTTACACCTAGACTTTTTATCTGTGACTCTCTTGAGATTCATTCTTCTATTCCATCTTAGTATTGTGATTGAGTTACTTATTATTCCACTCTCCATTCAGAGTTTATTTTAGACTGTGTTAGATATTGTGACTCAGGACAGCGTTCTACCGCCGACACTGCGGCGTAGGCTTGGCGTTCGTCACTTCTCGTGCCCTTGCACTGGGTGCGGGTCGTGACACGTTTTTAGTGGTGGCCCATGCAGGTCACAATCACAACTAGTGTGATTCGAAGTGGTACTCGAACTAGAGTATCATTACAGCCTGCTGCAATAGGATATAGGATAAGTTAAGGTACTCAATCACATTAGAAAAATTCTTATCAATTCTTGATGTTAATTATCTCCCTTTGAAAACAACTGTCCTTCTTTGATAAATTTGCTTCTTTTTCAGTAATTGATTCCTTGTTTGATCTGTCTTCAGGATGGTGGAGACACGATCGCAGCGCTCTGGTCTCAGGGATACCACTGAGAGGTCGGCTACTTCTCGTCCGACCCAGCAGGCCCCAGGGACCACAGTGCCTCTTATTCCAGCTCAGGTGGGCCCATCTGCTACTTTTGGGGGTGCTCCTCCACCAGCTCCGAGGACTACCCCAGGAGTGCAGGGGATGCTACCACCACCGCCCCAGGGGACAATTAATGCGGCGCAGTATTTCGCTTTCATTCAGCAGATGATGGAGACGCAGCGACGTCAGTCAGAGGACATGAGGCAGGGCATTGATAATGTCCACCAGTTAGCGATGGTGGCAGTGGAGAGGGTGACTGCCCAACCTCAGGAAGGGCAAATTCAGCCATACTAGTCGAGGACTCCAGGTATTCAGGAGTTCCAGAAGATGAGGCCGTGGGACTTCAAGGGTACGGAGGGTATCCTTTATGCGGACGACTGGATTGAGCACATAGAGGAGATTTTCCGTCTCGCAGAGGTACCGGATAGACTCCAGGTGGAAGCAGCAGGCAGTATGATGCAGGATCTTGCCCGTACTTGGTACCAGACCGACCCCAGGGTTGGTACTACAGGGCAAACTTGGAAGGCTTTTAAGAAGCTTTTCAAGGAAAAGTTCTTCCCTGATACTGCACTTGGCGCGTTGGAGACGCAGTTTGAGAACCTGGTTTAGGAGAACCAGACTGTAGAGGAGTACGTCGGGGAGTTCTACCGCCTGGGCAGATTTGTGGAGGGCCTTAGCGAGACAGCGAAGGCTAGGAGATTCAGGAAGGGTTTGGTTAAGAAAGTCAAGTCCTTAACCAAGAGCAACATGAATGCTACATTTGAGGAGATTTTGATGGGAGCCATGGCAGCAGAGGATGATTTGGAGCTGAAGCAGAAGAGAGGCCATGATTCCCATGCAGCCGACAGCAGTAGAGGACCGGCCAAGAAGCCCCACTTTCAGCAGCAGCATCAGCAGAGGTCTTTCCAGCAGCAGAGGCCATTCCAGCAGGCACAGCAGAGACAGGGTCAGCAGGCACCGAGACAGCAGCAGGCCACCACTTGTGACTTCTGTAAGAAGCTAGGGCACACGTAGAGTGAGTGCAGAAAGAGGCTAGGCAAGTGCCTACTCTGTGGTTCATCAGAGCATCAGTTGAGGGACTGTCCTGAGGCTTTCGGGCGTAAAGGACAGAGAGCAGGGACCAAGGCACCAGTGGAGCAGCAGAGGGGAACTTTACCGACTCAGCAGCAGAAGTTTGTTCAGCACCAGCAGCAGACTAGAGGGGGCCAGCAGGGGCGAGCTTTTGCCATGGCAGCGGAGGATGCCGAGGTAGCAGGCGATCTGATAGCAGGTTCTGTTCTTATCGACTCTTTTCCCGCATTCGCATTATTTGATTCGGGTACTTCCCATAGCTTCGTGTCTGTATCTTTTGCCATTAGACACCAGCTTTCTTCTGAACCTTTGCCTACGACTTGCAAGATCACGACTGGGGGTGGTATTATCCTCGTCAGTGATGTTTGCAAGGATCGGAGAGTAGTTTTGGGAGGCCGAGAACTGGATGTGAGTCTGCTCGTGATGCCACTACCGAACTACGATATTGTACTCGGTATGGATTGGTTGAGCAGGCACCATGCCGGTATAGATTGCCGCGGGGGTAGAGATCTTTTTAGCATGCCAGGAGAGCCAGAGTTCGAGTTCACCAGGCGGGAGTCAGAGCAGAGCAGCGAAGTTTTCTACGGAGTTTTAGCAGAGGAGCAGAGTGTGCCACATCCACTGATAGCTGAGTTTATGGATGTGTTTCCGGAGGAGTTGCCAGGGTTGCCTCCGGATAGGGATGTGGAGTTCTCTATAGACTTGGTACCCGACGCAAAGCCGATATCTCAGCATGTCTATAGAGTGAACAACAATGAGCTTGTGTAGCTGAAGAAGCAAGTAGATGAGTTGCAGGACAAAGGCTTCATCCGATCGAGTTCTTCACCATGGGGTGCGCCAGTACTCTTTGTATCGAAGAAGGATGGGTCGGTACGGATGTGTATCGACTACAGGGCACTCAATAGCCTCACGATCAAGAATAAGTACCCGTTGCCGAGGATCGATGACCTGTTCGATCAGCTGAGCGGAGCGAAGGTATTTTCCAAGATTGATCTGAGGTCAGGATATCATCAGGTGAAGGTGAAGAAGAAGGATATTCCGAAGACCGCTTTCAGGACTCGGTATGGCCAGTTTGAGTTCATGGTGATGTCGCTTGGGTTAACTAACGCCCCGGCGGTGTTCATGAACTTGATGAACAAGGTGTTCCACCAGTACTTGGACAAGTTCGTGGTGGTGTTCATCGATGACATTTTGGTGTATTAGAAGACCCCAGAGGAGCATGAGAAGCATTTGAGAGTGGTTCTGGAGACTCTCAGGAAGGAGCAGCTTTACGGTAAGCCCTCGAAGTGTGAGTTCTTCTTGGATCGAGTTGATTTCTTAGATCATGTGGTGACCGGAGATGGGATCTCAGTCGACCCGAAGAAGATCAGAGCAGTTGTGGCATGGACAGCACCGAGTTCAGTCGCAGAGATCAGGAGCTTTCTGGGATTGGCAGGATACTACAGGAGGTTTGTTCAGGATTTCTTCTAGATTGTAGAGCCATTGACTAGGCTGACCCGGAAGGACGCAGAGTTTGTCTCGTCAGAGGAGTGTCAGGTTGCTTTTGATGAACTGAAGAAGCGACTGACGATAGCCCCGATTTTGATATTGTCATCAGGATCAGGCGGGTTCACTATCTACAGTGACGTCTCAGAAAAGGGTTTGGGTTGTGTCTTGTAGCAGCATGGGAAGGTGATTGCCTATACATCCAGGCAGTTACGCCCGCATGAGAAGAACTACCCTATCCATGATTTGGAGTTGGCGGCGGTTATCTTTGCTCTGAAGCAGTGGAAGCACTATCTATACGGAGAGCGTGTGGAGATCTTCACATACCACAAGAGCTTGAAGTATGTGTTTACACAGAAAGAGCTCAACATGAGGCAGTGCAGATGGTTGGAGTTGATGAAAGACTTCGATATTTTATTGCAGTACCATCCAGGGAAGGCCAATGTGGTTACCGATGCCTTGAGTAGGTATCCGATAGCTATGTGCTTGACGATGGATCGTCATCTATTAGCAGATTTGGAGAGTTTGGGGATCGAGGTGATCGTGCCAGGAGTTCAGATGCAGATGTGGGGTCTGCAGATTCAGTCAGACTTGATGGAGAGGATCAAGTCAGCTCAGTTCGACGATGTTACTCTGCGGTGTATCCGAGAGCAGGTTCGAGCAGGATTGGCAGATGTGGAGTTCGTCATTGCAAAGGACGGCACATTGAGGCACGGTTCCAGACTGTGTGTGCCTAGCGGAGAGCTTCGGGAGCAGGTTATGTAGGAGGCCCATCGCTCTCAGAACACTATGCATCCAGGTGCCAATAAGATGTATAGAGACTTGAAGGAGCATGTATGGTGGTATGGGATGAAGCGGGAAGTAGCATGCTTCGTAGCCAGGTGCCTAGTCTGTCAGCAGGTTAAGGCAGAGAGACAGAGGCCAGGAGGACTGTTGCAGCCATTGCCCATTTCGGAGTGGAAGTGGAAGCACATCACGATGGATTTTGTTTCGGGATTGCCGTATTCATCAGAAGGAAAAGACGCGATTTGGGTCATCGTGGACAGGTTGACCAAATCGGCCCACTTTTTGCCATTCAGAGTGGGAACGTCTACGGAGAAGCTAGCGGAGTTGTATATACGGCAGATTGTCAGGATACATGGAGTTCCGATGAGCATTGTCTTGGATCGAGATAGTCGCTTTACTTCCCATTTCTGGCGGAGTTTGCAGACTAGTTTGGGCACTCAGCTCAAATTCAGTACTGCATACCACCCTCAGACGGACGGACAGTCGGAGAGGACTATTCAGACTCTCGAGGACATGCTACGGACTTGTGTTCTGGATTTTGGAGGATCATGGAAGGATCACCTGCACTTGGTAGAGTTTGCATACAACAACAGTTACCAGGCCAGTATTGGTATGTCACCATTCGAGGCGTTATAAGGGCATAGGTGTCGTACTCCCTTGTCTTGGGATGATGTTGGAGAGCGAGCTTTACTGGGACCTGAGATGGTTGTGGACGCAGCTGAGAAGGTAAAGCTCATTAGGGATCGACGTCGCATGGCGCAGGACAGACATCGGCATTGGGTCGACAGCCACCGGAGACCTTTGCAGTTTGAGGTATAGCTTAGACTTAGGATTAGAATCTTGTTTGTTTGTGTTTTGTTGTTTGTGTGATTGTTTTAGTTAATTGAGACCATGCTTGTGCTAGGTTGGAGATATGGTATTCTTGAGGATTTCACCGACTCGAGGCACTATTCGATTCGGTGGAGGAGGGAAGCTTAGCCCACGCTATGTCGGACCTTTCGTTATCAGCGGAAGGGTCGGCGATGTGTCATACAGACTGGACTTACCTTCTTCCTTAGCAGAAGTCCACAATGTATTTCACGTATCGCAGTTGAGACGGTATGTATCACTTTTCGTTCCCAAAATACGTATTTTTAATGCATGTACTGCTTAAATATATTTATTGAATATTTATCGTGTATTGTTCTGTATTTTAATTCCTTAATTTCACGTTAATTATTTTTCTGCATTTTACTTTCTGCTTTGCTTTTGGGTTCGGCCCGAGTTGATTTATTTTCCGGCCTTGATGGTTCAACATGAACCCAACTCCCCACCTACCACCACTCCTTCATTTAAAGCCCCAAAACCCTTTCTCTCTCTTCATTACTCACATTTAATTCTCCTTCTTCATCCTCCATTACTCTCCCACCCACCCATTTGGAGAGGCAAGTACATCTTGCACACCATGAGGGATTTCATGCATCCTCATTTATTTTTAGTCTATGTTGTTTATCTTCTCTTCCTCTACAAGTTTAGGTCTTGAAGTTCTTGATTTCCATGGATGGTTGGGTGTAGATCTAAGTTTTAAGTTTTGGTTTTTCATATAGATTTTGTGATTTTGATCTATCAAACTTTGTTGTTTTCGAAAATAAGTGGTTCCATGTTGTAGAGAATTCAATTCTACCAAAAGTTTGGCTTTGAAAAGTTAGATTTCGACTTAATTTGAGGAAGTTATGGCCAAAAGTATTTTTGGTCATTTCTATGTTCACCTGCCAGGCAAATTCTGGCCGCATGAGCAGATTCTGGCCGCATGAGCAATTTCTGGCCGTATGAGCAAATTCTGGTCGCATGAGCAATTTCTGGCCGCATGAGCAGTTTCTGGCCGCATGAGCAATTTCTGGCCGCATGAGCAGTTTCTGGCCGCATGAGCAAATCCTGGCCGTTTTCCCGGCCGTATAAACACTAGCCCATAATGTCTTTTGGCTGATTCTGCCCCGAGTTGACATTAATTAACATTGATTGTTATCTTGGCGTTAATTAACATTGATTGTGACCTTGACTAATAATTGATCATGCGTTCCTAGTTGGAACTAAGAGACTGGCTAGTCGTCTTATTGAATTGAATGAATGAGACACGTTCATATTAACTATGAACTATTATAATCGATTGGCCGATCCCGAATATTGACATACAGGCACACATGCAGGCTTCAATTTATTTATTTATTTTCTACAAAAGCAGCATGTGTACTTGATGGTCAAGGCATGATTATTCCGTGGTTAGTTTTAATTGTTGCATTACGCTATGTAAGACCTACAACCTAACCGCACGGGTATCGTTGTAGAGTTGGGCATATCGTACTTGTACGGAAGTACTCATTCTGAATGACCATGATCCACGGTATGGGATTTCACTCAACGTAGAGACTATTAAGTTAAATAAAATAATGATTGTATGGAGAGAATGGATTCCTGAGTTCTTACATGGAAGCCCTCTTTGGGACTATTAAGTGCCCGACAGGCCGGCTGGTTCCCACAGATACTGTAAATCTGCCACACGGGCAGGAAGTGGTATCTGCTTATATTATTTATTATATATTGTATATTGATTACGGGCGTTCCGCTGGGACTCGTCTAATTCATGATTGGCACAATTGATTGACTGGATAGACTAGCCTTGCTTGTACATAGTAAGAACTGAGGAATCCTTATTGCATATTTCCAGGGTAACTTGGAACTCACAATAGCAAGCCGTAGAAGTTGAATGGCCGTTTAAATTGATTTGTTTGTGTACTGTACTGTCACGACCCACACCCATTTTTTTTAAACGGATACGAGACGTGTCCAAGCCAGCCAACGCCGCAGTGTCGGCGGTAGAACGCTGTCACGGCCATGAGATCAAATCACAAAATAATGCTCATTCACATAATTAATTTAACTTACAAAGAGCACAAGTTTTACTTTTACAGAAAATATAAACTTGTACAATTATAGAATGACTACCACCCAACTAACTAGCTAGTCTCTAAGCTTCTGTCTGCAAGTATTTCCGTCACTCCCCAAGCTAAGTGAATCCACGGCTAACCTGAAAATATTGGTTTCCAGTCAGGAATGGAACGAGCACAATTCATTGAATGCAGTTTCAAATAAAGAAAATGACTATAAGACAAAGGTTAGGCATCAATCATGAGTTTTGAAAATAACAGTAAAGCCGTAAGAAAAATCAATAGTAATAAATAGACCAATATACTTTTCCACTGTTAGAAGTACCTTTGACATGTGATCGGTCTGGGGTACTACACCGCACGGTCTACGAGATCTACTGCATAAAAATAAACAATGTCTACGAGATCTACAATGTCTACGAGATCTACAATGTCTACGAGATCTATTGCATAAAATAAACAATGTCTACGAGATCTACAATGTCTACGAGATCTACTGCATAAAATAAACAATGTCTACGAGATCTACAATGTCTACGAGATCTACTGTATAAAATAAACAATGTCTACGAGATCTACAATGTCTACGAGATCTACTGCATAAAATAAACAATGTCTACGAGATCTACAATGTCTATGGTCGGATCACACATCCTTAGTACTTCTCATTCCCGACTCAATAATTTATAATAGAGTATAAAAATCACATAACCAATAACTAATCAATGAAATATAGTAAAGATCAATATCGAAATGCAGACAGTAAACTGTACTCGCCTGTGGTCCTGTGCTGGTGAAACCGACAGTCTGAACTACTCAATGTGCCACTATAGTCAAAACCCGTACAACAGTCCCCGGAAGCTGAAATAAAAAATACCAATGATCTCAGAATAGTCCAATTAGCTAGGATTCCCTGTCCTTACGTCCAATTCTGGACACAGGGGCAAAACGATAATTTCGGGCAAAAACGATGTCCGTCGTTGGACCCGGTTTGCACCGAAAAGCATGCCAGAGTCAACGGTCTCTAAAGTCGTCAAACTACATGTCTACGGATCCAGTTTTCCGATACGAACCCAACCGTATGTCCAAAGTTAGATTCCGGCGGGCCGTGCACAAAATCGCCCTTTGAGTGGAACCGCGGGGCCCGCAAAACGACGATTTTATCAACTGTCTCAGAATCGGACCAAAGGACCAAAAAAATGATACGGTCCTGTTGGCGCAAGTTTCGTCTCGATCTGACGAGCGTGCACAAAGTAATCGAAAAATTTATAAAATGCACGAAACGGGGAATTTCGACGGATACGCATCAAATTCGTCGCGCACACGCGACCAATTTGAATTCTGTCAAAGCCCACACGACCACGAAGCTGTTACGCAACTTTCGATCCTTTCGGTTTGCGACCACGTCGCCCGAAATGACGGGACGTACGTCGTGTGGAACAATTTCATTGAATTTAAAAACAGGTTTTCGTCAAAGTTCGGGATTTGATTTCTCGACACGTAGTTGATGGTTTTGGCTTCTGTAAAAACTTTTGTGAAGGCCTATAGGTCGTCTAAATATGTGTTCAAGTAGAATTTATAAACAGTCGTTGGATCGATCGAAATCGATCCTCGAATACGAGTGGTTGGACTGGTTTTACTCTGTTTTCAACCGTGGTTTTTCGTCGACTTTGAGTCGACTTATCGGCCAACCTAGACCATCTAAATTCAATCTAATTGAGAGGAAATAATCTTGTATAGATTGGGAACACACCTGAATAATTGGATCGACAAACGATCCGCTGTGCGTCGAGAAGTTCGATCACGAACTCGGCCCGTTGCTGCTATCGCGTCCCTTTCTCCCGCGCACTGCTGCCTTCTCTGGTGTGCGCGGGTCGGCCTCCGGCCAGCGAGGGTGGCTGACGGCGCTCCTGACAGCCGCGCAGTTGCCCAGCGGGGGTTCGCGAGTTAGGGTTCAGGAATTCTCCCGATCCTAGATGTTGTTGGTTATAAAACGCTGGGATGGGTCGTTTTCGTGTGCGGCATGGGCTTGCTGGGTTCAAACCACTCGGGTTGGCCCTCAGTTTGGACTGGGGTTTTGTGGGGGAGCTTGGGCCTGGTGCGGGGAAGTTCTCGGCTGAAGGCTGGGCTTTGAGTATAAGAAGCTCGGGTTTAGCTGCTCCTTTGTGGGGGTTTTATTTCATTGATCAATCAATAGTTTTTTTGTATAAAAGCTCTACATGGTTGGCCACGTTATAGGTGACCAAGTGAAGTGAAGTGTGCACGTAAAGCAAAAGCTGATGGCAACCAACTACATCCTGGACTATGCTGATGTATAATTGTATGCATGTATGTTGCAACTTGCAACTAATATATTGAAATGAAATGAATTTAATTTCATTTCAATTCAGTTCAAACATTCGTTCCATTTCAATTCAATTCAATTCACTACTATACTATATAATAATAACAGAGATCACCACCATTTTCCTTCTTCTTTTCTTATTTCTTTTTTTCTAATTCTTTTTCATTAACTAATACACACACACACACACACACACACACACACACACACACACACATATATATATCTATATATATATATATATCTATATATATATATATATATATATATATATATATATATATATACACACATGCACATGCACCATATATTATCATTTATGTTTATCTATATATACGCACATATATTATGTATGTTTATAATAAATTAATATAAAACAATATTATTAACTAAATATCCCAATATATAACAATAATAATAATAACGAAAACTTAATAACCAATAATGGTATATATAGCAATTAGCTATAATAATTAATTAATCATAAAATCTAAAAATCACCCTTTAATTAAAATAAGTAAAAATAAAATATTTCCAAATTTCCGGGAAGGGAGGCTACAAATCTACCCACCTTAAAAATAATTTCGTCCTCGAAATTCTAATTCACCACTATTCCTTAATTCAAAAAGAACGTCTGTCTTAACCTCAATCCCCTCAAATTTTAATTCCTCGAAAAAATAGTTTATATCCTCCTCATTGGCCATTTTGGCAACTACCACCATATCGAGGACTTCTACCCACCTTTGGTCACACTACTCCCTCAAAGCTATGTCACTAAAACTTTATAATCTTCCAACCATTTGCTAAAATTTCTCTCGATAGATATATACTGTACACGGTATCTATAATCCTCTCCTATCTACCAAGCAATCCAAAAATCTAACAAGCAACTAATTTTCACAAGTACCAAAATATTGGTAAATTCTAATAAACATGTCCTTTCATCGTTCCGAAATAGGAAGAACATGAAGATAAGGAAGAATAATCAGGAGCAAATATGAAATTCCAGGATAGTAGGGAGTATCCAATGATGCGGATAGAAAGAAGGTTTACGAACCATTGACTTATTTGCTAAAGTGGCTACTCTAGTCTAGTCACTCGCTAAATCGAAGCACCTTTCGCCTCCTAGAGTGGCTTGCAATCCGTGCAATACAGAAGTCTCATTCTCGAAATTCTAAATAAGGTTCTATAATAGAACGAATTTAGGAAGTCAAGATCGTGATCTTTCCCGTGGTTATTTAAACACACGATCAAGGGATAAAACGTAATACAAATTCGTATCATGACTCCCAGGTAGATGGAATATTGGTTACGAATGACTTCACAATCTAAGAGGGGAGACTACATAATATGTATAGGGACCTATTTCAAATAGTTCGGTTTTATAATCCAAATGTAGTGGTATGCATGGGGGGTTTTTATCGGGTCCCAATGGGTTCCTGATTGGACGTCAATCGTTGGTTAGATGAACCTCGGATTTCAGTCTCTATTGACTGGTATAGTTTCCAATGGTAACTATTACTGCTAGGTTAGGATAATCCTAGAATAGTTTTCACCCAAGTGATTGAGCTAGATGGGCAGTCGGATTGGTTCGCTAGGTTCCTAAAGCCAAAAATGCGTCTTCGGTGACTTCTGTGTTTAAGTAGCACAAGAAGACACAATTGAGTGGCACATTAGTGGTACGTGCATAGTGGGCTTTGAGGAGATCACAACCATATATTGGGTCGAACGGTTTGAGTCAAGGTTGAGTCTCTAATTGGAACCGGAAAGTTTACCGGTATTATGGTAAGGGTCATAGCTAGTCCTTTTGACCCGAAAGTCGTACCATAAAAATATAGTACAAGGGGACGTGTTTGAGTGTGACATAATATACCTAGATGAAGGTGGACACGTCTAGATCTTGCATATAAAATTTGTTGGAAGGTAACAGCTGGTCTAGTGCTCCGAATATTAATGACACGGCCGGGACACAAAATAATCTAAATGAAAAGTGGGAGTCCATAGGTCACTAATCATCTTCCTAATGGAAATTATTCTAATCAATCGGTAATCCTCATATATTCCCAAAATTGAGAAGGCGTACAGTCTACCCACCTTAGAAGTTAAGTCATGGTCTTAGGAATAATGAGGTCAGAAGAATTTCAAATTCCGGATATTGTACCCCGACTCTTGGTAATAAAGAATAAGGCACGACATCACGGAATACGGTAGAGCTAAGTCAAGTCAATGATCGTTCCTCAATAAATGGAAAACGAGTGTGTACAATGTCACATGGTCGATAAAATAGAATGACCTACTCGTCCATAGTATACGAGAGTTTTCGATGGGGTAACCAACTCCAAGGCAAATAAGATAAGATTTCTAACAATTGAGTCAAGGAATTCTATTTGTGTCAAACCTGCCGGACTATGGTCACAAGGGTTGTAGTGATCATGTATTGTTGTTGACAACAGGTAGGTCATAGTATGACAGGGTATTTAAGCTATGGTATTGGCTAGCTAGTGGCTGTGGTGTTCCAACACTAGTTAGGTCTTAATAATAAAATTTACATAACTAGGACAAAACTGGTTGGAAACCACTCTCGGGATGAGTGTCTACCATAGTCACGGTAAATGATTATCCTTTCTTTGTCCACTCATCTCATGTCTAACGGTGGGCTTTGGTCGAGGAAGGGTTGGTTCCAGGCTTAAGGGTTGCTAGTTAAGGCAAGCTTCCAGCAAATAATTAGAGACTCACAACTTTTGGTTTCTGGAGAATAGGTAGTCTCTTAGGTTGGCATTTCGATTTAGGGATAAACCCTAATCCTTCTCAAATTCGAATGGCTAGAAGGTCCCAATAGTAGTTTGAGGGTCGATGGGAGAACGAGTAACTCAATCACATGACTGGCCGATGGTAGCTACACTTGTGCCTACCATTATCATAGCCATGGGAATACTCTGTTTCTCTCTACCATCACGAGCTTTCGTCTTTTCAATTCGGTGAGAGACAAAACAATAAGGAATTCAAGGGAGATGTTACTGAATACAATTTTGTGATTCAAGGACGAACAGATAATTTAAGAGGAATGGTCAAAGCAGTCGTGGATGAGATCCTAGATACCTATATATCTCCATCCACGTAGTGTAATTAAACAAAGAGCGAATCAAATGCATCATGGTTGATCAGACCATAATACACTGATTCTGATTAGACAATAAGATAGCAGGCGTCCCCACTAAATATATGCCTCAAATCAAGCTAGAGAACATAGTGAGCTTGCAAATCTAAGCTGTGACAGCAGCGTTGGTCAAAATAGTCAAATTACAAGTACGCGAGAATTTGAAAGGAGTTACAAGTAGTTTGAGTTTTGTGAGAATCAAACCTTACCCGGTGTTCTTGCTTACACGGTTATCCTACTATCTTCTTATCCATAAGACCTTGGTCAACCAATGGGTTATGGATCTCAAAATTCTATATTCTAGGTAAACCTATTTGCGTCCATCAATGTTCTCGTCAATAGGTCACGAGGACCACGGAATGCTAGATCGGAAGATGTGCTACCCCACTTACAAAACTTCCACTAATATTGGCTTCGGGTCTTATGAGACATACATGACATTTTCTATCCTCCATAACATCCTAAACTTGTGTTCAGGCCTGAATCATTTCACCGAGAGTTATGCCTCGCCCGTATACTCGGACTGCGGTAACCCTTGGTTTCATAACTCAATTATGATACAAATCGAACATCTCCTATCTCTATCCAATATTGTTCCAAGGGTAACTACGATCAAGAGGACCACTAGTCGTAGTTTTAGCAATGTCCTATAACCTATATTTTCTTAGACTGACTTCAACTCTAGGGGTCGTGCCTTGCCAGTGCGCTGCTGGCTGCAGTGAATTCATAGTCTCTATAATTCAAATGAATGGTGACAGTACGCTGCTGTCCTGCCATTATGAGATAACTAACATTCCTTTAACTAAAATCTGTAAACAAATCCTGGCTTCTAGAGATTCAAACAAGTCGATTATGTAATAAGGCATAAATAATTGTCCTATCTGTCACAATCTTTAAAATAAAGATTAAATCATGGAGGAAGTAACTGAAAACAAAAGGATTACAAGCATTCTAGTATCTATTCTATGTGTATTCAACCTTTGAGGAAAACTTTGAATCGGAACTAACTCAAGGTCTGTATATGGATAACATAATCAGAATTTATATAATATAATTCTTAGGGCAAATAGGAACTAAATAGGCAGTTCGGACTAAGATGTGAGGATGGTATCTAAAGGGCAAGGGGAAGGAATTAAATAATTCATCTAGGTTAGCTCATCAATTCTATAAAGTCCCGTCTCACCAAGCGAATAACCTATCCACATTGGATCATATCGTCATATCAAGAAAATAGGGTACTCATAGGGATCTGACAAGCTATCAAAATTAATAACTTCTCATCTATATTGCATGGCCTAGGCTACCCATCGGTAATTTGTATAAGGGACCCCTAGTCCTAGTCACTCTCTTAAATTAATTTCATGAATAAGCATTTCCTAGTCGCAGGCTCGCAATAGTACAACTAACTTAAGTACTATCACGAGTTCGCATGATTTGCGAAGACAGACCTGCATGGGCCACCACAAAAACTTGTCACGACCCACACCCGTTTTTTTTAAACGGATACGAGACGTATCCAAGCCAGCCTACGCCGCAGTGTCGGCGGTGTAGAACGCTGTCACGGCCATGAGATCAAATCACAAAATAATGCTCATTCACATAATTAATTTAACTTACAAAGAGCACAAGTTTTACTTTTGCAGAAAATATAAACTTGTACAATTATAGAATGACTACCACCCAACTAACTAGCTAGTCTCTAAGCTTCTGTCTGCAAGTATTTTCGTCACTCCCCAAGCTAAGTGAATCCACGGCTAACCTGAAAATGTTGGTTTCCAGTCAGGAAGGGAACGAGCACAATTCATTGAATGCAGTTTCAAATAAAGAAAATGACTATAAGACAAAGGTTAGGCATCAATCATGAGTTTTGAAAATAACAGTAAAGCCGTAAGAAAAATCAATAGTAATAAATAGACTAATATACTTTTCCACCGTTAGAAGTACCTTTGACATGTGATCGGTCTGGGGTACTACACCGCACGGTCTATGAGATCTACTGCATGAAAATAAACAATGTCTACGAGATCTACAATGTCTACGAGATCTACAATGTCTACGAGATCTATTGCAAAATAAACAATGTCTACGAGATCTACAATGTCTACGAGATCTACTGCATAAAATAAACAATGTCTACGAGATCTACAATGTCTATGAGATCTACTGCATAAAATAAACAATTTCTACGAGATCTACAATGTCTACGAGATCTACTGCATAAAATAAATAATGTCTACGAGATCTACAATGTCTACGGTCGGATCACACATCCTTGGTACTTCTCATTCCCGACTCAATAATTTATAATAGAGTATAAAAATCACATAACCAATGACTAATCAATGAAATATAGTAAAGATTAATATCGAAATGCAGACAGTAAACTGTACTCGCCTGTGGTCCTGTGCTGGTGAAACCGACAGTCTGAACTACTCAATGTGCCACTATAGTCAAAACCCGTACAACAGTCCCCGGAAGATGAAATAAACAATACCAATGATCTCAGAATAGTCCAATTAGCTAGGATTACCTATCCTTACGTCCAATTCTGGACACAGGAGCAAAACGGTAATTTCGGGCAAAAACGATGTCCGTCGTTGGACCCGCTTTGCACCGAAAAGCGTACCAGAGTCAACGGTCTCTAAAGTCATCAAACTACATGTCTACGGATCCAGTTTTCCGATATGAACCCAACCGTATGTCCAAAGTTGGATTCCGGCGGGCCGTGCACAAAATCGCCCTTTGAGTGGAACCGCGGGACCCACAAAACGACGATTTTATCAACTGTCTCAGAATCGGACCAAACTTGGCATACAGGACCAGAAAAATGATACGGTCCTGTTGGCACAAGTTTCGTCTCGATCTGATGAGCGTGTACAAAGTAATCGAGAAATTTGCAAAATGCACGATACGGGGAATTTCGACGGATACGCATCAAATTTGTTGCGCACACGCGACCAATTTGAATTCTGTCAAAGCCCACACGACCACGAAGCTGTTACGCAGCTTTCGATCCTTTCGGTTCGTGACCACGTCGCCCGGAATGACGGAACGCACGTCGTGTGGAACAATTTTATTGAATTTAAAAATAGGTTTTCGTCAAAGTTCGGGATTTGATTTCTCGACACGTAGTTGATGGTTTTGACTTCTGTAAAAACTTTTGTGAAGGCCTATAGGTCGTCTAAATATGTGTTCAAGTAAAATTTATAAACAGTCGCTGGATCGATCGGAATCGATCCTCGAATACGAGTGGTTGGACTGGTTTTACTCTGTTTTCAACCGTAGTTTTTCGTCGACTTTGAGCCGAATTATCGGCCAACCTAGACCATATAAATTCAATCTAATTGAGAGGAAATAATCTTGTATAGATTGGGAACACACCTGAATAATTAGATCGACAAACGATCCGCTGTGCGTCGAGAAGTTCGATCACGAACTCGGCCCGTTGCTGCTATCGCGTCCCTTGCTCCTGTGCATGCTGCCTTCTCTGGTGTGCACGGGTCGGCCTCCGGCCAGCGAGGGTGGCTGACGGAGCTCCTGACAGCCGTGCAGCTGCCCAGCGGGGGTTCGCATTTTAGGGTTCAGGAATTCTTCCGATCCTAGATGCTGTTGGTTATAAAATGCTGGGATGGGTCATTTTCGTGTGCGGTATGGGCTTGCTGGGTTCAAACCACTCGGGTTGGCCCTCAGTTTGGACTGGGGTTTTGTGGGGGAGCTTGGGCCTGGTGCGGGGAAGTTCTCGGTAGAAGGCTGGGCTTTGAGTATAATGTAGTGCCCCGAAATTCGTGATACGTATTTTATACGTGTTCGTATTTCTGACCCGTATTTCTCTTTTCCTTGAGTAGTTAGTTGTGGTTTATTTTCATATTTAGCATTGTGGTTTAATTGTCATTTATCGTTCATGGATTAATTCTGATTAAATGGAGCTTGGTTTATTGAGTATTTCATGGTTCATCATGGCATTGCATTGGCTTGGTTTGGTTTGGTTCGGTGGGTTTGGCTTGGTTGGGTTTTATGTGAACCAAACCACTCCCACCTACCACCACCCTCATTTATATCCCACTCTCTCTCTCTTTCATTATTACTCATTACTCTTCTTCTTCTCCTTCATTAATTCTTCACCTATCAGAGAGAAGGAGAGAGAGGTCTAGGCAAGTGCAACTTGCTTCATGGAGGAACTCCAATTTTATTGCTTCATTCTCTTCCTTACTGCATTCTAAAGCACTTTAGTACTTGACATTTTTAATTTCCATGGCTAGATTCTTGTAGATCTAAGTTTATTTTTATTTTTGGAATTCTTGGGTTTTGATCTACTTAATCCTGTTATTTCTAAGTTTTGATGGTTCCATGTTGTTGAGAATTTCATTCTGCCCCATTTTGACCTATGAAAGTTTGGATTTGGACTCTGGATGAAAGATTCATGGAGCTTGGGAGCCATGGCTTGAAGGGTTCTTCTTCTCGGAAGGATGGAGAAGAAGAACAGTTCATAGCCGACTGAACTTAGCCGCATAGCTTTATGCAGCAAGTTTTATTCCTGACCGCATAAGCCTTGCTGTGTTACTTGGCCGCATGGCCTATGCCGCAGGAACTTAATTCTCCCAGCCGCATGAAGATTTAATCCTAGCCGCATGAGACTTACATTTCTAGCCGCATGAGTTTAACCCTGCCGCATAAGGCCCAGTCCTAACTGCTGCCGCATGGGCTTCTGAGTCCGGACCGCATGACCCGATTTATTCTAGCCGCATGCGCCCTCTTACCTATGCAGCGCATATGTGCCCGCCATACTTAACCGCATGACCCGGAGTCGTTCGAGCCACATAGGGTCCACTGCTCCTTCAGCCGCATACGTATTCATTGCTCATGGCCGCCTATGTACAGCCCCCCTCCCGGCCGCATGGGTACTCTCCCTCCCTGAGCCGCATAAGCTTTTCCCCCTGCTGCCGCATGGGACTCCGCCCACCCTCAGCCGCATGAACTCAACACCCTGAGCCGCATGAACTTAAACTCCCGCTAGCCGCATATGCCACTGTCATTTCCTGGCCGCACATGCCTTAGCCGCATGGCTCTTCTATAGTCCTGAATATTGATATTTTATTAGATATTTTACGTCCATTTTATATCCTTACGCCTTTTTGTCATGAACTTGATAATCACGAATTTACTTAATATGTTTAGAATGATAATTGAACATGACATGATAGTGGCCCGTCGTGGTGCACTCCTGACATGATAACTTGACCTGATAATTTGACCTGCTACACATGACACGATAGTGACCCGTAGTGGTGTACTCCTGACATGATAACATGACATGACTTGATAGTGGTCCGTCGTGGCGCACTCCTAACTAGCACACTTGATATGATAAATCTGACATGATTATCTCGAATAGCTGTTGCGATGGCTACCTGACATGACATAACCTGTATAATTAATCCTGACACCGTGGTTGTTTGCATTGATTGTGCTTGTATAAACTACTGGTCCGGTTGTGTTTTGCATCATGCCTAGGGCATGATCCCTGAGTACCATGGTCAGGGATTCATACTGAATCTGGCTAGGTTAATGACTAGATTGATCAAATAGTTCATGGAGAATTTCCCAGTTACCTGTTGTCCCTTTGGTCCCGGCCTTATATATATATACATGGGATTTGTTGCTATCCGTCGAGATGAGCGCACTTCCAGCCCGCCGTCGAGCGTGGTACCTTAGGACACATGTATCTTACTACAGTGTGTGCTATATCCTGCTATCTTTTCCTTTTCTTGCTGGGATCACTCAGTAGTAACAAACAGGTAACCGGACTTGGAATTCTTATTGCATTTGCTAGTAATTAGGCCTGTGATAACCCTAGTTAGTTAAAGTAGCGAGCCGTACTTACTGCTTGGCCGTGATTGATTGTATGAGAATAATCTGTCTAGTCTTGTCTTGATCCTGTACAAGATTGTTACATATCCAGATTTCTTATATTTATCTTGCCGATAAATGGTGAGAGAAGCCAAGTTCCGTTCAGACGAAGGGTTACAACCCCGGTCCTTGTTTGGTTTACGGGTTGTAACCTGGTTATCTGAATAGTCACATGGTTATCTCATCGTATATCATCCTGTCACGCTTTTCCAATATGTCCTGTCTTTTATTGATTCTGTACAAGATTGACTTTTATATTCACCTGTCATTTTTCTTAAATTACTGTCTTATTAAGTAATTATATTCTTGTGCTAATTTGCTGGTTTTAGTTCTTAAGTGAAGCCTCCTTTGTGGCACTTGCTCTTTCTGGGGTCTGACCCAGCTGGTTTTGTATGGCCAGATACCGGAGCGGCAGTAAAGGATCTACCTGCTTTCCAGCCAGATGGTGACCACTAAAGGGAATCCTGGCAACGAGTAGGTTTCTTTTGTTCTCCCACTGTAATTGTGCATTATTCTTTTGACGCGTTTAGCCGCCGAGCAAGTGTTAGCTCGTGTATATTTTACTTTCTGTCTGCCTACGGGCTGTAAACATGATTGGCAACTCGAGGTTGATCATGTATGACTTAACTCTTGCTAGTCCTTATATTTGTACGACTAGCTTCATGATCATCTGGATATGTAATGTTTGGGACCCCTTACAATTGTATATTTGGTGATCTGATATCTTGTAACTATCATTACTTGTTGAGATTGAGACAATAGGATAATTTATGACCTTAAGAGACTGATGGCTTGTAGATAAACCCTCACATATCTAGACAGCCGTGACCGTATGGTGAGATGGATTCTATTTCATTATACGTAGCTGGCTATGTCTGCCCCCGCTCTCCAGTATTCTGGTTCTGGGGCGTGACATATAAGGAGCTCGGGTTCAGCTGCTCCTTTGGGGGGTTTATTTCATTGATCAATCAATAGTTTTTTGTATAAAAGCTCTACATGGTTTGCCACGTTATAGGTGACCAAGTGAAGTGAAGTGTGCACGTGAAGCCAAAAGCTGATGGCAACCAACTACATCCTGGACTAAGCTGATGTATAATTGTATGCATGTATGTTGCAACTTGCAACTAATATATTGAAATGAAATGAATTTAATTTCATTTCAATTCAGTTCAAACATTCATTCCATTTCAATTCAATTCAATTCACTACTATACTATATAATAATAACAGAGGCCACCACCATTTTCCTTCTTCTTTTCTTATTTCTTTTTTTCTAATTTTTCATTAACTAATACACACATATATATATATATTTTATATATATATATATATATATATAATATAATATATATTATATATATACACATGCACATGCACCATATATTATCATTTATGTTTATCTATATATACACACATATATATGTATGTTTATAATAAATTAATAAAAAACAATATTATTAACTAAAAATCCCAATATAACAATAATAATAATAACGAAAACTTAATAACCAATAATGGTATATATATAGCAATTAGCTATAATAATTAATTAATCATAAAATCTAAAAATCACCCTTTAATTAAAATAAGTAAAAATAAAATATTTCCAAATTTCCGGGAAGGGAGGCTACATATACCTACTCTGTTACTTAACTGAGATGACCAGAATGTCAGGACATTGTAGGTCCGAAAAATCAAGTTGCACCATCAACAAAGTCATGAAAATCAAGAAATGCATCTTTCAAATGAACTGCGCAGAAGTCAAATTGCGCACCATCCCGATTGTGCAGACTGGACTGCGCACACTCTCAAGTGCGCAAGCTGACGTGGCAAATGTCATCATTATCTGACAGAATCAGATCTTCTGACAACTGACAGCATGAAGAACGAGGAGACTGTTCGTTTATTATGCAGCACGGCGTTCGAGGACAGCTGTACATGCAGCGCAATCGTCCAGGCTTTCTACTGCGCAGTCTATTCCTGCGCAATCTGAAGTCAGCGCAATTCATGGCGCACTTCATCATGACAACTGACAAATGTACACGTGGTATTCATGCCATCAATAGCTCACTACGTGGTAACCGTTTGTACACGATCATGCGCATTTCAATCAAATGATGCCATGTGTCCAAGACAGTTGGCCCACGATCAAGCAACTGCCAGCGCAGTCTGATGCTGCGCAATCCAGTCCATACGCAATTCAACTTGCGCCATTCAGGATAACTAAAAGTTAGTTATTTCCAGAACTCTATAAATAGAGTTTCAAGTCTTCATTCAAGGGGATCAGACATAAAGTTCAGAAATATCAGAGAGTTCAGGAGTTCTTGCCCAAGTGCTACTGCATTCTTCCGAGGCTTTTGCCTTCAACTTCAGAGGCTATCGTCTTCAAAGTTCACATCGTCCAAGGGATAAAGCAATCGTCATCTAGATTGGATTCCTACAGTTGTACTTTCCCAGAATTCTTGTAATCTTTTTACAAAGTTTGTTGAAATAAAGTTCATACTTTTGTTTTTGCAAACAAAACGGTGACTCTGCTGGAAAAGACTTTCTCCTCCAACGAGGAAGTGACAACTCAATGTGACGTTGCGTCTATCGGAAAGACGCATAAGATGCTGGTTGTGAAGGTCAACCAGACAGCCTACGAAGCCATGATCAACTCCAGAACCACCCCTCGAACTGCAACCACTTCTGCCACGAGCAAAATGCGCCCAGTGTGGTTTCCAGGACTGCTGCGCAGTCTGCTGTTGCACAGTCTGCTTCCAAGACTGCTGCGCCATCTGCTGATTCTGCCACCAAGACTGCTGCACAGTCTAAAGTCTCTGCAATTGCACAATCTGCCTCTCTTACTCATGCACAATCTGCTGTTGCCAGTGCATAAGCTACTTCCTATGCTGCCCTATCAAAGTGCAAGACTCCTCTGTCCCTGGCGCAGTTGGCTGCAACTTTACCTGCGCAGTCGACTACTCCAGCAACCCGAGTGCATCCCAAACACTCTGTGGCCAGAACTCCTGATGCGCAAACCACAGTGTCTGTGGCCAGAACCAAAAAGCCATCTGTCAGAACTCCTGCACAATCAGCCAGTGCGCAAACTGTGCCTGAGCAATCCAAAAGACAACCCTTTGGCTAATCTATCTTCTTCTCACAGCAAGGAAAAAGACTCAGCTTCTCTTCCCAAGTACTCTGTTGCTCCAACACAATCCATTTGGGGTAGTCTTTTGGCTATTCCTCCTCTTCCCCAGAATAAAGGAAAAGGCCCGTTGGTCTTTTCTCAAACTTCCTCGTCCCATGACTCGGAAGACAACAGAAGGAAACACTCTTTAGATAACCCTTCTTTACAAAACAAAGAAAAAGGCCCTTTGGTCTTTTTTCAGTCTTCCTCGGTCTTTACCGTAGAAGATCAATCTAAAAGTGCCTCGGCACCAGTCAGTACAAGAACTCTTTCAAACAAGGATTCTTTTCTCCATGTCAAAAGAACTTGTACTGATCAAAGAGGTATTCTGCCTACTCCGGTAGCAGAGTTCCAAGATCTCCCAACTCTCAAGATATTCCGATCCAAACAGGGAAAATTGCTGGTGTCTCAAACAGAAACCCCTGGGGGTGAGTTTGCTGATCTAAGAACTTATCTCAATCGACCAACTTCGGCGAAACGCAAGCAGCCAATGCCGAAGACTAATCAGCATCAGAGGCAAACTTCCAGGGTTAAAAATCCTGACACTTATGCTAATGAAGTGAGCACTTCCCTGTACACTCAAGGGACAAAACATTTGAAAAACTGGAACCATGTTCCAAATGTTATCAAAGAACATGTTCCCCAAATTCTTCTCGTCCCGATCTCTCCGAGAACATCTCAACAAAAGCGGGACAAACATCTCAACATCTACAGTACAACCACCTGAATCATCATTGTAACCACAATTATCATCCAGTGTTGTTGCCAGACAACAAGACGATCTGTCTTCGATCGTCTTAATTTTACAACTTCTGAACCTATATCAGAAGATGAAGACGAAGTTTTGTACGCTTCCGTCAACATGACTTCCAGAGACACTGGGGTAGGAAGCTCTAAGCACGGCAAACCTTGCCGTCCCAGCCAGCAGTATTTGGATCTACTCCAAGAATCTTCTGATGGAGTATTCCAACATACCAGATCCCGCAGCCGAGACACAATCGGTCAAAGGAATCTTCAAGATCCTTCCATAATCTTCCTCCTTCTCAGTCAGGAGATGATTCTTTCTCCGACTATGATGCATACAGCAAAAGTTCGGAACAGACGGTGTCCTCCACTGTACCTAGAGAAGTGACAGCTTATGTTGTCACTGAAGATCCCGATGCTTCCAGTTCGGCTAGTCAAGAACAAAGAATAGCTGCGCTAGAAGACAAGTTGAAGACCATGGCTGAAATGGTTGCCAGTATGCATTCTATCATTGTAGCACAACATACCACACACAGACTGTACCTCTTGTAAACCCTGAAATCATAGCATCGTCGGTGCCTGTCAATGCAGGGCTGGGGTAGTATCTCCTCAAGTACCTCCTGTACAAGTTCAACCTACACCCAGTCAGTCAGGTGCTGGGGGTAGTGCTTATTACGCTGTTCCTCCTCCTAACACTGTGATCCAGCCTGCTCCTTCTATATCAGTGGAAGATGCTAATGAGGCTGTTAAGCTCCTACGCACTCAGTTCGAGGCCTTCAAGGAGAAAGATAACTTGCAAAGATTTGGAATCAAGCAACCCTATCCAGTTGAATGGAAGGAAGTCCCATTTCCTCCTAAGTACAAAATCCTAACAATTTCGCTGTTTGATGGCAGCACTTCTCCCAGTCAGTTCATTAACCACTTCGAGGTTATGACTGTCAAACTTCAACCAAATGACGCTCTTCTTACCAGAGTATTCGTTGGTTGTTTAGCTGGCGTAGCATACGATTGGTATAGAAGCTTGTCCGATGGTTGTATCACCTCTTTCTCAGGCCTCAAACAAATCTTCTTAGAATGATTTTATGAAGGGATCAATGACATGACCATGTCAGCCCTTAATAAAATCAAGCAAAAACATAATGAAACTGCTGAAAGTTTCATTGAAAGATTCTGCCGAGAAGCCTTAAAGATGCCTCCAGGGACTCCGGTCGCTGTCACTATAGACACCTGTAAGGCAAATCTTTTGCCTATCATCAGCATGTGGACGGGGTCAACTCAGTTCCAAGATTGGCCATCCTTCATTGTCAACGCTAAAGCAGCTGAAGTTAGCGCCGACAAATTCAAGCAGCTGGGGGTACAAATGTCAAACCCCGATCGGGATGAACACCAGACATCAGGTGGTGGCAATCGTCAGAACAACCGTAAGGGAAAAGAAACGTTGAATATCAACTTGACGAATAAGAACAAAGAATCTTTGGCGGTCAACGTAGCTCCACCTACGTCCATTTCGACTCCTTCAGCACCCCCACCAAGGAACCTCGTCCTAAAGTAGAGTACTCCTTTGACGAGAATGACACTGCTAGCATCTTTGATTGTTTAATCAAAAGCAACAAGATTCAGCTCCCAGACCCAAAGAAACCTGATGAAGTCGGTAAGAATGATCATCCTAAGTACTGTGTTTATCACAGGTTCATCGGGCATCCCACTCGAGCATGTTATGTGCTCAAAGGCAAAATTCAAGAGCTGGTCAATGCTGGTGTTGTCACTCTGCAACAAGACGAGAAGACTGTGACTGCAAATATAGTTTCAGTTCAATTTGGTGACTTTCCTCCGCAGATGGTGCAGCATGGCGTCATCCCTATTTCCAAAGCTACTCTTGAGATCGAGAATCTCCCTCCTCCACGAAGTGAAGGTCTCGTCCCCTTGTCTCTTGACAATGGCAAGATTATGTAGATTCATCCGGATCTTGCTTCAGAGTTCGAACTTCCCTCTTCCTCCAAGAAGAACCGCTCCAAGGGCAAGACAAAGACTTATAACATGGTGTCTTTTGACCCCATAGTTGACGAAGAAATTCTGTTGGGTACTAGATCAGGGAAAGCCTATCTAAAGGATTATACCGAAGCTCAAGAGAATCCTGCCTCTTCTTCTGAGCCTGCTCCAGTGCAGCCTGTTTCCACTGAGGATATTCCTACTGCATCCTCACCAGTTGTAGTATCCATTCCTCCCAAGCCGACGGTCGCTGACAAAGGTAAACAGCAAGTCCGCTTCGACAAACCTTTGAAGAAGTTATCTCCTTTCGGACTTGAAAAGCCTTACAACTTTGATATCCTGGCTCAATTAGCTAATACACCGGCCCGGCTGTCCATCTTCGAGCTCTTGCGTCTTTCCAAAGAGACTCGAGAAACTCTAAGTGAGGCTCTCATGCAAGCTGAAACTTGTCTAGCCCTTTTGAAGAAGCCGAAAGCAGGGCCAGTTTCTTGCCTTCATTGTCATAGTGTGTTGAAGTTAATTCCAAACATAACTTTCACACAGGATGACATGCTGATGGAAGACAACAGGCACGACCATCCTCTTTACTACATAGGATATGTTGACTCGACGAAAGTCGATCATATTCTGATAGATCCTGGATCTGCTCTCAGCATTATGCCGAAGACAATGTTGGATGCATTGAAGATCCCAGTGCATAGTCTCTCCAGTACAATCACCACCATTCTTGGATTCAACCAGGAAGGAGTGAGCCTCTAGGCAAGATTCGTCTAAAACTCCAAATAGGCAATCTTCGCACAAAGGTGACCTTCTACATCATTGACAATCATGGTTGTTCTTACAATGCTTTGTTGGGGAGACCATTTCTGCATGAGCACAACATTGTCCTTTCGACTCTCCATCAATGTTTTAAATATGTTGATAATAATGGAGAGGTACAAAAGGAGGTTGCTGATATCTATCCTTTCAAAGGCGTCGAAGCATACTGCAACGATGCTCGTATGTATAAGGATGAATTCATGAAGGTAGTGCTATCTCTGGACACTGAAGAAGAGCAAGAAAGTGCCTAATGACACCCTCATCATTCCTGTTAAAGGGCGTGTATCTCGTCCTCAATCCTCCAAGCCACTGGCTATTCACTTGCCAGTCCAGAAGCAACCAATTGATGATGATAAAAGGGAACTCACCTCTTCTGAGCCACTTGTTATCGACTTACGTCGTAATAAGATAAAAAGCAGCTCACTTCTTCTGAGCCACTTGTTATAGATTTAACTCATAACAAGGACAAAAGGGAGATCACCTCCTCTGAGCCGCTTGTTATCGACCTCCGTCGTAACAAGGCCAATCCTCCTCCACGTTCTTCTTCTCCCCTCTCTTGTAATCAATCTGACCAAGTCTACTAAGGCTAAAGGTCCTGCTGTAAATACAAATGTACAAATCAATGAAAAAGCAATACTTTCCAGTATACTGATGTCATTTATCATGCTAAGTGCTATTTGGATATGTTAGATAGCTTTCAGTCATTTACAATGGAAGTTGTACAGTCTCTTCAAACAGAAGTCTCATTCGAACACCCAAAAGATTCATATCGTATTGTTCCTGCTCGTAAGAAAGACGAGAGTCCAATACTTTTAGTAAAGGACCGGAACAACAATTCAGCTATACGGATGATAGCAAAAGTAATGATACGGGGCACCTTCAACTCCGTCGTTACAGTCAGCAATCAAAAGACATCATCCGAAAGATGGGTTATGACTTCAAAAATGGCCTCAATTACGGTAAAGGAAGAAGAACTCCTATTCATACTACTGTTCCGGAAGGAAAGTCAGAAATGTATTACAGCAGGACCAAAAGAGGTCTCGGATATGCTTCTCCTCCAGTGTTATCCCCAGCAGTCTCTGAATCCGATAGTGAGGAGCGCTCTAATTCTTCCGATTCCAGATCATAGGATTCTGACACCAGCATCGGTCAAGTTCATCGATTGACTGTCTCTTCTAACATAGTCTCCGTCGAACTTCCAGAAGGCTATGACGAGGATGTTGAAGAAAGTCCTGAAACAGATCCTTGGGCTCAACGGATACCCAATGGGAACTCCGATTCGAACAAAGGAAACCTCCTACCGAAGATCAATTAGTTCAAATTGATGTAGGAGGGAGCGGGTCACCTCGTCCAATATTCATCAGCAAGAACCTCCCAGAGACAGATAAGCAGGAATTAATTCTTTTGATTAAAGAATACATTGACGTCTTTGCCTGGAGTTATGAAGACATGCCAGGTCTAGATCCTAAGGTTGCTACTCACAAATTGAACATTCTGCCGAATGCAAAACCGGTCAAACAACAACAACGGCGTTTCAAGCCAGAAATGATGGATGCAATTGACGATGAAGTCAAAAAGCTCATCGTTTGTGGCTTATCCGAGAAGAATAACATCCTGACTGGGTAGCCAATATTGTCCCAGTTTTAAAGAAAACCGGCAAAGTTCAGTCTGTATCGATTTTCGGGATCTTAATGAAGCATGTCCAAAAGATGAATTTCCTCTCCCCATCACGGACGTCATGATTGACAACACCTTTGGATTCAAAAGAATATCCTTCCGGATACAATCAGATTCAGATGAATCCCGAAGATGAAAACACACTTCTTTCCGTACTCCTCGCGGAGTTTACTGCTATACTGTGATGCCATTTGGTCTCAAAATGCTGGTACAATTTAGCAATGAGCCATGAGTACCATCTTTCGAGATCATCTGTACAAAACTGTCGAATGCTATGTTGACGATATTGCTGTCAAGAGTCGTCTGAAGGAAGATCACATCCAAGATTTGAGAACAATCTTCAATCTCATGCGCCAACATCAACTCAAAATGAATCCCACCAAGTTATTCTTGGGTGTCTCTATGGCAAATTTCTCGGCTTCGTCATTACCTCTAAGGGATACACGTGGATCCCGAAAAGATCAAAGCCATTCAAGAGATACGTCCTCCACGCAACCTAAAAGAGCTACGAGGATTCCAAGGTCGACTTGTGTACATCAGGAGATTCATTTCGAATCTGTCTGGACGCTGCAGACCATTCACTCAGCTAATGAAGAAGGGTGTATCTTTTATTTGGACTGAAGAATGTCAACGAGCATTTGATGACATAAAGCGATATCTCATGAATCCACCAGTCCTGGTGCCACCAATCTTCGGCATACCATTCTTAATGTATGTCCGTGCTATGGACCATTCATTGGGTGCTTTACTTTCCCAAAAGAACAAAGAAGGTCATGAACAGGCCATCTACTATCTTAGCCGTACTATGATTGGTGCTGAACATCGTTATAGTCTAGTCGAAAAGAATGTTTAGTGCTTATGTTCGCTGTTCAAAAGACTCGGCATTACATCATTGGCCAAACTATTCATGTCATATCCCGAGTCAATCCTCTTCGGGTACTGATGAAGAAGCCTAGCACACTCAATTCTCGGCTGGCTACATGGGCCATTCTGCTAGCTCAATATGACATGGTATATGTTCCACAAAAGTCTGTTAAAGGTCAAGCACTGACGGATTTCTTAGCGGCTCATCCTGTACCAGAAACATCCAAACTCTATGATAAAATTTCAGACGAGACATTGGAATCAAATATGATCTCCGAAGAATTTTCTACTTGGCGTCTATTCTTTGACGGTGCATCCAGGATTGGACCCAATGGTGCCACTGTCGCAGGAGTTGGAGTTGTTCTTGTTTCTCCAGATGGGTCAACCATTAAAAGAGCTTACTCCCTAGATGAACCTTGTTCCAACAACGTAGAAGAATACAACGCTCTACTGATTGGCCTTCAATTAGCCAAACAATTGGACGTCGAGTATCTTGAAGTTTATGGTGACTCCAAGCTGGTAGTTAATCAGGTTAGAGGGATCTATGAAGTTCGTCATCAAGATCTAGTGCCCTATTATGAAGCGGCAATCAACATGGCTATATCATTTAAAGCCTTCTTCATCGAATATGTACGCCGAGCTTGCAATACTGAAGCCGACGCTTTGGCCAATCTTGCAGCAGTATTAGCCGTCCCTATCAAAAGACAGCAAGTGGTGGTTGTCTCTAATCGGGAATTGTTTTGCATTGAAAACAATCGTAATATTGAATTCAGTAACTTCACTGAAACCAATGTTATCAGTGAAGATTGGAGAATTCCTTTTATCGACTTCGTAGTTCATGACATACTCCCTGAAGATCTCAAGGAGGCTACGAGTATTCGTCGGCGGTCTCTACGGTTCTACTATAATCAGACTACTAAGACTCTCTATCGGCGGACTTATGATGGTCTTCTATTGCACTGTCTCGCTGGTGATGAAGCAAAGCAAGTATTGTGTGAAGCTCACGACGGCGTCTGCGGAGCACATCAACCCGGTCCTAAACTACAGGATCGCATCCGACGAATGGGTTATTACTGGCCCTCTATGGTATCAGATGCCATTGAATATGCAAGAAAATATCGAGCTTGTCAAATCCATGCCGATTTTATCCATCAACCGTCGGAATTCCTTCATCCGACTGCCGCTTCATGGCCTTTTGAAGCTTGGGGCATGGACATCATCGGTCCCATCAATCCTCCTTCTTCTAGAGGACATCGGTTCATACTAGCAATAACCGACTACTTCTCCAAATGGGCCAAAGCTATACCTCTGGTTGAAGTCAAGACTAGCAGTGTCATCAACTTCGTCAAACACCATGTTATCTATAGATTGGTGTACCTCGAAGGATCATCCATGACAACGGACCACAATTCATCAGTCAAAAATTCACAAGATTTTGTGATGATCATCGGATTGATAATGTTGCTTCTACAGCCTACAATCCTGCTGCTAATGGATTAGCTAAAGCTTTCAACAAGACTATCATCAAGCTCTTCAAGAAGTTTGTATCCACTAATAACGAAACTGGAGTGAAAAGCTTGGTGAATGTCTTTGGGCCTACCGTACTACGGTCCGCAACCCCACAGGCTTTACACCCTTCTCTTTGGTATACGATTGTGAAGCAGTTCTTCTCCTGGAACTTCAAATCCTATCCTTAAGGATTGCCATTGCTAACGAGCTCACTACAGAGAACAACGATCTTCTTCGACTTCAAGAATTAGAAGCGCTCGATGAGAAACGGCCATTGGCTCAACAGCATATTGAGTTATATCAAACTCGCATCTCGAAGACTTTCAACCGCAAAGTTAAAGTCAGAGCCTTTCAGCAAGGAGAACTCGTTCTAACAGTCAGACGTCCTATGACTATGACTCATTCAAGCAAAGGCAAGTTCGACGCGAAGTGGGAAGGGTCTTACATTGTCAGTAAAGTCTTTTCAAATGGAGCTTATCAACTTTCAGAGTTAGACGGTCGAGTTACAATGATGCCTATCAATGGCAAATTCCTCAAGAAATACTATGTATAAATGTAACATGATTTTATGTAAATATGATCAGGCAGTTCATAAATAAAGTTTGATTTTTATTTCATCATAGACGATGTTACATAATATCAAAGAAGGTTACTATCATCCTTCTCGACATTGAGACGTGGGCTACTGCCGTCCTTATCAAAGACATAATCAGCAAAGGAGCCGAGAACATCCTTGCTCGAACCCACCAGGAACTTGCAAGCAGCCATCCTTATGGCCTCTTCTTCTTCGTCGTCCCGGGTTCAAGTAAGAAGTCCAGGATGTCTCTTGGTGGCTTGGGTGCAGATGAACCTTCGCCCGCTTCTATCGGCTTCGGTTGATTGGGATCGGTTGGGCGTTCTTCCGGGAATTCTTCAACCTTCGAGGCGATTTCTGTCTTCTTGGATGCATCTCCAGATGACATCTTTATGTTGAAAAGGGAAAATGATCATTCCTTCCAGATTTCTGTTCTATTTATAGGCGGAGATTCTCAAAACAACGAAGCGACACATTCATCCGACGGTTCATCCGTTCATTCCATTCATCCCGACGGTTCACCCGTTCATTATCATTCGACGATTCACCCGTTCATCCTCATCTGACGGTTCACCCGTTCATTATCATTCGACGGTTCACCCGTTCATCATCATCTGACGGTCCATCCGTTCATTCCATCATCATTTGACGGTGTCCCCGTTCATTCCATCCATCCGACGGTTCACCCGTTCATTCCACTCATTTGACGGTTCATCCGTTCTTCCTGACGATTCACTTCGTTCATATATTTTGACGATTCATTTCGTTCGTTTATCCACATCAGCAACTTATCATCCTCGATTGAGTTGTCTATTGAAATAATAATATTCGACAAGTTATATTCTGCCACGTCTACATTACCTCTGAACAGATATAATGAATATAATTATTTTCTAATCAAGAATATATCATGTCCTGTACCTCTGAATATATTTTCTATCGCTATTATTTATATCTGAATAAGATATGCAATAAATAATAGAACCACAAAAAGTTTTTTATTGATCAAAAGATGAAAGACATTACATATCATAAAAAAGATAAGAAGATACAAGATATCTTTCCACTCAGCCGGTGGCATCATCAAATTAGTTATTTGCTGCTTCAAATTTTGTAGCCGCTCTTCACGAGATTCCATCACTCGTTTCCTGGCTTCTTCCATACCAGATTTTTTATTGAAGGTTGGCAGAGTTACCATTCGACGAGTGATTTCAGCATTATGAGCCGCAGCATATTCATCCCTTTTTTGAGTTAGAACATCAAGTTGTTGAATTGCAGTTTGATGTTGGATAACCTCATCTTCCAGTTCTTCCTGAAGACGGGCAATCTCCGCTTTCAACTCAGCAATTCTCTTTTCTTTTCTTTCAGCAACAGATGTTACTGTTTCTACCTTGGAGTTGTACTCAGCAGACTTGGCAGTGAAAGTATCCAAGAGAATTTGGAAGTTAACTTTCTCAACCGCAGCCTCTTGAGACATCCGTTCAAATTCGGCTTGCACTAAAAGTTCTACCTCTCCTTTGTTTAGCTCTTTGTAGCTATTTACTGAGGTCTCCAGCTCATTTAATATGTGATCAAGAAAAGTGGCCTGAGCCTCATCACCTTGATCGCGGATGGCATTGACCAAGTAAGAGGTTGGACCTCGAACCGTGGAGAAATCAGCCTCTTCCTTCTCCATCACTCTATTTATTAAAGGTCCCAATGAATCAAAGAAGAACTTGGTAAATGACTTAATGACAAACTGATTGGTAGCCAGAGCACTAGAGTAGCAGCTACTCATGTTGATGATGAAGCGCAGGACGTTCAGTCTCTTGTATTTGGACGGAGGTCTCTTTGAATAAGGGAACTAAAGTAGAGCTGGCTGCTCCTACCGGTTGTTCCTCTGCAAAATTAATTTTTGTCATTTTGCTTATCATTGGCTACTGTCAAAGTGGATCAAAAGTGAAAGCAAATCTTACCATGGTTTGGTTCAGCAATAATTCTGTCATCTGTTGGAACAGATTCCAGCATAGCAGAAGTAGCCTCAGACATCACTGCCTGGCTACTGCCTGCCTCGGAGCCACATGACAAATGACGACTGCTGCTAGCTATCGTTGTTGCAAGCACTATATCCATGCACACTGGAGGAGCTGAAGAAGATCCGAGTTCTGTATGGATAAGAATAAACATTTAGTTATCAATCTATCAAAAGAAGATTGCTAATTTCATTCTATACCTTTGGCATCAACAGCGGGAGTTTCCTCCAGGGCCGTTTCTTCTTCGTCTGCTATCTTTTCTGGAGATGCTTGCACCT